>JADLZN010001070.1:0-386727 GCA_018155175.1 Sinocyclocheilus anophthalmus | reverse complement strand
CAGACGCCACCTCCTGGACACAAAAGAATCTCAAATTGACAGTTCTGACGTATCAGTAAGGAATGAAGGTGCTGAACTATGTGCAACATCAACCAACAGTAGACCACACAATGACATTGTACATGCACCTGACCACACTGATGGGCTGCCCAAATGCACTACTTACAGAACCAGATATGAACGACAGATAAAACCCAGAGTCATTCTGGATCTGTGTTTGTACAAGGGTGTAGGCGGATCGCTGCCCTTTCAAAAGAAAATGCAATGTTCAATGCATTCCAAATGTTCAATTCAGTTTATATTCATGTGTATGTGAGATTGTCATAGATGGCTATGCGAATACACGGTATTCTTTGCACTTCAGTCTAATAGTTTATCAGCATACTAGTGTGCATATAATAATCTGAAAACTGAATTCCTTCTTTTACTTAATATGTTACACAGAATTTTGTACTTTGTTGTATTATTTTATAAGAAGGGGGATGTAGTATTCTTATGTTTGGCTCAACCAATCATATGTCAGAAGCAATGTATTCTCTGTTCCTATTGGCTGTATCACCTGTCAGTATAGGTAATGCAAAAGAGTCAGGTTTGGGTTGTGTGTTTGCTGCTGAGGAGTTAGCACTCATGTTGCGTAGCTGAAAAGTGTTAATAAATAACTACATGCTAAAGCTGATTATGCGTGCATCATCATAAAGAAAAACACAAAAAAAACCATCTCCCAGAGATGTATTAGAGTGGACATTGACATAAGGAGCTAATTCCGAAGGGCTCTAAACAGTGACAGGGGCCTCATTGTCATGGAAGAGAGCAGAGGTCGTATCTGGCAGACAAAGGAGCGCGATTCTCTTCAGGTGAATGAAGTGGCGTCGTTGGGAGTGAGATGTGTAAAAACCGAAGCTCTTGTTTTACTCTGGGATTTGGATGTCACTATGACAGGATGTGGAAGTTAACGTTTCAGAAAAAATACTGGGCATGCGAGTGTGGAGCCGCGTAACGACAACATATAGGTTAGCCTACACTTTCTGTTGACAGGAACATACAGAATCTAAAACTAGGAACACAAAACACAAATTAGCAGTTCACAAAAACCATGCTTTTAGGTGTGCTAATATATTAGGCCTGGAATAGAGCAAAACTATTCTCAGAAACTTGAAGGCATCATATTGGGTTGTGAAGGGATAGTTAACCCAAAATAAAAAAACCAAACCAATCCTCCAAAAAATCCAAATGTTCAGGAAATGTGCCACATTATGTGCAACATTACCATTTTAGGAGCATTCAAGCATTGCTTAATCCAATCAGGAATTCACGAAAAAAAAAAACAATGTTTATAAAAAACCCGCAACTGGGGAGAAAAAGGAGAATAAGACAAAAAAAACCTGTCACTTGTGCTGCGGTTCACTCGTTTCAAAAGGTACACATTTGTACCTTATTTACCACTAAAAGGTGAATATCAATACCTTAAAGGTACATATTCATACCTAAAGTGTATGAAAGGTAATATTCGAAAAAGGCATAATAGGGGCACTTTAAGGCATTGAAAAATACATACATCATCTAAAAGGGACAGACAGAAAAAATACAAGAAGAGAGTGAGAGTCATTGTCGGAGAGCATGATATCAAAAAGTCGTTATGAGTCGATGAAATGTTCAGGGCTTGTCTACTCCTGTCCTGGAGGCCAGCGAGATCATGGACACTTCTGCCAAACTGTCGTTCTTTACTGAGAAATTGCTGAAATAGAACCAACGTAAAAATCTATGTGCGCGATTGATGTTATCATGATGTGCATGGACAAACAATTCTACAGTGCAGTAGAAGGGACTGCCTATAAAAAAAGTTAATAATTTTTTGTGAATTTTTTACAGTTAGTTTTATGTTACATTTGAATAATTCATTTTTATGCTTTAAAAAAGGTTCATCAAATCACAAGAACAATTCTAGAAATAGAAATATGCTTAATGAACATGATCCATTCTTGAAAAATCCTGTGTGACCTAGCAAAATGCATCAACCTCTCTCCTAACCATGTAAAAATTATTAGAAACTCTGGTCGTATTGCATGCTCCAAAATAGCTATATTTGAAACAGTCAAATAGTTTCCATGTTGCTTATTGATTCTGTATTGCTTGTGAATTTTAAAAAAGGAATAAAATTTAACATTAAAATAAAATGGAAATATTAAAAATAATAAAAAGTCTCTTAGGGCAGGGTATTAGGAGGCATTTCCCCCTTACTTTTCAGATTAAAGGATTCCCGGTTGGGTAATGGTTCCAGGTTGGCTATGAACTCTTCCTCCTTCATTTAACAGCATGCATCCCTAGTCACGCTCTCAATTAATTTCTAAAATCACTCTGGCTCTAACCAGCTCTTATTGTGCCTTCTGGAAACTTCTGAGCTGTATATTGTCTACAGCTGTTACCTCGCCAGGGTTATAAGCTCTCCTTAGGGGTTACATAAAAGAAAACTGTGACCTGAAATGTTTTGCCCGGTTAGCAAGCACTGAGCTAAAGCTCTGGAGGCCAAATGGAGACATTCACAGCTTGGCTAAATGCAACCTGAGTGCCTTCTTTCCCCAAACGAGCCCAAATCAGGGCTAAATCCTAATAAGCACTGAAGCAAACCAAATCCCTGTGCCGCTCCTCCTCTTTCTCTCCTCCTCAGTCCTTCGGCTTCTCTCGGAGGGAGAGAGAGACTGACGGCAGGCTGCCAATCGGCTGTGAAGGGGACAGCTCAGACACCATGACTCATCTAACCTCAGACGAGGGGGCCACACACACAAGTGGTCTAAATATAAATCAAACTACAAATATAAATATACATTTAAAAAAAAAAATGTATTTAGATCAGTCGGTTTTTAGCTTAAAAACCTAATATATAGCTGACCAATAGCTGCTACTACTAATAACTCGTTTTTAAAATCTATTAATAATATGATTAACTAATGATAAATTATAAAACTAAATAATTGATATGTGTTGTGAGGGCCTTCCTCATAATAACCAATAATAAAAAATTATTTAACTTTTATTTATTTAAAAAAAAAACTGTTATTATGCTTTTATATTATTTGTGTCATGTGTAAGGGTCTTCGCTAAAACATAAATAATATAAATATAAATATAAAAACATAATTTTTACAACGGTATTGTATTAAAATAATAAAATTATTTTGGTTATTATATGTTATTATTATTATATGTTTTGTATTTGTAAGCAATTTTAATAAAATTGCTAATACATAATATCATAATTTATTTAATATTAAAACTGTGTTATAAAAGTAGACTATATACAACAAAATAAATATATTAAGGCCCTAAAAAATTAAAAAACAATGATATGAGGTGTTTTTATAAGGCATTAGGGAAAAAAGTAGATTTATTTAATTAAAATCAGTATTTTTTGTGTTTTTTGTTTTTTTTTGTACTGTTATTCTGATTTATATTACTTCAATTCTGTATTCAGGGTCCTTCTCCAATGCCTTAATAAGGGGGGGGAAACACGTTTCTGAAAAGATTCAAAGCCTTGCGATAACAATAAAGTTGTGATGAATGTACATTCAGATTGTGCATGTGTTTGTATCCTTGTGAATCCCCACATACACACACAAAAAGAGCCAGGTACTGCTGATGGTAAAATAGCACTAAAATACACTAAACAGGATACTTTAATGGAGAGAAGCATCATTCAACATGAAACTCTGCTGACGGCCTCACAAAAACCCAAGAGATTCTTCCTCTCTCACCATTTTCAATCACCTGATGGGCAGTGGGACGGGCCGGGCCACTCTACGATATTGATTTTGTGTCATCCAAGAGAGGGCAGACTCTCTGAAAATTATCTTTAAACTCTTCTCTCTCCTCTTCATGCTAAGCCTGAGCGCTGCAGTGCATCAATAGAAAATCAACATGCCGCTATTCCAGGCCGAGCAGAGCTCCAGATGAGCTGAACTAAGGGCTTTTCTCTGTAATAGCTACAGCCGGCCCACAATCATGCACGGGGCAGCTATTCCCCCGGGAGTTGCCTCAGCAAAATGCATTTATCTCGTCGGTTGCTGTTTTCTGAGCAAAACGGGTCACTGACTAATTATCTCTGTCAATGAAAAGATTGCTGGTAAAAGAAAGATTTAAAGGGAAAAATAACAGCTACGGTTTGAAGTGCAAAAAAGTGAAGACCTAAAACAGTTGTAGCAAAGGAGAGGAGTGACTGCCCAATTTTACAGCATGTACAAAAGTAATATATGCTATTGATCCCATTTTAGCTAACATTTGGTAGGTAGTTAATGCTAAATAATTACTTTGCTAGGTTATTATAATTATATATCATAAACAGATATATTAGTCTATATATTGACAGAGAGATTTTGTATAGACGTCCAAACTGATCATCTGTGAGCAAGAGGGTGAATGGAAACATCCCAGACTTCCCAGGTCAAGTCTTCACACTCTCACACATGAACAAACAAACATGCACACAAGGATATTGGACGCACAGGCACACATTTAAAAAAATTAAAAAAATAAATAAAAAACCTAGCCACCCGCAGTGCCCCCATGTTAGCAGAGCACCATTCAAAAACTGAGTAAACCCTTTCCAATTATTTAGATCAGTGAAGGAGAACAGCATGTTTCTCCTGGCTCGCTGACTTAGGCCATTCCACCACAAAACTTCATTTCCCATCAATCACTGGGACAGCAGTGTGTGGGATGAGGCATTGCTGCTTTGACTTGTTGCACTAAGGTACAAATTGTTGTAGAACATGTGTATTTAGAAACATGATATTTTTCATGTTTCATTCTAGTTTCATTTCATGATTAATTCTAGTTTCATTGAATTTGCTGAATTATTGTCTTATTATAGAATTATTATATGTTAGTATATGTGGGTGAATGAAAAAAGTAAAGAATGGTCATATTTCATCCCAAAATCACAAGATCAAACGATTAAGATCTTCAGGAATGATGACATTATTTTTTATAAAAATTAACAGAATATTAAACCAATCCGCTAATTCTCAGTAATCTACTGTAATTTGGAAACATCTTATTATCATTTCTAGACAATAATAAATGTATGAGAATTGGTGATGATAATTTGATAATTTGGAAGGAAAATGTGTGTAGCTGCCATGAAAATAATGTCACAATGCCAAAAATATTTGTATTTTATTTTATTTTATCATTTAATATTTTATATTGTTTTATTTTTGAGGGTTAAATATGAGCCATGAGCCATTTCTTTGTGACATAAAACAGTATCTACTTAATGTATTCAGGTTGATTCATTCATGTTAAATAATATTTTTGGTTTATTAAAACTAGAAAATGTTTTAGTGTATACTACGCATTCCACAAGGTCATTGAAAATGTCTAAACCATGCACCTCTACAGTGCTAATCGTTTGTTTGGTGGTGGTTGTGGGTGTGTGCCTAGCATTTCCCTACATTATGGGGACCAAATGTCCCCAAAAGGATAGCAAAACCAGTAACTGTTGACCTTGTGTGGGTATTTTAACTTTTTTTATTTTGTCCCCATGGAAACAAGCTTACCAATCATGAGAAATGACGTTTTTTTTTAAATCTAAACAGCAAAGTTTGGTGTGAGAGGTAGGCGGTGTGGTATGTATTAGGGTAGAGGGATAGAAAATAAGGTTTGCACGATAAACGTGCGGGTAGTGTGGCTGGCGGTGGGCCCCATAAACGGTGTGTGTGTGTAGTATATAAATGCGGAAAGTCTAAAATAGTGCACTGATAACCTGAAGAGTGACCTTGCTGCCAGTAGCCCATCCATGGGGTGCAGTCAGAAACAGGAATACGTCTGAAGGCTCGCTAACAAAAAAAGAATACCTTCAGCATATTTAGGACGAGAGATAGACAGAGTCCGGCTCAAGCTTGTCCTCCGTCTGCCCATTTGTGATTGTTATCCTCTCGGACCTCCACGGCATTGGGGGCTGGCCATTTGATTAAAGAAGATTATGCAGGAGCTCTGGAGGGTCAGGGTCAGAGTTGACCAGACATCCACGCAGGGGCCAACACACACACACACACACACACCATCTTTGGAAGACATTCCATCCCCCAAAAAAAACTAACCCTAAATGTTGAGGGGAATCTAAATGGGTTAGGAGAAAAAAGAAAAAAAAAAAAGCTTGGAGTGAGGCCTGCCGTTTCATTCCTCTATTTCCCGAACACTCCCTGCAAAGAGTGCTGGAAAAAGAGAAGGATCATCCAACTGTTTGAAAGGAGATGGGACTACACTTAAAAGACAGCAAGGAAGATGAAAATAAGGAAGATGAGGAAAAAACAAATCTCCAGAGAAACAGAAAAAGAATTGAGTGAGGTAAATCCCAGCTGGGCGTCTCAGCCTTACCGCTCTCTCAGTAAAGTTTTGCTCCAGATACTCAGCAGTGAGCCACACTAATCACTCACTAATTTCATGCATGCCTACAGACACTATAACCACCCAAACACACAACAAAACCTAAGTCGATCCCAGCTGCATTTCTGCTTATGTGAGTATAGCTGGACGCAGCATGTGTTCAGGAACGGAGCCTAAACAAATGAGAGAGGACGAGAAATAAAGAGTGTGTTTTGGACAGCAGCATGTTCTGGTTCTGCTATGTAATGTCTAAGCATTCTAGAAGCATTTCAAGTCCATGCAAAACAGGAGCAATGGACATTTTTGCACTGACAATGAAAATTGCTGCCAAAATTTCACTTCAAGTAATTACAGAATTTCCTCAGGCTCTACAAAAATTGACCTACCTGAACAAAGGCAAAACTTAATATATTTCCTGTAATTCAACAAACAAACAGACAAACAATGAATGAATTAATAAATCAACTAAATCTCAGTAACCTACTCTAATTAAAAATTATTATTATGCTGGAATGAATGAGAAAGGAAGAAGAAATTATTATTGTTGTTGTTGTTTTAATTATGCTTTATTCTTATTATTAATAAAAACAAAATAAAATAATGTAAATAATTATTAAAAATTATATTTTCTTAAATAAGAATTTGTTATAATAATTTGGGAGGAAAATGTGTTTAACTAAAAAAAAATATCACAATGCAAATGAGTCTTAATAGTCTAATTAGTCTTAAATATCTAATAATTATTTTTCTATTATTTTAATGTCTTCTTCAAATAAATAAATAAGTTTGATGCAACATACCACAATCATAGTTAGTTGACTATCAAGCAAAAAAATATTGAATAGGGGGGGGGGGGGGGGGGGGGGGGGGGGGGGGGGGGGGTTTCAGTTGGGAAAGCTTGTAGTACGCGCACAATTCACGATCTGTGAACAGGCCTTTAGCTACAACAGCGTTGGAGAAGAATCATCATGTCTGTTTTTTTGCTGTTTACCTTACACTAGAAAGTGGAGAGTGAGTGACAAACCAAGAGCACAGTGATTAGAAACAGAAAAAAGGCTAGGTGAAGAAAATAGCTTACTAGAGAAAAGGAGTGATAAAAGAAGAGCGAGGATAGGGCTGATTCAGGAGTGAGGGATGCAGAGCGAGTGATGGGAGCTCGCTGTGTGATCTGTGTTGTCATGTGTGAGGATGAGCAGTAAATATTTAACGCTGCAGGCTGGGACTCACGTTGCTGCGGCAGGTGCTACAGCCCTGTGCCTGCTGTCTGGAGACTGCTCTCTTTCTCCCCACCAGATTCTTTCTTACCAAAGTAAACATGCACAAAATATGTAGTAACACTCACAACTAGAGCAAAATGCAAATCACACACACAAATGTAGTCCTCTTTAGGTTTTTATATTTGAATGCCTGTGCTTTAACATCAAAATGCTAACAGCGAACTGTATTTTAGCCGTTAGACAGGGTAATGGTAAACAAGATGTCGCTACAGCCATATACACGCAGAGACAGATGTATGTAGTTTTGCACATCCCTAATGCCATGTTATTTTTTGAAGGCATTGGAAGTTCTCTGTCCATGTTCTTTTTCTCAGATGGAGGAATGCCAAGACTGTGTCGCACTCAGTGCCATTTATAGGATAAACTGAGCACCAGTTAAATAAAGGTCTATAAAACTGCGGCCCAGCTTTCTGCAACCAAACCACCCTGAAACCTCCTTCTGAGCACTTCTGTGCATGAAATATCTGACATGAAGAAATACAAACAACCCCCTGCTCTCCAAACCTCACATCTCTCACTGGGAGACCAGAGTCAAACTAAGCTGTGTTTCTCAACTCTAAAGAACTAGCCTAATTTTATTCTCTGCTTAGCGGGAACCAGGAGAAACACATCAATTTGGTCTGATCGAATGTTTTAAAGTATCATTCAATGTCCCAAACAGTATGTAGTACTTTTAATATAGATTCAAGAAACAAGGAGTAGAAAGTGTCTGGGGAAAAGCAAACTGAAAGTATATATAGACAAATATAACAATTAAAATGAATACATTTAGGTATTAGGTTTCAGCAAATTACATCCTGGCTCTGTTAATCTGACCCCCGGCCCACATGGCAAGTGATGATTCTTCTTGCCGACAGGCACACGGAAAGACATGCATGCACACATTGTGTGAGAGAATACACTGTCAAACACTGATAACAGTCCTGACCTGACACAATATCTCATCCCTATTTACTCATTCACACACCACCAAACTCCTGTGCGAAAGCTGGCAGACTGTCCATGGGCCATTGTTCCTTTCATCTTCAGATGGGAGGTTATGGATTTCAGATTGAAAACTGCATACTGATTCAGATGAAGCATATGCTCCCTCTGTCAGAATTAATAGGAAAAGCTCACTCCTTTCAGTCTGGCTGATAGGGATTTTAGTGTCCGTTTCTTTGAGAGTACAAATGAACCCTGATGAGCTCTTCCTCGCTGATAAGCGCAGTAATATCCGGGTTTCGCCCTCCATGTTAGCCCGCTGCTTTCTATTGTCCTGGACTGATTTGAGTCATGGAGTCTCTCCAGGAAGCTTTCCAGACGGGTTCTTTATGAGCTCAGTTCACTGATTCCAGAAAAAAAAGATGACACCTCTGCTTGTCATGTCTAGCCTGTTTGAGTCCTGTAACTATATTGCACAAATAAAACTGGTTATCGAGTTTGAATATTAGGCAGTGTCTGGTATGGGAACAGTTGAAATGGCAGAGTTTTCTATCCATATTTTCAAGTAAAGAATAGCTGCCACCAATTTAGAGTTGTTTTCAAGGAAACTCATACACTGCAGTCACATTGTGCATTGTTTGATTGTTTAAATAATGTCATATGCCTGCATGTTAACCTTATATTACGTGAATGAAGCAACTGAATGTTGTTGAATTTCTATAAAACCTTTATGTAAGTTAAGTGAGTCAATAAACAAAGAAGTCATTAAATACAACCAAAATAATAATAATAGTAATGTTCACAAAAACTTCCTATGCAAACTTAGTACCTGAACAAAATAACCGAAATCTCCAGAATTGTATTTTTTTCCTCCCCATAAACATCCAGTCAGATGTTAAATCATTAACTGCAAGTAATTTGTAACACTGATTCATTAGTTAGTGACTATTTTTGTCAAATTAACTACAGAAACCACCTCATAAGAGTTTAAATCACATGTAAATGATGTAAAGCAGTCATGCTGTCTGATATGTCTACTATACTTACTGTCAAACCGTCTAGCCATATCATCACAAGCTAGGAAATACAGAATGATCTAGAAGTCAAGCCTAAAATCACCTGTCTCAACCTTGACTCAAATGCCATGAACCCTTCAAACCCATCCAATGAGCCAATGGTACTGTAGTAGCGGGCACTAGTGATCCTCCAGAGAATCCTAATCACTTACGCAGACAGACATTAAAATAAAGGAGTATATACAGTGTCCAGTCTTCCCATCTGAAGACTGTTGTTACCAGGTGGAATCAAATTAATTTAGCTAGGCTTCTGATACCAGGTCATTCAGGGATTCACACATATATAAATACACCTTCAAAAATGAAAACCACTGTGAATGCTCTTCACACTATCTAAGCACATCTAATGGGCTTATCATACTAATATTTAGCAGGAGCTCGTTCTTCAAAGCAAATATTGGCCTCTATGTATAGATACTGATGTAGATATAGATATATTGTAGACATAGATGCAGATGTAGATACTGATGTAGACACAGATGACACTGTAGTTTAGATACACTGTAGCTGCAAATAGTTTTCTGAAGTACGTTTTACAAGAAAATCGGCTATACATTTTTTCTACTTCAAAATGTAATGTTTAATTCCATGTGTTACTTGCTGTTTCTTTGTAACTGTTTTTGAAATTTACAAGCAATTTCTGAGTGAAAACTGTTTCTTTTTTAATTTGTTTAATAAAGATTTTTTTAGTTAATACTTTTATTCAGCAATGGTGCATTAAATTGATTAAAAGTGAGCATCAATATTTAAAATGTTACAAAAGTGTTCTATTTCAAACAAAAGCTGTTCTTTTGAACTTTCTATTAATCAAGATCCTGAAAAAAACTGTTATTGGTGGTTGTTCTGACGCTTTGGGGGGGGGTATTATTTCACAATATTACTGTTTTGGGGGGGGGTAAGCTGTATTTTATAATCAAATAAAAGCCTTGGTGAACATAAAAACATATTTTAAAAACATAAAAAAACACAAAATCTTATTGACTACAAACTCATGAACAACAATGTGAAGAAATGTCACCTGATAAATATTCCCCAAAAAATAAAAAAATAAGTGAACAAAAATAAGATATATAGGCCCAGTCCTATTTTCAACCACTGTGGCCACTGTAGCTCAGTAATATAAATAAATAGTGGTCAACAGGACAGAGGGTGATTAGAATGAACAGCGTGGTGCTGCTGATAAAGGGGCTATGAGACTTGTGGACATGTTACTGTGCGCTCTTGGGACAGAGGTTATGAATTATTGAGAGAGATGAACTTAAAATAAAACGGGGCTGGAGGTGGCTTGAAAACTAAAGATGTGCTCACTCTTTCTGTGCCACGTTCCCACCTCACCGCTATGCATCCATTTGACTGGCACAGAGAAAGCGGTAAGAGCATGAGAAGGTTAAGAAATACGTGAGGCAAATGAGGTGAAAAATGCCAAGCAACAGCTAATCGCTGTGAATGAAGGCAGTAACATCTGTTTTAACATCTCGCTATCATTTCCAGTAAAAATGGCAAAAAGGTGAAACTCTAAATCCATGTGTAGAGCAGCAGAATAACAGTAATAGCCTACTTTGGCTGACAAAATGATAAAGGCAGGCGCAGAAAACCGCTCTCTCAATAATTACAGCGATGTCCAGCTCACAGCTTGTGTAATGAAGCTGTTCAACACCACAGCTAAAACGCTCCGCTTACAGTATGACCACAGATCGCAACAGCGAACACAGACACTGCTCTGCTACGATTAGCACTGATTAGCTCACCACCTCTCAAATGCCACACGCTAATAACTGCTAATACTAACCCCCGCGGTGGTCGGTTTACAGATATCCCAAATCACTATACTGTAGCAGTCAGTACTGTTAGAAAACACCCTTTGATATTACAACTGGTATTTTTGGGCTAATGAAGTAAAAGGGTACATCAGATTTAGGACATTAAATGCTTTGGTCACAACTGCTGACTTGGTGATATTTTACAATGGCTTTGTGGATTGATTTTGTTTTCACTTTTTTTCCATCCAGGGCATAAAACTGAATCTCCCCACAGGGATCCTGAACGAATCTCTTGGATTCTAACATTTGGAACTTGTTAGAATCCATGTTAGTCCATCATTGAAAGCTCAATTTCAGCACAGAGGCCCCAAATGTCACATTGTTTAGTGATATTTTCCACTTACCCTGTTGAAAAAAACAGCATATGCTGGTTAGGTATGTTTTGACGCTGGGATGCTGGTTTATGCTGGTCCTTTGCTGGTTTAAGCTGGTCCTTTGCTGGTTTATGCTTGTCTTTTTGCTGGTTTATGCTGGTCTTAAGCTGGTTGGACCAGCTAAGGACCAGCTTAAACCAGCAAATGACCAGCATAAACCAGCAAAGTACCAGCTTAAATTAGCATCCCAGCGTCAAAACATACCTACCAGCATATGCTGTTTTTTTCAACAGGGGGATTGGGTTGTGAGAAGACCGTTCAACAGATGAAATTATTTTCTTGCTGGGGAAAAACAAATAAACAAAAAAACAGCTTATGCCAGTTCGGATCATCCTGAAAATGGTCTAACTCAATTTAAATTGAGTAATATAATGGTCTAGTTGGTATTTCTGCAGGTAGAGCTGGCTGACTAGCATATGCATCATATGTATATACTAGCATGACGCTAGTGATGCAAACTCCAAAGAGACTGTATAAAACACAACTCCCAAGAAGAGCAAAATATTATCCTCTTTGTTCATTAGATTGAGTTGAATTGGCACTCACCTGGAATTAAACAAATTATGTTGCCGTTTCAAAGCTTTGAATTTGTGTGTACATGTGTGCATCTTCTAAATTCTGCTGAAGATTACATTACGTCAGGCTAGGGCTACACTGGAGGAAATGAATTTCAGTTTCAATAAACTCGAAATGTTTTCTGTTTTCAACACTGATAATAATAAATAATGTTTCTTAAAGCACTAATTCGGCATATTAGAATGATTTCTGGACGGATCAGTAGTTACCCTGGTTAACTAAAGTATTGGCTGCTGAAAAGTCAGCTTTGAAAGAAAAAAGAAATGGCAATATACATGCTGGTCAGACGGTCTCAAAACAGATGTTTCTGGCCTAGAACGAGCTGAAAAGTGGCTTTTGTACCAGTAATCAAAAGCCTGGCCATGTAAGTCTAGGTGACCAGCACGAAAATACACAAAAATATACTTCTCATACAGTAAATGGTCATGTAAGCTGTTGTTTCCAGCAGAGTTGCTGAGCTGGTTCCTGCAGTGTGGTGGCGGGCAGAGGGGGTGCCTGGCTGTTATAAATCTGTGGGGGTGAAGTGTTGTTTGATGAAGCAGGTACAGATCTTTACCTCCTCTGACAGAATAATCAATTCAGAGCAATTCTTATCACCTGCTTGCACTCTCCAATACATCACACATGCACATATCTCAAATCACACGCTCTGTTCCAGCCTTGACCACATTTTATTAAGGAAACACAAAACATGTTCAAGTGTGTTACATATATGTGATGTTGATCTGATAACAGACCTACAGTCTGTTCAATAACATACACGTCAGCAGTCAGAGCCTCAAAAGCACAGAAAAACTGTCTAAAGGTGACTAAGAAAGACAAAAAATGGCATTAAACTCAGCATGTGTGGCTTAAAGTAGCATTTCCTTTTGTGAACTCAAATGCCAAAGTGACAATGTTTGAGCAGACAGAGAGCAGCCACACTTTACAGGCTGCAGTCTCCAGGAAGGCAAAGCAGGGATCTGAGGTGCAAATGGGGTTATAAGAGACATGGACTGCAGGCGAAAGCACCGGAGCTTTTGCATTATTGATAACATAGAAACTCAGCAGGCCTCGTTCGTACAGCGGCCGCCAATTCTCAGAGCTGTGATTGGTGTTGTCAGCACAGAGGTCAACGTGGACAAGGCCGTCGGTCTGACAACATTCAAACACATCTGGAATTTATCGCCACGGATCAGAGGAGTCAATTCTCCATTTCCTCTAGGAATAAGACAGCTGCCTCCCAACATGCCACCCAATTTATGAATAACTCTGGTAACAAATGGTAACACTTTACAGTAACATAACAGATACACTAACATACATTAACAGATACAACTAACTAAATGCTTCTCGAAGTATAGTTCATTGTTAGTTCATGTTTTAGTAATCTAGTTCAAAAGGGTCCATATTGAAGTTGCTAAAGAAGAACAATTAATTTGGTGTATTTGGTGGTAACCGAATGTGTTTAGTGCGTGTTTAAAGGTGTTTCAAAAAAACAGCATTATTTTCCACATACTGTACAATTATTGTTTCTCCTCTATGCCCCGCCTTTCTGAAACGCGTCGATTTTTACAAAACTCATCAGTCTAAAAAAGTGAGGTGGGCTGTGATTGGCCAGCTATCCAGTGCATTATGACTGGCCGAATACCTCAAGCATGTAACGGAAATGTTACGCCCCTAACCATACTGTGATGATGCCCTGTCAGACCAGAGCGATGCTTCGAAAACATGAAAACTCATTATAAATGAGGCATTTGTTGCATCCAGTGGGGGCATATTTACTGATTATAATGACTTGTACTGTATTTTTACACTTTGCGTTGCATCGCGCCACGTAAACATAAAACTCTGTCTGATTTGTGATCGGAGAAATGACAAACAACCAGCCCTACTCTACACTGCCCAAACAACTCGCTTTAAATATAAAATATAAAAAACTCGCTTTAAATATAAAAAACTTACTCAGTCTGTGAGTCAGAACAGCCGGCATTTGTAGTCTACTCTACCAGAATCAGGAAACGGTCCTCCATAATGTGCTGCACACATCTGAATATGTGGTTGAAGTGTTCTGGAACAGTGTGTAAATACAACTTAACCACTTATTTATAGTTGTGTCCTCTTTTGGAAGGCCAACAAAGAAGTTTGGCTTTCGCAACGAAACAAGCATCACACGATGGCTGCAAGTGAGCAGAGGCCGGGGGCTAGGGAGGAAATGCGAGGGCTAGAGTGACAGAGGCGAGGGCTATATGATTCAAGGTGTCGATTCGACGAAGGAGCGTCCGCGGCTTTCGGCCACCACATGTGACGACAACCCCCCGGGCTGGACTTCGCTTTGCCACGTGAAAGCTGATCTGGCGATCCACACGCAAATTATTGTGTTCCTCAGCGACCCGACGGATCACTCCGGCATGACGAACCAGAGACGCCTCTTTTGAAGGCCAAACCAAGTGTTTCGCTTTCACAATGAAAAACACATTGCCTTCACGACATGGCAGCGGCAACAACAATACTACAGCTAGAATAAAAGTTACGCCTTCTTTCTTAGCGTGAACATTTGGGCAGCGTTATGCAAATCTTCCCACATTGTGACTTAGACATGTGGGGGTGTGTTAGAATGAGTTGTTTTAGGTAGGTGTGGCTGACTCTGCACTTTTATAAAGAATATCTCTTTGGAACTTTGGCGCACTTAGTCTTTGCACTTTGACAGATCTTCTTTGTGCACCAAGAGCTTGTAACACTACAAAGAGAAAGAAAATTTTTTAAATCGCATCATATGACCCCTTTAGGGTAGTGTGGGTGATTTCAGAGAGACTAGCAATAGCAAGCTGGCTTTGAAAGCATAAGATCCCACCCTCCTGCAAATCACTCTTCAATGCCACACCTCCTCTAAAACACATGAATGCACACAGGCACATGAATAGATGAGAGGCATTGGGTGAAGGGTTAATGCAAATCTTGTCAATTTACCTGAGTCTCTTCCCTGGTGAGACGTAGAGAGCAGTACAAATCCATATATTACATTTAAGTAAGGCTGTCCCTTTTTCGCTTGTGTCCTGTCCAAAAACATGATGTTGAACGCGCGTATCATGTCTGCGTGAACAGGGTGTGCAGAGGTATGCAAATATATCTGTTGACAGTCAGGTAGGACAGCCTATTGTAGTCCTCGGACCGAGGAATATGATTGGACGAACATTTTCAAATTCAAATTAAAAATAAGACACTACAAACTAAAATACAAGTTAATTTCATGCATCACAACATCACAATGTACAGTGTACATAAAAATGGGTATTCACTTTGAGATTTGCTAAAAATCAGTGCATTTAACAGTGTAATTAATTAGTGTTTTTAAAGATTAACTTTAAGTGTGCGTGATGGCTAAGGTAATCTAAATGTAAAAAGGTAAAAATAAATAAATAAATGTCTTAAGAACTAGTTAGCTAAAAGATCACCTTAATTTTCATTCGCAAATTAGCCAGTTTCACAATTCTAATAATGAAATAAAAAGGTTATGACCAGTCTTAAAAATAGATGAACAACTTGTAATACTAAGAAATTTATGCAACAGGCCTGTATTTTATTGTGGATGATTCATCAGTTATTTAAATATATATATATAATGTACTCTCAAAATGTGTTTGCTCTTCCTCTGAAATGACTTTCCTTTTTTGGTGATTTCCTCTTACTTTTCACCTCCTCCAACAGTAAATAACGTTCACATTCAAAATCCAATATATTCCCAATGGATAAAATCAAGCCCTATCCTGCATTTTTTTTCTTGATGTAGATCATGTTCCACATGAAAATACATCATATTACGAGCGTTTACATTTGCTGTGCTGTTTCACCCTTCAGCTTTTTTGGTGCTGGTGTGTGAATCATAACAATCTGCAATATTACACCGTCCAAGCAAAGATGAGCTCTGATGTCCCCAATTACAGCAAAAAAAATATGTATTGAGCTATGAATATAACCGTGGTGTTCTGTACAACTATTACGGCGACATCGTCCCATGTGGGAAAAGACAATCTATATTTGGACCTTAGATTTTCCAACTGTACATCCATTTACTGCTACGCACGTTCTTTGGCCTTGTTTTTTTTCCCCTAGACTTGAAATACTGGGGAATAAATGTTATTCGTTACACTTGCTCAGAATCTGAGAAAATGAGAGGAGGAAGAGGAGGAAGAGAGGGTGATGTACTGTAGTCTGAAAATGAGGTGCAGCTGTGTATTTGAGGTCAGCAGTGAGTAACACTGAAGCTTTGTGAGGATGTGAGCAAAGGGGGGCTGGAAACGACCCCCAGATTGTTATTCAAGGAGTCGTTCCACATCACCCATCAGTCCCCCTCAAGAAACATCTGGCATGAGGTAAAATTGCCCCTATGCACACAGAGCTTCAAGAGCTCTCTTTCAGCAAGAGGTCTTCGGCTTCTGACTGACCCTCTACCGCAGGAAAGAAAGAAAGAATGAGAAAAGGATCAGGAATAATGTAGCTGCTCAGGGAGCACTTGACCTTCAAAGATCCTCCGCTGTTTCAGATGAACTTAACAGGGATCAGGTGGGTCTTGACTGACTGCAGCTTCACACTGCCGCCACAAACAGGTTTAACACACATACACCTCCTATGATATATGACAGGACACTCTGGTGAGAGGAAGAGGGGTTATTTGAACATGATCTGCCAAAAGACAATTAAAAATGCCCCCCAAAAGATTCAAATGCATTTTGCAGGACTAAAGAATAACCTTCCATAACATCTGTTTTAACTTCTAACATGTTCATATATCACTATGAGTTCATATATCACACAGACCTCTCTTTTAAAAGATGAAGTCTGTTTTTCTTATGAGTGTCATTCTCCTCTGAGATTCAGTCAAAACTTCACTGAGCACATATCTCAGACAACGATTTGATAGACCTCTGTATTACTTTTAAGACAGCTACAGACGTTGTGACAAGTCTGGTACTGTTTCGGAAGAAAAAAAATCCATAAACCAGTTTGCTGTTTAAAATAAAATAAACGGCATTTAATAAATAAATGATGGATAACTTTTGTTTGATAATATAGATATATATTATATAGATATATATAATATATTAGATATATAATATATTACATATAGATACATACATAAATAAAAAATAAGTTTAAGATATGTTAATAATGGGCTAGGGTTTCAAATATATTCATTAAACATATATATTTTCTAATAGAATTTTGTATTTTGTATATTACATAGTGCTAAACTTTATTGTT
Source organism: Sinocyclocheilus anophthalmus (assembly GCA_018155175.1). Lineage (NCBI taxonomy): Eukaryota > Metazoa > Chordata > Actinopteri > Cypriniformes > Cyprinidae > Sinocyclocheilus > Sinocyclocheilus anophthalmus. The sequence goes on along the minus strand of JADLZN010001070.1, from coordinate 369,058 downwards.
TTTATTTCATTTTCCTTGATTTATTACGTTAAAATGCAGTCAATGTCAATGAGGTCTAAGACTTGGACTCTCTGTACAAGAAGTTTAGACACTTAGTCATGGACAAAAAAGTATAAATTAGTATAAATGTCATTGACGCCGTGTGATGCCGTTTCGTTGTGAAACAAAACGACTTTGTTTGGCCTTCCAAAAAAAGGACACGACTAGAAATCAGTGGTTAATTTGTATTTACAACACTGTTCCAGAACATTTTAACCCAAATATTCAGATGTGTCCAGCGCATTTTATGTAGGACTGTTTACTGATCCTGGGAGAGTTACGTTAGGCTACAATGCCGGCATGTTCTGACTCACAGACTGTAAGTACGGTTTTCATATTTAAGGATTTGCCACTGATGATTCAAACACAGTTTTGAGCAGTGTAGAGTAGCGCTAGTTGTTTGTCGTTTGTCATTGGGTTTATGATTTACACGTCACGCTGCATGCCAATGCATAAAAAGACAGTAATAAGTCATTATAATCCGTAATTATGTCCCCACTGATGCAACAATGCCTCGTTATAATGGGTTTTAATGTTTATGTCTCGTCGCTCCGGCTGGACATGGCATCAACAGTATGGTAAGGGGCGTAACGTTTCTGTCACATGCTTGAGGTATTCGGCAAATCACAATGCTCGTTTTAGCTGGCCAATCAGAGCACACCTCGCCTTTTCAGACTGATGAGCTTTGTAAAAATCGACGCTTCAGAAAGGCGGGGCATAGATGAGAAACAATGTACAGTACTTGGTAAATAATGTGTTTTTTGAACCTTAAACCGCATAAAACACATTTCATTACACCAAATAAAAAAAAATGTTATTTTTAGCAACGTCATATGACCCCTTAAAGTGAATGTTCAGTTCCCCTCAAGTTCATACAGGTCTCCTATTAGAATAACCACATGTGTAGTTCATCTTATACACTGGACATAATCCACTAATGTCTGAGAACCAGAATGTGTCCAAATATTTTTTGGGGGTCACTGTAAATCACTTCAGAGAGCATACACAAGTGTAAAAGAGGAAGGCTAATACTTAATAAATTGTCCTCCTTGATAAACAGCTACAATTTGGTGGTTACACAGCATAGTGTTTTTTAGGATGCTGGTTTCCCTCATCTAACTTTTTAAAACTATAAAAAACAAAAAATGACTTGATGTGTGGCCAAGTATGGTGTCCCATACTTTGAATTAGTGCTCTGTATTTAACCCATCCAAGTGTACACACACATTAGTGAACACACACACACCGTGAACACGGAGCAGTGGGCAGCCATTTATTCTGCGGCGCCCGGGGAGCAGTTGGGGTTCGGTGCCTTGCTCAAGGGTACCTCAGTTGTGGTATTGAAGGTGGAGAGAGCGCTGTTTATTCACTCCCCCCACCTACAATCCCTTGCCGGTACGAGACTCGAACCCGCAACCTTGGGTTATGAGTCCATCTCTAACCATTATGCCACGACTTTCCCTATAGCAAGACTTCCTGAGCTAACAAAAGATGCTGGTTGACCATGTTCACCAACTCTTTCACTGCTGAGAGCCATGACCCAGCTTTAACTCTGTGAAATTCAACTCGCCTGGGTCCTTAATCGCTTTAAGAGGGACCACAGGCATCACCAGGACGCACTTTCACCAGTGCCAAATCTGGATACTCTGCTGTCACTCTGACTTCAAACAGACCCATACAGCCTGGGCATCTTCAGCAAACGACCCCATTGGTCCTGCTGCTGGACCCAGCCAGAGATGTTAGACACTAAATATCCCAGAGCCCGCCTCAGAGAAACATTACACTGTAAAAAGTAAAACGGTCTTCCCAATCTGACCCGTCCACTATTTCCTTTTACTTACATAATTAAGGTCATTTTAGTCCATATTAAAAAATATTATGGCTATACAGCATTTTAGAAGGTACCACATTAAGTACATTTTCTTTTCTTTTTTTTGCTTATGCTGCCTCCTAATCTTCCTGGGAAGTTCGTAGTTGAGTTCAGAAATCGTAAATATGAAGTGACACATTTTAAGCTGAATAAAATGGATGGATGCACTGGGGAATTTCATATTTTTCTTTTTTTTCAACTCACGTCAAACGCACAAGGCTTTTTAGCACTAGTGAAAAAAACTGAAAAATGCAGTAGCTGTGCACAGGATGTGCAAACCAGTTACATGACTAGCTTTATACAGTAGTTATTTTCCACGAACAGTACACACTATGCTGACAAACTAAATTGTACAGTCAAATTGTATAATCACACATTTAAAATTATTAAACTTATTTGGTAATTGACAGTAACATAACTCGGTTTCCCACTGGTAGATAAAACATTTTGTAAATATGGTCATTCTGACATAAGAATTACACTATTTGTTACGCTTCACACTAGAGCTGGGCGATAATTCGATAACGATAATTATTGCGATATAATTTTCCTCGATAAAACGATACGAAGAGTTCGATAAATGTTCGATATAATGTTTATGCGCCAAAAGCGGAACGAAATCGCGCCACACGGATCGTTTATCCGCTCGGATCACAGTTCAAACTGCCGCCGGCGTGAGCTCACTAGAGCAGATGCATTTACTCGGTCACGTGAGCACTAAACAGGGCTGTGAGATCCAGTGTGAAGTGCTTGAATTCAGCGATGAACACAAATGACTCGGTGATTTAAACTAGTTTAAAGCCAAACAGGAGAAACACTGTGTGCAACGAGACAGTCAGAAGGCTTTTCAGTCTACACATCGCCATAATTTACCATGGATTTACTGTAGTAGCACTCACTGCACCATGGTATTGTGGCAGAAATTTGGGATATTCACACTGAATTTTATTAAGAGTAATGGTATATAATTGTAGTATGTATTTGTGATTAAGCTAAAGCATGTGTGCATTTATACTGAATGTTTTTAGACTACTGTTTTTCATTCAAATAGGCTATCAAAAAACCATATAGTTATATTTTTACCATGGTATTGAGGTGCTATATTGTGTGGTTTTAACTGTGCTTATAATGATCTTAATGTATGTTACTATGGTATAACCGATCGTAATTTAAAAATAAATAAATAAATAAAAACGTGGTCAGAATAAATTTAACCATATAAAACTGAGGTTGCTACAATTTTAGAGATGTTACTGATTTTGATAATGAACAAAACTTTACCTCTGCACCCTAACTCAAGCTACTATCAGATGTGCATGAGACAAAAAGTGATATAATTATTATTAATATTATCAGGCAACCCAAACCCGTTTCTTGATTTGAAACAATATGACTCATTAGAACATGCAGAAACTAAGAAATAATTTTTTCTATTTAGATATTTATTTTGTTAAGGAAAATTATTGGTCTAGTTTATACAACTTTTACTTTGGAGCAAAAATCTGGCTTTATACTTGAAAGAAATAAAGATTTGACATTTATCGTGATAATTATCGATATAGACTGTTGGCCATATCGCCCCGCCCTACTTCACACTGAATCATCACATCAAAAACACATCAAAATTGTGTTTTGATTCTGATATCACAAAATGACCTGTTCACCGGTCTAACCCGTTCACCCATTTGAACCATCATGCCTGATTCTATACAATTTCCTGGATCTTACACGAGAAATAAAGCATGACACACTATTCAAAAGAGTGCAAGACAGCAGGACTTACTGAAGGGCATAAGTCTGGAAGAGAGAGAAATTAAATACGCCAACTGAAGAAAAGGAATTAAAGAACCTCTAAGTAGGAGCGATCGGCCAACGTCACAGAGGAGGAGTGAGAGTGTGTCAGTGAAGAGAGAAAGTATATTGGGTTCCAGGACAGAGAAGTGGAAGATGACAGGTGTCTGGGCTGCTCTGGTCTCTGCTGGAACTGTAATTGGTTGTGGCAGACACAGACAGCATGAATGGCCTGCTTCAGGCCTCCAGGGGTCAGGTAGAGAAAGACGAAGAAAAAACCCCCCATCAACTCAAAGCCGTGATAGAAAATGGAAAGAGAGGAAGAGACAGAATCAAAACAGTGTGAAATGAGTGCAATTGAGGATATGTATCAAGTGGTGTGTTTTGACAGCAAATCTCAATTTCATAATGATATAATCCCTGACAGTGCACATCAGGTTATTTTTTGCCATGGACGTGTAGGGTTACTCTGAGAGAGAAAGAAAGGATGGCTGAAATCGTCTCGGGTTACTTATGTAACCATGGTTCCCTGAGGGGAACGAGACACTGCGTCCTCTAGGGGTCGCTATGTGGAACGCCTCGTCGTGACCCGTGTCTGAAGCCTACATTGAAAAAACACCAACTTGTTTGGCCGGCGACAGCCATGACGTCACTACCGTCGCAACTAGTACAAAATAGGCGCCGGTAGCGCACATCATCACTTCTTCGTCTGAAGCTTGTGTCCGCAGCATGGCACAAAAGCTAGAGGACGCAGTGTCTCGTTCCCCTCAGGGAACCATGGTTACATAAGTAACCCGAGACGTTCCCTTTCGTGGAACTTCGAACTGCGTCCTCTAGGGGTCGATATGGGGAACGGTATACCCACGCCACCATGCTGAGGGGAGTGCAAGCCAGAACCATGGCGAGCCACTAAGTACCAACTACACCATATCGCTATGGGAGTTGCCCCTGTCCTGGACTAGACGGCTGTCAGTGACATTACTCCCTGCGGCCAGAAGCCTAGGCTGCCAAGGGACATTACTAGAGCCTCACAGTGTGCAGGTCCCACCGGGACAAGATTGGTAGTAGAACCCAGGCTACCAATAGTCTACCACGGGAATCAGTCTCTCGAGATTGACCTCTGGTGTAATGAGGGCGGCTGGCTCGGTGCCCAGAACTGCGGGACGGCAGGGGCCCCCGTACCAGCTGTGCCATACAAAAGCCTCCTCGGGGGTGGCGCCAGGGCCTAGAATCATGAAGGATTCCTCCACGGGAATACAACCAAGAGCCTACTTATTGGATCAATTACTAGTCTTGGCCTGTCACTCAGGGCTACCTCACTTTGCAGAAGGACCTGTCTCAACAGGCCTCTAGTGGAAACACCCTGTCAGAGCAGGTATTCGAGGATACCATGAGGAGTGGGTCCCAGGCGGAACCGGAGTTTTAGACCACTCAGAAAAAGAGAACGAAGCTGTGCGCGTAACTCTTACCATATAGGATTTTAGAGAAGTGGGCAAAGTAGAACGTGCGCACTTACCACTTTCGTGGAATTTTAGAAAAGTGGGCAAAGATACCGTGCCCACTTACCACCATGTGGATTTTAGAATGTCCATATGTAGATGGATACAACCGTTCTAGGGGGTTCTCGTGGCACTTCTGGAGGGCAGCCTATAGATGGAGCTCTGAGTAGTCATCAGTCTCACCTACGGCTATCACGCTGGCGTGGCTAGCCGCGAACCTGTAGCTGAGGGAGCAGACATCCATTCAGCGGGAGCTCGACCTACAGCCCGTTCCAATGGTGGACTTCTAGCAGTTATCAGCTGGGGGATCAACACGCCCAGTTCTCTAACGAGAAGGGTACCGACCCGCAGCACGTTCACTAGGCTGACCATCTAGGTACCATCTTCGGCGTGGGAACCCAACGCCTGGTCCTCAGACTCACGCCCAGGGGCTCGACCCTTTCTACTCTAATGCCGGGTTTTCCCCGGCTGGCAGTAGCTCATTCTAGCTGGGGGAGCCCAACCCACCTCTCACCGAGAGGGGGGGCCCCCAACCAGCAGCCTGATTAAAAAACCAGAGGGGTAGCATACTGCAGGCTAGCCACATCGTCAGCGCATCAGGGAGGCGGAGGACGGTCCAAACCTACTGATGCAGCTGGTACGCGGTCTTTCTGGAAGACAGCGAGCTCAAGCCTCTCATGAAAGAGTCCTTTATACCTCCGTTTTTCCTCAGCGGAGGAATACTGTTCCCATTCCAGGTGACCCTTTCCTGAAAGGGGAGCAGTGCTCAACATTACCACGAGGACAGCCCATGGAGCGAGGGATTCAACTCCTCGGAGAGGATCCTGCTCGCCATACGACACCCTCTTAGTACCCCTTGATATCGAGGGGGGAAGTGCCTTCTGAGTGCGTCGATCGAGACACACTGGTTGAGAGGAGCCCAGGAAATCGGGGTCTAACCATCTCCGAATCAGGGAACGAAGTCCGAAACGCGTAACCCTCACCATACAGGATTTTAGAGAGGTAGGCAAAGAAGAACGTGCGCACCTACCACTTTCGTGGGATTTTAGAGAAGTGGCAAAGCATAACGTGCACACCTACCACCTAGGTGGAATTTTAGACGGGTGGCAAGGCCTAACGTGCCCACCCACCACTTACGTAGATTTTAGAAAAGCGGCAAAGGATAATGTGCACACTTACCACTCATGTGGATTTTTAGAAGGTGCGCAAAGAGCACTCTTAGTGTTCTATTGTCACCCGGACGTAATGGTCGGTCGGGAACCGCAGCTCCGGCCCCCTCCTCAGAGGTGAGGGGAGTGCTGTCTCCAGGGTGTGTCGCCAAGACACACTATTTGAGTGGCACCCAGGGTACCGGGGTGTTACTCCACTTTGAAACAAAGGGAACGAAGACAGCACGCGTAACCCTTACCTTCACAGGATTTTAGAGAAATGGGCAAAGAATCCCGTGCCCATTTACCACCTAAGTGGAATTTTAGAAACTGGGCAAAGCAACACGTTCCCATCTACCAGCTATGTGGATTTTAGAGAATGTGCCCCCAAAAAAAAAAAAAAAACAGCTTTCACGTGCACATACCCCACTCAGTGGCATTTGGTAGAAATGCGCAAAGTCCCCCCCTGCTTCACGTGGACACTTATATTATCTGGAATTTAAGTTCATGGATACCCGACCATATCGGCCAGCTGGAAGAGGCCGGCTCGCACATCTCAGTAGTGATGGGAGCCCTGCCTAGGACAGCCTTATACAGGAGGATCCTGGTGATGCCCCCGTACATCCCGTTCGTTGCCTCAGCAAGAAGGAGTGCGCCGGTGGCCAGGAAGCCCCTCGGGTGACCAGGCACTGTAGCCCCGTCTGGGTGCCTTGCAGCGTAGCACCGGGGCCTGATGTTCACGAAGGCTCCCGCAAGAGCCCATATTCGGCCGCATGATCCAGGAGGTATGAAGCCGAAGCCCGGCTTTTCTTACCGTCTGGATGTATGTCGACGAGTGACACGCCTACTGCAAGTAGAGCACCTGGCTTCTGAGCCCAGCAACGGCACCTCATTGAGGGCGTCTAGCAAGGGACAAAACCGCACAGGTCCCGGGAAACACTGCAAGGAACTATAGAAGGTTACCTACACACAGCCATCTCGGTCTGTCCTCGATATACAGATATCATGATATTTGGATCGTACTCACCCCCATGACCTCTGTGCTGGAGCTCTGCTCCGAGGATCTTTCTGACCGGATCATCCGCTGCAGGTAACCTTACATTTATTACACATGACCACCTCAGTCTCCCATTAGTATACATGCTCTCATGACATATGGATCATACTCACCCACCACGAGCCTTGTTGCCGGGGCTCTGTTCGGGGATTTTTGACCGGACCATCAGTCATGCGGTTACTATGATCTAGCCATAGAACCACCAACAACATCATGGGCCCAGTAGGAGACTGTTTGAAAAATGTTTTACAGCTAACCTCGGTCAGCTGGAGATGGTGGTCATAACAGGGGAATTGGAAAAAGGGGAGGACAGGGTAGATGTTGCACCCTCCGCGGGAGAGCGTGAATACCTAAGTATTACTCTGACCCGGACGAAAGCGCTGGCGCCTTGCCCAGGTCTCACCCCTCGGGTTTCGCCTGCCTCCCCTTGACCCACGATACTTCCTACCCCCACCCACAGGTGGAGGCGGGGCGCGAGTCGCGACACTAGCCCTCTGTGCCCGTCTCTGATCCTCGAACCGAGACGGGCCAGGACCCCTGGTTTGTTCGGGCTCAGACCTGGGCCTTCGTGGTATGAAGGATTTGAACGCTGCTGAGCGCGACTTCGCCTCCCTGAATTTGTCGACCACCGTCTCAACGGGTGTACCAAAAAGTTCAGAGGGCGAAACTGGGGCATCGAGAAGAAAGCCCCTTTATTTCTTCCCGATGTCCGCCAAATTCACCCACAACTGCCGCTCCGTCACCACCATAGCAGCCATCGCTCTGCCCATGGCCGAGGCTGCCTGCTTAGTAGCCCGGAGGGCCAAGTCTGTGGTGCGCCGCAGCTCAGCCGTTCCGGCAGAGGAAAGGCCCTGCCCCTCATCCAGGTCCTTCAGCAGGTCAGCCTGATAGGCCTGAAGCACCGCCATCGTGTGCAACGAGGCCACAGCCTGACCTGCCACTGCGTACGCCTTGCCGTTCGTGCGAGATGTGGCTTGAAGGGGCACGGACGGCAAGGAGGGAGTTTTGAGGGATGACGTCTCCCCCAGAGAGAGATAGCTGGCTAGCGTCTCTTCCACAGGGGGCATCATCCCATAGCCGCTTTCGCGCATTGACTCGATATTCGCATAACTCGTATGCTGAAACCGGTATATGCGTGAGGAAAACGGCCTCTCCCATTCCTTCTCGATCTCAGTATGGAGATCAGGAAGGAAAGGAAGGCTCACTTGAGCTGGAGGTGTATGGCCAGAGAGATAACGTTCGTCGAGGCGACCTCGCGACATCACCTCCTTGGCTCTTCCACGTAATTCGCGCCTTGCCGTGGCCCATCCATCACCTCTAACAGCTCAGCATACGCAGGGCAGGTGGATTGGGAAAGCCCAGCCTCAGCTTCTTCACTCTCCACACCCATTTCCTGGTCTTGTTGGGCTGGGCCCAACTGAGCACTAGCCCCTGGATCAGATGATATTAGAGAGAGGATATCATCGTCCAGTGCTGTCTCTCGTCCACAGCCGACGAGCGCGAGAGGGAAAGTCCCTCTTTAAACTCATCGGCTAGGTCCACCTGCGATCCCCACAAGCTAATTTTCCTCCGTGCCTCAGCAGTGGCGGGTCCCGATCCGCGGGAAACCGATGGTTGTCCCTCTCCACTCGAGAAGAGAGACAAACGAGAACGGAGCTTTTTCAGCGAAAAGCTCTCACAGTGCACGCAGATTGCCTCCTCGAAGACATCGCGTGCGTGCTCCTCGCCCAAACAAACAACGCATAGATCGTGTGAATCATCGGGTGTCAGAAACCGCTGACACGGATGTACACACTTTCTAAACGCTCCGCTAGTGCTCGCCATAGTAGGAAAAGAAATACTCTTACTTTGCTTTTGGAATGCACGCTTCAAACAGAACGGTCAGTGAAGACGAAGAAAGTGATGATGTGCGCTACCGGCGCCTATTTTGTACTAGTTGCGACGGTAGTGACGTCATGGCTGTCGCCGGCCAAACAAGTTGGTGTTTTTTCAATGTAGGCTTCAGACACGGGTCACGACGAGGCGTTCCCCATAGCGACCCCTAGAGGACGCAGTTCGAAGTTCCACGAAAGGGAACTACCACGCGCCCAGGCTCATTTAGTCTTGTCAATCAGTCAGACAATATCTGACATCAGTACCTTCGGCACCAAGGAAGTCTGAATACAACACACTGACTGGATCTTATAAATACACATCATTGTGTCAAAATAGAAACAAACACAAGCGACATTTGGCAGAATCTAAAAATTGTACACAGGAACAGCCCAAAACATTCATTATAAATATCTACCCACCTAAAAACATCTCATTGTGGTTTCCTGTAAAGTAGTTTCACCGATCATCTGATGCAAGAGGTTTTTCAAAATGCCAAGTCTCAATCGGACTTGTTGGTTTTATGCAATTTCTGGGAATCCGGTTGGAAAGGTTTGAATGAGTACAACACAGTCTAGCTGAAAAACGTTCTGCTGGAACTGTGTTGCACGGAAACTCTTGACGTTTTTGCTAATTTAATTAGTGATCTAGAATCAGTGCAGAATTTTCAATATCTCCTAATCTTTTAGCTTCATAATCTTTCTTTTACTACTATTTTTAATCCAAATGTTCTATAAATATTAATAAATATATGTATAAGATGTTTATATTAAATCTTGAATCACCAAAAATTCTGGCCATTACTGTTAAGCCATTTTTTTTTTATGTTATGGCTGATAATTGAAAAATTGATAAATACTATTTTGTCAAAATATAAAAATAAAACAACACTAAAAACTAAATCAATCATTTTAAATGTTACAAGTTAATTTAGGCACCACAGCATTATAATCCAGTGTAAACAATGGATATTCATGTTGAAATTTGCATTTTGAAATATATTTAACAGTGTTATTAAATCATTAGGTGATGGCAAATGTAATCTAAATGTAAAAATTAGGTAACACGAGAATGCACAATTAATTATTCAATATCAACTGATACAAATAAATTTGAAAGCATTAAAATCAGCTACAACCTATTTAGTACTGATGGAAGGCCAAGGCTTTGTTGATATTCAGAAGTCTGTCTCTACAAGACCTTCAAAATGACATACGCAAAGACAAATGTGCACTCCTCTATTCATGTAAGCAATGTGAGCTCAACAGAAACAAGCCCTATCTACCCATCCTGAACACTTCAAACCAAAAGAGCAACAGCCTTATTCATCCAGCTGATATGAGAAGCCAGCAGCAACACAATAACTGACCTGAGAACAGACAGCTCTTATCAGATAGGTCTCCAACGCTGTGAATAAAGCACACTGAAAGAGGACTGTTCTAATGAGAGCTCCCTTGAGATTGAAGACAGCCTGAGCATGTTAATTACCTAGCAGGGTGTAAAAGTTCTGGACCGGTCCATTTCAAAATGCCACATATAGGGGAAAAAAGAAGCCACAAAGCAGGGTGAACCACTCAGGAAGAACCACCGCCAATAGAGGTTGACAAGAACTCATCTGAGTTTCAGAAGATGGGCAATTCTGGCAAGATAGATGATAGATTTACTGTAAACTCATTAAGTGCATCTTAGTATATTTCAGGCCGATTCAAATCACTAAATTCCACATCCGATCCAGCATTAAATATACATTAAGGAATCAATAATAAAAACAGCATTCAAGATGCGTGTTAAGCTGAACTTAGTAAATTATGGCCTTCTGTTTTACATTGCTGCGAAACTGCTGACGAATTCTCATAACACCTATTTAAAGGGATAGTTCACCCAAACATGTAAATTCTCATTCAACCTTATGTCACACAAAATAACCCTTTTAAAATTATTTCACTTTTATGTGGAACAAAAAATGTGAGCATTTGAATAATATTCTGGCAACCATTTTCAATATAATGAAAGTGAATGAGGACTGATACTGTCAAAAAAAAACACCACCTTAAACCATGAAAGTGGTTTAAACAACTCTATAGCTTTGCGTGAGAAGCAAACTCATTTATTATTGAAATTCTTACATACTTGGCTCATCATGAACTGTAAACAAATTGTGAGCAAAAAGCAAGTCTTTTTAATTAATCAGTTGATCCGGTTCACAAAACCTGTCTGAACTACTTGCTCACAAATCAAACTGGTTCAGTTCAGTTCACCGACTCAAAAATCCAGTCACAGCTTACTTGAGGAGGAAGATCATTATTTAACAGCATATATTTTGCTCTATTCTTCACTCAAAGCTACCGTATGACTTCAGAAGATTTGGAATATTGCATCATACTGGTTATTACTGGTTAGTCTTACTAACTGGTTAGTTATACTAATTTAAAAACATGAGGGTGAGTAAATAATGAGTACATTTTAATTTTGGGGTGAACTGAAACTTTAATACAAAAATATGTGTTCAGTATAAGTGATATAAACCATTATATGAATATCTTAATTTAATTATACGAAACTAAAGAAGGCTGTATAATTTGATGTCCTCTGTAGTTAAGTTGAAAGTGTGGCAGTGCACTATATCACAATCTACTCACCCGCCACATACACAGACAAGCCATCGTTCTGATAAATGCAGTTATACTCAAAAAGTGCATGAAAAACTAACTTTAAAAGATGTAACTATGAGGATATTCATATTTTATATGCAGGACAATATTGTCTGTGTGTGTCATCTGAGAAAACCACAGAGGGAACACGCTATGTCCAGAGGTCCCTATGGAAATGTACCAGTGCTCTACCCTGCCTCGCTGCCCCGGCACAGAGGACAACACGACTGAACCAAACGCACACGCTCATGCCTTTTCAAACACATTTATGCACGACTGTCAAAAAACGCAGTCTTGAACAAACATACGCTGATCAGCATTCAAATGGACTTCCTTGCTGACTTCCAAATGAGAAGCGTTGACGAGCAGCACATAGCCAAGCCTAATTGAATGTCATCATTTTCCATTATTTGTTGCCTTTTTTAAATGAAAGCACTTAGCCTTTTTTATTCACGTTAATCAGAGACAGTTGGATACATGAGTCCTAATGAATATTTAAACAGGGACCAGCAGTCTCATCTCCTGAGTGGTCTCCAAGCGTCGCTAGAGCCCTCGTCGAGAAGGAGGGGTGACCATTACCGAAACTCGACCACGGAACAGCTGAAGAAAAACACGGATATTACAAAAACAGTACTATGGAAAATGTCAGTAATTAGAGCATGGCTGCCATTTCAGAGGCAGGCGGGCCTGGCTAATGAGTCCATTAGCACCTACCTTGCATAAAGAAGACTAGCAAAAATGCCTAATTTTAATACATTAGCCTGCTGACAGTTTCACCGTAGAGGCTATTCAGCGCAGCTGACACACTTTTCCGAGGGCTCTGACCTTTTGTTTGCTGAGCGCTGGCACCGAGGAGAGCGTGGATTCAGCTCTCCTGGGCATAAACACTGGAGCAAGTGTGAAAAACCAACACCTTTTGACTTCACTGGCTCATTGAGAATGTCAGCAGCTCAATGCTTTTTTTTTTTTTTTCAGTTAATAACAGTGCTGGGCAGGTAACACAAACACAACTTATTAAAGCAATGTTTCCAAATTTAGCCAGCACTCAAGTCCTCGAAAACATTTGAAAAGCTTGCTGTTTTGGTGAACACTCATTTCAGCTTGGTTCACAATCAACAAACTGTGAAAAGAATGAGATGTCCCCATTTTTTCCCCTGAATTTCCATCAGATAAATGTAGAAGTCCTTCCACTCCACTTCTCTCCAAATACTCTAAATGTCCTTGCCCACATATTTGATTGTTTAGTTCACCCAAAAATGCATACTTTGTCTTCATTTACTCAACCTCAATGTCGTTCCAAACCTTGGGCAGGTTGCATAAACCGCTTAGACTAGTCTTAAAATGTTAGTCATCTCATTTTTTTTCTTTAAGACTGGTCATAACTTCTTAAAGTCAGTTATAAAAAGAGAGAATGGTCTAATTTGAATCCAAAAAGTAAGTCTAATTACCTCTTGGCTAGCTAGTTGGTCAAACTAGTCCTTAAGACACAGTCTTAACATGTGTTTATGCAACTGGCCCCTGTATGTGTTTCTTTCTTCTGTGGCACACGAAAAGGGCTGTTAAGCACAAGGGAAATAAAGCATAATAAAAGCAAAAAAGAGAAATTCAAGCCATTGTTTGCTATTAATCTCATTCAAATACCTGCATATTCAAACTTGATATGCATCTCTACAGTAATTGAAAATAGATTTGAAAGAGATTTAAGAACTGCTGCAGAGGGACATTTACAAGATTTTTTAATGTTTTTGAAAAAAAAAAAAGTATCTTATGCTCACCAAAGCTGCATTTACTTGATAAAAAATATAGTAATATTGAGAAATATTATTACAACTGAAAATATCTGTTTTCTATGTTACTATATGTTAAAATGTAATTTATTCCTGCAATGGCAAAGCTGAATTTTCAGCAGCTATTACTCCAGTCTTCAGTCTCGCATGATCCTTCAGAAATCATTCTAATATTAATGATTTGTACGGTGGCCGAGAGAGCTCAACCCGCTGCAAATAGAAAAAACACCTGCAAATTAAAAAAACAACTTCATCAATTTGACAAAACATGCGCTGCAAATGCTCACAACACAACCAAATAAAGAAACGCACTGCAAATTAAGAAACAAACTTCACATCAGTTGACACCCCAACCTTCTGCAATGCTCACAACACAACCATAAGAACGCACTTGCACATAAAAATTATTTTGAGCATTTGCCGTGTTTTTCTTTATTTGTTTGCGTTGTTAGCATTTGCGGCACCTGCTGTCAAACTGATGAAGATGTTTTTTTGATTTGCTGGTGATTTTTCTATTTATACTGTATGTGTTTTCTGAAGTTGCAGCGCGTTGAGCTCTCTCGGCCACCATAGATTTGGCATTTATTCTTGAAATTTATTTCTGTCAGGATCGTCAAAGATGATTGACAATTAGCATACAGTTTGGATTGGCGGTATGGTTCTGTTCTGGGCAAGAACTCCCTGTGCATCCATGCCCCCTAGGGTAAACAGAACAGAACCAACATAAATGTATTGCAGATATCATAAGGTTCAATTATTTAATGTAACATTTTGAAATTAGTCTGATTCAAAGGATAATCAGAATGCTGAATCCTGACTGACAGAGGAGGAGTTAGGGATGGAGGAGGGTAATTAGCTATTTAGCAATGCGAAAACTGCTGATAATACTGAGGTACCTTATATATGAATGCTTAGATAAGGTGTCGTAATTCCTATATGTGATGGGGGGAGTTCAGCTGATAGTCAGCTATGCCGAGCTGTACTAACGTGACCTGCCAAACTAACGCTACGCTTGATTAGATTATTATTATTACTATTATTCTATTATTATATATTATTATTTATCATGTTGAAAACGTTGTTCTGCGTAATTTTATTGGAATCCATTATAAAATACACACAGAATTTTTTGATGAAATAGAAAGTTCAACAGAACAGGATTTATTTGAAATGAAATATTCTTTACCATTGCAACTGTTGTTACTTTCCACTTGAGCAGTTCAATGTGTCTTGCTGATAAATGTATTAATTGTCTTAAAAAAAAAATATATATCAGTATATATATATATCTTGCGACCCCAAAATTTTTTTGAACACTAGTGTATACAATAGCACAAGGGACTACTATTATGAAATTATTATTTATTTTATTTTATTTATTGGTGCATTTTAATTTTTGAAGTTCGAAAGTCATCAGTTACTTTTGTCACATACTTTATCAGTTACTTGTGTTACTTTTTGCTAAACAACATGATAATGAGTAAACAATGACTGAATTTTCAGTGAACTAAAGCCATAAATGTAGTTGCTATGAAGCATCATTACTTCTTCATTACTGGAAAGCATCCGAGTTTCTAAATATGCTCTTCTATCGTAGTCGATTATCTCCCACCACAACAATAAGGCTCAATGCGAACCCAAAGTGGCCTACGGTACAAAGCATTAGATCCAGGATCCCTAATCCCACGCTAAGCTTCCCGATATCTGCTGGATGTCAACCTGTCGATTAAACAACCATGTGGTCTCCAAGGCAGCTATTGTACTACCAGCGAAATCCATTTCTAGAGAGTCTGTCAGCTTAATACAGATGGAGGATCATTCACAAATCCACAATATAATCAGAGCTTACAGGGATAACTCGTGTACTAAATATGAAAAACCATCTGCCGGCCTGATGTGTAATGAAGTCACTATAGTGAAAACTAAAAAAAGCCTGCGCTTACACATACCCACACACATACAGCTATAATTCACTGCCTGAGACAAGGCCATATATCGCTCTCACATGAGCGATTGGACCAGAAAAGATACAGCTAGCGTTATCTTGAATAAGGTTAATTGACCGGCAGGGAACAATTCATTACACTGGAACATTCTGATAAGATTATTTTGCAAAGAGTGACCATTCCTTGACCTGCTGCATGAGAAGGAGGGACGGTTTCAAAACAGTATTTTTGTGTTTGTCGCATTTCGGGAAATTCAAAGGCATGGAAGGGTTTGAAATGTAATACCATCCTGCTGTTTCTGCAATATCCAACAGAGTTTTTAATTTGATGATCCATTAAATGCCCTGGATGTAATAGCAACAGTGATTTCAAATTTCAGTATTTTTATTATTGGACTTCCAAAAGGTCTTTGGATATTTTTACACAAAATTAAATTAAAAATAACTCGTTTTCTATATAACACACCTTCTTGCACGCCATGATTGGTCGATTACAATGCCTGCATTGGTTAAACTACTTTTCAGTCATCACCTTCAGCAAGTGTGAAAACAATAGGAAAACAAAACCAAAATCATTTTAGAAATCCCAGCCAGGACATGTCTAGGAAAAAGAGGATGTATGATCAACTTAACTACTGCACTATGAAATTAGCACAAGCTAACGTAAAAATACATAGCAAAGGAGCTCCAGAAAAATGGAGATCATATCTGTTTGAAAGTGGTGTGAAGTCTGCTAACGCTTCATCATGAAGGTGCTGTCATTAGCTCCTCAGCAGGTTCCTCTGTGTCGCTCTAGCTTACCCATTAGCAAACAACATGATGCCACTCAGAAGCCATTAGATGGGAAACAGCCAAATGCACAAAGAAAGAGAACAACAGCCCCGCGATTACACTCACAGGAGCCCGTCATGCTTTCCTCGCTTCCACTCCACCTTCCACAGCCGTCCCAGATCTCAAAGTTAATAAAACAAACGTGCACTTTATAATGATGCCACATGCAAATAAATAAAAATAAGTAGGAGTTTCAGTCAACAAGAGGTCTGAGCCTGTGAGGGCTGTGTGGGTTGCAAGATATTTCCTTTTTATGTTCCAACATGTTTGCAGGGTACACACAAATCAAAACAGCAAAAGAACAATGCAAGATGAATTAGGAGCAATTGAAGCCAGTACGATCTCAGCAGATCAAATAAAAACAGATCTAAAATAAATACAGCAAATCCAAACTTATGACTCAAAACACCTCTTCGCCACCTATAGCCATAAAGGCCTTTACCATTAGCTTACATGTCAGGGACTATACTGAAAGTTCTAGAACTATCTGAATAATGGAAAATAATGTTTTAATGAAAATGTATTAATTTTAATGTATTTTGTAGTAAACATAAAAAAGGTTATATTGTGAATAGTGCTAAACAACACCCTTTAGCTGCATGGCCTCTCAAACTGTATTGCTTCAATATTAACCCAACGAATGAAAAGATCTGAGGTTTGAGGTACTATTACACTAGCTTTCAATGAAGCAAAAAGCAAACACATTTAAAAAATAATTTAATTCAACAGCTGGATTAGATTTTTTTGCAGACAACTTTTGCTCATCCAACGAACACACACTGTTGAATAAATGTTAGACTGTGTGCTGAAGGCCTATGGATTTGCAGAGTAAACAGTAAACAGAACAGTCTGTGGAATGCTATGTCTCGATAATTTGTATCCTGGAGCACAACTACCTTCCCCAACACAGGGAAACAAGGCACAGAGTGAATCTGAATGAGTCACTGAAGCCCTCTGCTACTTTCAACTTTCTACTTGCAAACTTATTTGCATTCGCTCACAAACACATGCATACATGCTCACTTCTAAAGCAAACAAAGGGACTGCAACTGCTAAAAAAAAAACAGATTGCGGATATTTTCTGAGTTTCATCACTACAGAATGTGTCATATTATCAAATAAATTGCCAAATAAAGTCAGAAAAACATGTTTTTTATTATATAGTGACCCCAACAAGCATTTGGACACTTAAGCCATACTTAAAATACATGAATGTAATTGCATTATGTAACAAAACATAAAGCCAAGCAGCATTCCTTTAGTATTTGTATAAAGTATTTGCAAAAGAAAAGATAGGTCTAACATCATTTGCAAATGCCACTCGGATTGATATTTCTATGTAATGCAATGACTTTTTAATAGGGATGCAGTGATATTAAAATTCTGTCCAATACCAATAAGCCGAAAATTAATCTTCATGTTATGGCTGATGGCAGATATTAAAATTCTATACTGTTGTGTCTAAATAAATCAAAAATAAAATACTAAAAACTACAAGTGAATTTAAGCATCACAACATTATAATATACAGAAAAATGGATATATGTTTTGAGATTTAATACAGATTCCATTAAAGTGTTATTAAATTTATAGTGCTTTTAAAGGCTAACTTTATGTAAGAGTTAAATTCAAGAAAGAGCATACACAATTAAATATCTTATTAAATATCAATAAAAAAAGATTAAAAGTATAATATCGGGCAATAAAAACATGAAATATTGTGCATCCCTACATTTTAAAGTGTAACTTGAAAGCACAAAAGTGTCTAAATACTTTTTAAGTCCACTGTATATCAAAAGTTGCCAATACAGGAGTAAAAAAATGCTGCATAGAAAACTCACGCTGACAGTAGTCCTTGTTCTCCTCAAAGCCTGGCTTGCAGACGCAGCGTCCAATGGGCACCAGCCATCCACCATCTCCACTGCAGTACATCCTCGGCGCCTCAAACTCCTCCGAGTCATTCACACAAGATCCCCTAACCTCCACCAACGCTGAATCTCCTCCAGTCACCGTGTCGGGAAACTGGGCCAAGTTCAGAACGGCAAGAGGACACTTCTTATAGAAGACCCTCAGGGACACCAAGGCGATGCAGGCTCCAACATCTTGGAAAGCCAAGTAGAAACCCTTCTTGTTCAAGTTACTGATGTCCCTCACTTCAGTGTTTAGTTTCATAACGCGATCACCCACGTCAGTCTGCGTGAAGCTCTCGTCGGCCGCAATAGTGTCGATCTTTATGTACTGGCTCTCCTTGATAAACCACAGGTTGGGGTTGTTGGACTCATAGTAGTACATATTGAAAGTTTCTTTGCAGGTGCCAGGGACTCCAGGCAGACTGTTGCAGTCACGCAGGGTGAACTTAATCTCGATGTAGACGCGCTGCGCTCCATCTCGTGGGATGTGGCGAGTGCGTAGCCAGTTGTTCTGATTAGCCTCCATCACATTACACACCTGGTAGGAGCGCATGGGGGTGTTCCTCTCATCCATCACACTGATTTCCTCCCACTGCAACAGACAGAACAACTGTTATGGTCGCAAAAATGTGAATTTTTTTTCACAGTTTTAATATGAACAGTGACATTTCTGTCTCAAGTTTGTTTTGTGGTATAAACTTATTTTATATTTTAGAAAGTTTAGTGTGTGTAAGAAAGAGTATTATGTATACACATACCGTTTTTTAAAATAATTATTATCAAAATGAATTGTTTTTTCAGCAAGGATGCATTAAATTGATCAAAAGAGACATTAAAGATTTTAAATTGTTACAGATGTTTTAAACCTTTTGAACTTTCTACAGTATTCATCAAAGAATAAAAAATATATAAAAAATACAATGCATCACCACTTCAACAAAAATATTAACCAGCACAACTTTTTTAAACACTGATAATAAGAAATGTTTCTGGAGCACTAAATCAGCATATTAGAATGATTTCTGAAGGATCATGAGACACTGAAGACGGGAGAATGAATGCCAATATTCAGCTCCAGTCTTCAAAGGAATTAAAATTACATTTTACCTTTAAAACTAATTGTTAATTCACAATATTGCCTTTCTGGCGGTGTACTGTAGTTTGTATTAAATAATGCAGCCTTGAATGAGCATAAGAAAAACAATTCTGAAAATCTAGGCTAAATATTGCAGCATATTTTGTTAGTGAATATTTGTTTATATCTATTTGATTATGTTGCTATGTCCATAGGAACACATAGTGTGCCTCAGCTAGTTCTGTTTATGTGTTGAGAAGTGTGAATGTTCTCAAGTTATAGGTCTTAGAAGTAGTAGAGCGAACTGTTTAGGAATCGTTCTCCCATCATCTACTTGCCATGCTGCTTTCCACCCCCCCCCCCCCCCCCTTGTCTAGGTTTCTTGCATTGGAACATCATGCATAAGGAACATTCACTCCTTAAAGGCAGAGAAAAGAACCTCGGGTTTAGGGGACGGGGGCAAATTTCTTGAATGGCTGCTTTCAAACATGAGTCTGTTTGCTTCAATAAATTCTATTCTTCTCTTAATACTTTGCAACGCGAAAGAGCTGAGGAAGCACAGGCCAGTTCTAAGTGATTTTAGGGCTTCTTTCGAGCTTAGATCAATCATCGAAGGTAAAATACTGAGACTTCACAAAGACTAAGGTTCGAACGACTTGTGTGACACTGAGTTCCACTGAAGACATCACACTCACCTTTACTCACGATTCTTGACAGTGCATGGAGGGGGCACAGGCTGTGACTGCAACGAAGAAGAGGGAAAGTTATATTTGGTCTTTTAAAGAGTACGGTGTTTTTTGAATGTTCAAACACAAAAATTAAAAGTCTGTCATCTTATCTACTCAATCCAAGCGGTTCAAAACCTGACTGACTGGTTTTGTTATGTTTTTTTCATTCAGTGTTCTAAGTTAAGGTAAATGAAGACTGGAGCTGTCACGGCTTAAAAAAGGATGTAAAAACACCATAAAAGTATCATAAAAGCGAGGAATAATGACTAGTGCCAAGTTTTTTGAAGCCATACGATGGCTTTGTCTGAGAAAAGGCAAGTAGCTAATGTTAGAATCATCTACAAATGGTTATTTTCATTCAAATCGTTTCAATGAATAGGTTTATACAATTAATCTGGATGATTTGTTCATAAATCAAACCCACTGACTAAATGATCCACTTACCCCAGTGAACAGATCACTGGAGTAGATAACAACTATCAGTCTGTTCATCATACAAAACTATCATGAGACTTGAAAAACAGCATGCAAATCATTTAGACGTGTATGATTTATGGTGCTTTTGTTTCCTTTATGAAGCTTTAAAGCTCCAGTCCTCAATAATTATAATTGAATGGCAAAGAGCAACCAATACATTAAATATCTCCCTTTGTGCTCCAAGGAAAAGGCAAGTCAAATGGGTTTGGAAAAAATAAAAGGGTAATAAATAGCTGGATAGCATTTTTTTTGGGTGAACTAATCCTTTAACAACCCTTAAACTGATTGGCAGCTGAATATGGGTGCACATTTGTGACCCTAGACAACAAAAGCAGTCTTAAGTCGCTGGGGTATGTTTGTAGCAATAGCCTAAAATAACAAAATTATTTTTCTTTTATGCCAAAAATCATAGGATATTAAGTAAAGATCATGTTCCATTAAATTTTTTTGTAAATTTCCTACCGTAAATATAACAAAACTTAATGTTTGATTAGTATATATGCATTGCTAAGAACTTAGTTTGGACATCTTTAAAGGTGATTTTCTCAATAGTTTGATTTTTTTTTGCACCCTCAGATTCCAGATTTTCAAATAGTGTATCTCGGCCAAATATTGTCCGATCATAACAAACCACACATCAATGGAAAACTCATTTATTCAGCTTAAGAGTAGGTATAAAATTTTTCGAAAAATTTACCCTTATTTGGTTTTGTGGTCCAGGGTCACATTTAAGCAAATGGTCAAGGAGACAGAGTACATCAGAATGTCTCCAAAAGAGCCATTTTCCACATCAGCACAATCAAGTATTTGAAGTATTTTATACCATGCACAGCACAGTCTGGAGTGCACATCACTGTCTAGCTATGATGTCATAGCAACAAAGAGAGCGTTTATGCCCAGATAGCAAAATTGCTGTGGCCCAGATCCAGCCCACACCTGACACTTTCATCTGGCCCACATACAGCGTGGAATGATGGCAATTGGGCTGTCTGCTCCTGTTTGCCAGATTTGGGCCACAATCAAGTCAAAGGAAGGCCCAATGTCAGCCATGAATAAACCAAATAAAGTAGAACTGGCCCAAATCTGGGTAACAGTTATTTTGTAATATCTGGCCCCGATCCGGCCCAGATCCGATAACTTGCTCTGGCCCACATACTGTGAAGAATGATGGCACTTGGGTGGTCCACTCCTGTTTGCCAGATTTGGGCCACAAGCAAGCCATAGGTAGGCCGCATGTCAGCCATGACAATAAATAAGTAAAGTAGAACTGGCCCAAATCTGGGTAACAGTTATTTTGTATTCTGGCCCAGATCCGATAACTTGCTCTGGCCCACATACCGTGAGGAATGATGGCACTTGGGTGGTCTGCTCCCGTTTCCCTGATTTGGGCCATAAGGAAACCATATCAATACCACATGTCAGCCAAGAACAAAACAAATAAAGTTGGACTGGCCCAAATCTGGGCAACAGTTCATTTTAATTCTGGCCCAGATCCGAACACCTTGCTCTGGCCCACATACCACGTGGAATGATGGCAATTATACGGCCCGCTCCTGATTGCCATATTTGGGTCTCAAGGAAGCCTTAGCAATGACACATGTAACCCAACAACAAACCACACCTGACCCTAATGTGGGCCACAGATTATTTTTTATACAAACCCTGGTCTTTTCCACATTCCTCATGTGGCCCACATGTAGCATGGAATGCTGGAACTTTGACAATGCACTCCTGTTTGCCTGTTCTGGTCCACAAGCGGGCCATTGTACAGACACATGTTAGCTAAGAATGAAACAAATAAACTGTAACTGTGTATGATTGTGTGCGTGTGCATGCTGTGCCATTAAAACTTTGGAAACTCAGTGACTGAATATCAATGACACTAAGTGAGTTCTGCATCAACAATATTCAACATACAGTAAAGAAAAATTTAAAAATGGCCTACCTAAATATTAAGATAAGTTACAAACAGATGATCCAAACACATTTCTGAAAAAAAATGCATAATTTATTAACATTGCCAAAAAAAAAACCATTGCATGATTACATTTCCAAAACTGGGAAGCAATCTAAACAAGAAAAAACAGAAACAGAACAATAAACAAAATAGGTATATAGAAAATATTGTAGAAACTAAATAAAAACAAAAAATATTTTCAGTAGCTGTGAATATGTTAGCTTATCCAAAAAAACGAACTTGTCTGACAATGCAGAAGTGAAAACTATAGAACCTTAGCAACAGGAACAATCCAAACTTATAGGATTTATTGACCTCCTTGACTGGGTCCATCAGCGTCATGGCAATCTTGCAGGCCTTTAATTGACACACAAATGAAAAAAAAAACAGCTGACTCAGTAACAGAATGTAGATAAAGATAAATCTAATGTTGTTGAACACACAACACACACAACACACACACACAGCACACACAACACACACAAAACAATAAACAGCCAAATTGAAACAAATCCCCTAAACAAAACTATCATCACAGGAACAATAAATTATAAAACAAAAACAAGAAACTTATTTTTTTGTTTTATTGTTAAGGTTTTTAACACTTTCACATCTAGCAAGGGGTGAGCATGATCTGAAAATGAATGCGAGCTGCATTCAAGAAAGATTTGACTGGGGGAAACCTAGATTTGCCTGTGTCTTTGGTCTGGACAACTCCCCTTGGCCCTAATAAACAGTGCAATCATCACAGTGTTCTGAAAAAAAAACGTGGTAGATCAGATAAACGGCCAAAGTCCTTATTTAACAATCGCGACAGGTCTAAGACGAGTGAGAGAGGAGTTCATGAATATTCCTTGCCGGGTCGTTTCTTGACTAAGAGTGCTGAAGCTGACGAGTTGTTAAATAGACTTCAAACAGCCAGAGTGGGTGTATTTTAATGCAAAGCATACATTAATATGAATGTTGATTACAGGACTGGAACGACTGCGCATTAAAAGTTTGATAACACTTTACCATAAGGTCTCATTGTTAACATTAGTAAGGTATTAAAACTAACATAACTACCAATGAACAATTACATTTGTTACAGTATTTATTATCTTGTTAATGTAGATATAAAATACAGGCGATCTGTTGTCAGAATTAGTCCAGTGTCGATTAACGAATGTTAACATGAGCAACTTGTGATTTTAATATGATGTAATAAATATTGTAATGCAAACGTAACGACAGATATACAGCTCTAGAAAAAATGTGTCCCATTCTTAGTTCATGTTAACTAATAGTATGTAAATAATGTTAGACTGAAGGAAACGTGTAAAGTGTTAACCATGGTTTTAAGCGAACACTTAGAGCCAATCGGCCTCAAGTATTCAGACATCATATCATGGTTGTAATTACACAATTTATTAAAACAATAGTAAAAACCAATGTAAGGGACTTTACCAGAGTGTCTGGGCCACTCCTTTGTTTCTCTTGTTTCTCCTCCTCACTCTCGGTTACAGACAAGGTGGAGCCATTTGTGTAATATAAAATTCGGTGGGCGGCCTGTTACGCCGGTTGTTTCTGGACCGGAGTTTCAGTTTTAGATCTGTCCATATGTTGCAGTGTATTGATAATGACTCCTATTGACATGCATTATTTCAGTTGTAAACACAAAAAAGATTGAGGATGCAAAAATTCTTGTTTTCATGGCCTAAGTTGACAATTATATTACAGCATCAGCAACAAGAACATAATGCTTAAACAAAAATCATGATTACAACTATCAGACACCACCAAGAAGGGTTAAGATTATGGCTGAAGATACCATGCAACAGGTAATGGAGGATATATCCATTGCCTGTTGTTTCAGTTTCTAACTGGATGAGAGCTCCATATGTGTGGTGATGCGCAGCTATGTTTGGGATTGTTTCCCCAATTAAGCTTTTATTGATAAACTGATGCTCCTGGGGGTGATAACCATTGAGAGTTTTTAAGTACCAGGCTTCACTGTTTCTTTGTTTGTTTTTTTAACATTTTTTCATAATTAAAAATAGCAATGGAATATCACTGTGAATCAACATGCATGTAAAAGAATGATGGAATGGACTATTAGAATGATGACAGGCCAGATGTAAACAAAACGTAATGACCTCTTTCAGCTGCAGTCGGGAAAGCGGGTTTGCCATTGATGCCACGCCAGGTGAGTGTTGGCACGGGAATGTTGTAAAACAATGCTTTAACCCGCAATGACGCGTTCCTAAGGTAACTCCTCCAGATGAAGGCTCACATGCAAGAATCTGAAAAAGATCATGTAAAGCCAGGATACATGTTCTTCACCAACACTACTACGTAACACTATCAGGAATTAAAAAAACAAGAGTTTTTTTACATGACTTAATATATTGAATACAGCATGAAATGTAATTAACCAGTGTACTTATGGGGACATGTTGACAATTTACACTCTATTCTTTTGCCACCAGCATTTCTTAACAAATCACACCGATGTTATTAATGATGTAAAAAAATCATGACTTCCAATACACAGTACATGGACAACAAATAATGCAGGCAAGATAATTTTACAAGGACAGGAGTACCTATTTACCAGCCGGAACAAGACTGCGGGGTTGTGTGAGAAGTTAGGAGCAGGGGCGGGGGTGATATCATCGCCGAGTTTGAACATGGAGCATTATAACCAATCACACACGTATTCATGTTGAGCTTAGGGACCGCACATGTACAATATCAAGAGGAATTTGTATTCTTCACCGCTGAGTTGTTCAGTGAGCGCACTCTGAATTCTGAATCTTCATTTGCTGAAGTAGTGCAGTCAGCTTCAGTGATTATTAATAACAGTTTTTGTGAACGTGCATACATCACATTAGACTGAATTCATGAACCGCTTGATTGTTCTTTGCTCGCTTTCTTTATAATTTATTCCCAGTTTGAATAACCATTTTGTTTCTAAGTATTGAACTAACCAATTTTTGAATCCTTTGGTCACACTGTATAGTTATTATTGATTCACCTGCTGAGTTTTTAATTTTTTTAATTTACAGGCTTTTTACATCATGCAATTTTTGTGTAAATGCATGAGCAGCATTAATCTGTGTAAATAAACAAATTTGCAGGTTCTGCCATAATAATTTATCTTCAAATAGAAAGTAGTTAATCATTTGCTAAATTATGTAATTAACTCTATGCATGACATAACATGTGGACTCCAGCTGAATATAACGAAGAATTCACTAACAAAAAGCCACATTTATCAGTTATATCTTACCTTGACTTTTTTCAGGTTCCGTCCTCCCTCCAACCAATCCTCTGACGTTTTGATTTTTGGGTGCCTTTTCCACGTTTTCCGGCTGTTTAAATGTGCGTGGGGGGAGGGGGAATAAATAAATGCATTCATAAACGTTCTTTTCACACAAAAAAAAAACTTTCTAATAACCAACATTAATAATCAAGAGCAATAATCAAAATGATTGATTCAACCTGAGTTTAAAATTTTTTTAATTGCTATTTTACATTATGCAATTTTTGTGTAAATAAATGAGCAGCATTAATCTGTGTATACTAAAACAAATTAACCAAATTTGCAGGTTCCGCCATAACAATTTATCTTCAAATAGAAAGTAGTTAATAATTTGCTAAATTATGTCATTACATCTAATACCATGTGGACTCCAAGTAGAGTACCTGGAGTACATTAGTCGAACATAACGAATTCAATCGTCTTATTAAAGAATATTTATCAGTTATTTACCGGGACTTTTTGCAGGGCGTCCTCCCTCCACGGAGTGTTGTGTTTATTGGGGACGCCTTTTCCACGCTTCCGGCTACCTTTCATAAAATTGAAGGGCAAGATGCGGGGGGCCGGGAACAGGAAAATCATTCCAGTTTAAAATGTTTATTTATTTATTTATAATTGATTTATTTTTGCCCTCAGACAGAATAAACTACAAATACATCTGTGCTAAAGATTTAATTTGAACAAAATAGATATCTTATCGCTAACAAGTTAGCTCAAAGCAGCAAGTGGGACAATTATTATTAGAGTTTTATTTGACATGGACATCACAATTACACTGGATGAACTATTTGCATCTGCTTGAGCGTTTTAGCAAAATTTAGTTAATTTTCAACACCTGTCCACAGTAGGCTTTTTAGAAAAAGAAAAAAAAACAGTGATATTATTAATAATAATAATTTTGCTGATAAAGGGGGTTGAAATGTTAATGTCAAAATAATAATATTTTCTCATAGCAGCTTCTACCGATTTGCCATTAATATACATATTACTCAATTCATTCATTAGTATTATCATGTTATAATCTTTAGGAAATAAATTGTTATTCATAAAGATGACAGTTGTAAATATAAATGATATTAAGAGAAATTAAGAGATTTATTTATTTATTTGTTCTTTGTTTTGTTAGCATATACCCCTTAGGGCTGTCACATGACCCCACACTCTAGAACCGTGGGACGGGAAACTTTTTGAGTCAACAGAGGCCCATTACTTTGAAGGACCACCCTCAGTCACAATTTCTACATGATAAATACTACAAAGCTGGCATAAGAAAGATGTACAGTTGTTATAAAAATAACCAGATAAGAAATATCTATTTTTGGTTGTTTTAGCTTGTTTTCTTTTCTTTTAAATAATTATAAGTCATTTAGAGGCCCCACTGGAAGATTGTTGAGGCCCCCTGGAGCCTCTATTTTAGAAGTTAAATGACACTGCTAGCAGATAAACGTGGTTTCACCAAGTCAGTTTATGTCAAGTTGTGTGCTTATAACCAGGGTTAGGTGCTTCTTCATCAGTGTTATTCACCTATCATTTTCCTCTGATTGTAGGGTTATAGTTAGGGTTATGTTTAGGGGTAGTGGATATGGTTAGGACTATTTTTTTTTTGGACAGGAATGTTGCTCCAAGGTCAACAAAATATGATGATACAGGAACATGTTCTACTTTGCAAAATCATTGCGACCCAAGCTTTGCACAAACAGCAACTCAAAATTATCTCAAACAAATATTTAAAGGCATCCCAAAACCATAAAAACTCTTCATAAGTTTGAACCTAGACACTTGAACTTTTCTAGACACTATCTAACATATGCCAGCTGATTGTAAGATATGTCACTGCAATACATCACATTCCTCACATTCACATTCACAATATTGTGAAATATTGTTAAAAAAATAAAAAAATAATTCAGGCCATATTTACGGTTTCAAACTTTGGCCTGTGACATCTAAATTAGCCAGTGTCTAAGTGTTGCATCCAAGCCAGAAGTGGTCCATGTCTGTTTTATGATATTTTGGGCATATTTGCCATGTCAAATGTAGGCCAAGTTAGGCTTGCATCCTGATTTGACAATGCTGACTGTGCCATCTATCTGTCAAACGTGGCCAAAAATGTTATAAATTATTTGGGCCATATTTGCCATATCATATGTGGGCCACTTTAGGCTCACACCCACATGAGCTATGTGCTTGCTGTGCTCTATCTTTGCCAAAACTGGTCCAGATATGTTTTACGATAACTGGGCCACATTTGCTGCATTATATGTGGGCCACTTTTGGCTCAAACACAGAAGAGCCAGTGCTACTGTGCCATATATTTGCCAAAACTGGCCCACATATGTTTTAAGATAACTGGGCCACATTTGTAGCATTATATGTGGGCCACTTTTGGCTCACACCCAGATGAGCCAATGGTTAATATGCCATATATTTGCCAAATCTGGCCCACATAGGTTATAAGATAACTGGGCCACATTTGCAGCATTACATGTGGGCCACTTTTGGATCACACCCAGATGAGCCAATGGTTAATATGCCATATATTTGCCAAAACTGGCCCACATATGTTATAAGATAATTGGGCCACATTTGTAGCATTATATGTGGGCCACTTTTGGCTCACATCCAGATGTACCAATGGTTAATATGCCATATATTCGCCAAAAGTGGTCCACATATGTTTTAAGATAACTGGGCCACATTTGTAGCATTATATGTGGGTCACTTTTGGTTCAAACACAGAAGAGCCAGTGCTACTGTGCCATATATTTACCAAAACTGGCCCACATATGTTTTAAGATAACTGGGCCACATTAGCTTTAACATATGTGGGCCACATTTGGTTTACACCCAGATTTCCCTTTTTCAGTTGTGCCACATTTTTGCCAAAGGTGGACCACATATGGTTGGCACTATTTGGGCCATATTCACTATTTACCACATTGGCCACTTTAGGGTCACATTCAGATTACAACACTGCCTTCAAGCAACCGCATCTTGCCTAAAAAGGGCCACATGTGATTTTGAGAATTGGAGGCCCTATGTGCTTATTTAATCATGTGGCCCACTTAGTTCACAGCCATTTTGTCCGGGCCATAAGAAGGCCTGCAGTGCCGCATCAATGCCTGAAGTGGCCCACATCCGTTTGCTATCTGGGTGACACGTTGCCATTAGCTTATAGCTTTAAAAAAGTGATCGAGGCACCGGGGTCAATTGCTAGTGCAGTTTGGCTTTAAACTGAGCCATATGCTGACTGGTGGGAATGGGCAAACATTACAGATCAAAGTGACACATCCACTGCATGTCTTGGGTATGTTCTTTCCCTTTGAGTGCCATAATTATGACATTTGAAGGAATATTTATACAGGGATAAAGGCAGGTTTATGCTATTCTGTTTATTTATTTTCAAAAGTTGGTCTGAACCCAACCACTATGGAAAGTTTTTTGGGAATGCATTGTCTGAATTCATGAAGTATTTTTCCACAGATGGGTGGTTACACAAAAGTCTAGAGGGTTGTGTTACACACTCCAGATCTCCAGACGCGCACATACAATTTAGTTACACATTTTAGTAGATAGGGCACAGCCATCTGAAAGGAAATTGGCCATGTGCAGTTGATATATTCGTGAACGAAACTAGCAAACCTTTTAGCAAAAGCGTTCATAAATCCTCCTACATGCAGCTAGTTCCACACACACTCACAATTGTTAAGTGAAAAACAGGTTATTTGGACAGGAGGTAAAGCTTAGCCACTCTCAATCAACGTAGCGGTCATAAGTGTGACGTGGGCGTCTTGTTAATTAGCGTCTCCAGCTGTCCGCTTCCCCTAGAGTCTCATCTGAAATACCTTAACTCCATTCCCCAGTCACCATTCACAGGGTCTGACCGCTTTGAAGCCAAGCAAATATGTCAGATCAGGGGGTCTGCTTAGCCCTTCATTGTCTTAACTTATTTGCAGGCCCACAATTATCTGGTAGTTTAAGATACTTAAGTGCAATTGACTTTAAATCCCTAAAAGAACATCTGTTTTTTGGGGCAGAAGGCCTCTTTTGGAGGACATGTTATTAGTTACCTGTTTTCTATCACTCTAGGTGAATTACTCCCTTCTATTTTAGTAACAGACACGCACACATACCCTAAATGACTATGGCCATTTGATAGCTGATCCAAAACAAACCTTCCACATATAGGACAAGGAAAGCTGTATTAGTCTTGACCTGTGAAGGTCAAGTGGCAGTCGATTGAGTCAGTAAGGTAAATATCCAGTGGAGGTGAAGCGGCCGCTTTGGGAACATGCCGACTTTCCTGTGAGTCGCTCCACAACAGCGCACCATCGGTGGGTTCAGCGGGTCACGGGTCACCGCGATAATCCTCAAGTATAAAACGCCAGCCGCGGCTGTGAGCTCTGATTTAGCATTACAGTTCACTCCCATGAAATAACTGCCATACCAGCAAAACAAAGAGACTCCTACTATCACTGAATGTAAGGTAAACACAGCACGGGGACAGGGAGGAATGTTCTCTGAAGAGTTTAACAGACGTCATGTGGAAACAGGGCAATTGGAAGAGACTCTCGCAGTATGTGGGAGTTACCCAATCCAGTAACTAAAGTCTCTTAGTTTGGATTCTTAAACTGATAATTTATGGTTAAATTTGGTTAGTGGTTTGCTGTAAAAAGTGAATACTATCTATTTAAAAGCTGTTGATGTCTACTACACACTTTTAAATAAGACAACACTGGGACATCTACAACATCTCCCCTTTGCACAGGCTGTAAGACTTTTTTTTAGCAGATCTCCAAATTAATGATATTAAAAATCAATAGTACAGAGTGCTGCAGGAATGAATCCTAATAGCATTTTTTTTTTACTTCAGGTTCAATCGTCCCATTAAACGTCATCATGCCAAACTCATAAAAGCTGTGTTCATATGTGAAGATTATCATGATAAAATGTGTAAGAATCATAAACCTTTGTTGGCCACAGAGCTTATTTTCTCCAATAATCCAAAAGCCAATGGAAAAATCCTATTTTTGTTGAGGGAACCTCTAAAACTACCGTATTGGCCTACAAAAATCAGCACTCTATTTTGAAAAAGAAAAATCAAATCAGTAATGTTATGCTTTAGATGCCATCATAACCTTCTAATGTAAAGTAAAAAATATGAATTATTAATTTTGAGTTCTACTAAAGAAAAAATAAACTCTAAACCATTTACTATAATTTTTTATATTAGTTGTGATTGTGCACAATCCATTGATGTTAGAGGGTAGATGTTAAATCTATCGACAATAAGTGATATGGTCCAGATAGCATGCATCCCTAGAACACACAAATTCCAATATTGCGTATTATGAAGGACAGATAGCATGCAAATTGGAATGCAGGCTTAGAGAAACAGCCCCCTGTAGACACTCCAGTCATCTGCTGAGGAGCTGCTGATGGGTTCACTCATACTACAGCAATCCAAGCACACCAAGCCATTTACAAAAGCTAATCTTCTCTATACAAATGTAAAAGACCTGCAAAGAATACTGTGACTATTAAACAAATGAGAAATCTCATAACTCATAAGTTTGGCTTATAGGATGTATCTGTTTTGAGGATCTTGCTCTACAGCTTTTGCATTGTCTCCACAACTTAAATTTTAAATGTCATTGAGCGTGCATGTGCTCTCCTAGGGAGAAGTAGCGGGTTCGTGTTATTGACAACATATCAGCCTGTTACGCAATGCCATACTCTGTTATGCAAGTCTAATATTTCTCGGTTTTAGAAGGGGTTCAGACTTCATGTCTGTCGTACTATTTTCAGCAAAAAATAATTTGTAATTTCTGCTCGTCTCCAGATTTAGCTGCTAAATGACACTTCTCGTAGACACACGTATGGGGCACAGACAATCTGATCTAGCTTCTGACATCTCTATTAAATCATTTAAAAGGCGGCTGTGAAATCCCAAAGATTGATTTCCTTTTAAGCTCACCATGGTTTTTGCAAACGTAATTATTTTTAGACCACTTTGGGTGCCTCAAAAAAGACAGAACAGGACTTCTCTACTCAAAATAAAGGCTCCTTCTTTTGCTCTCTGGCACAGGGGATTGTGTTCCAGCTTTAGAGACTCTTAATCTTGACATCTTCCTCAGATAAATTGGAAGTAAGCGACTGGGGAAGTTGGTGTTAAGCCGAACATGAACGCCTCTTGGCTGGAAACAGGTCTAAGCTCACTAGACTCCGCATGACCTTGACACCACATCCTACAATTTACACATGCAAAAAACACTGGCTCCTATTTATAAGAACTTGAGAAAGCACTTACAGCCTCCCTTTCCCATGAGCCAGATGTATGCTGTATCCACTCTTATGAATATACATGCGCAGGTCAGGTCTAACCATATGCAATTCCAGCACATCTGAAACACGACGGCATGATTACAGATGATTGTTTGCAAGAAAATAAATAATGTGCTAGAGGGCTTCAAAAGTGTGTCGAAGCCCAGGAGCGTAGATTCATTTTAATTTTAAAATGCTTGTCCCTGCGCGTTTCAAATCATTGTGTGTAAAACAGGCGCAGACAAAACGCACCATAATTTTGGCAGGTTGCAAGAGTCAGAATTGATTACAGATGTTTGGGGTGCTTGTGTGTTTGTGTCTTGATTTTGATTGGTCGTGTTACTCACCCCTTCAGCTGGGTAGGCCTCCCAGCCAAGGTCTCCCAGAGCAGACATAGTGTCCAGCAATGTAACTAGAGAGAATAAAAGGGGTAGAGAAAGAGAAAGAGCACACAGGGGAAAGAAAAAAAAGTAATGATTTGTTAAAGTTCACTCAACCTCGTGACATATTGTGAGCAAAACAAGCTGGTTTGATGAGATTTCATATTTGGCAAGTAAATCACGGAGAAGTTGCAGACAATCAGGTCTGTAGCCTGAGGGTCGAGAGTCTAGCCCCACGGTTTAAATCATTCCAACAATGCCCTCGTTCATCTAGCAGCGAAACCCAATGCTGGGAACCCATTAAGAGAGAAAGACTGTTTTGTAAATCAGATTTATCAATAAAAACACATTCATGTCTTACACAGCATTACGGGCAAAACAAAGTTTGCTCTCGATTGCAGTATTGATGGTTTACATTTTCATTTCTGGAGTACACATGAGTATGCGTGTGAATGCCAAGGGGAATGGGTCAAAAAAACAATTTCTCAGGCTAGTCTCTCTCTTCCTTGCATAGAAGGTTGCAAACTGTGTTTTTCTGCTATGATCTACATTCCAGGGTAAATAAGGTCTTGGCATCGACAGCTATTCATTTTTAATCACCTTGTTGTTGCGCTTTCACATTGAGGAAAACATACACATATGGCTTATTTGATAAAGTGTTGGAAACCATGCTCTACATTTCAATACTACATTTCATGAACAGAATTAAAAGACAAAATTATCAAAACACCGATTCACATGTATTTGATTACCATAGAAATATGGTGGTATTGTTTTTGGTGTTTCAGCCGTCACAGTGACATTACAGAAATTAATTGAAAAAAATCTGAATTTAAAACGTCTTTATTAAAATGTCATATATATTATACATTTGAATAATACATGACATATTCATGTTGTTATTAAATAGTGTTTTGTTAAAATGTAATTAATTTAAATTATAATTAAAATAAAACTATCACAGAATTATCAATCATTATATTATTCTTTTTAGAAAAAATTATGCAGCCTTAAAACTGAACTAAAATCTGAACTGACTGATATATACTTACACACACACAGACAATCACAACTTCTTCTAGTCAATACTCAGGATATCCGCGTAAAGAAATGCTGAGCACAGCGCGTTTGATATATTGGCACAAATGCAAGTTATTGGCATGCAGATCTTAAGTGGTTTAATAGCCTTGTTTGTCTTTCACCCTCTTGGAAGTCAATGTTTTAACTGGAAAAAGTAGAAAAAAAAAGAAGAGAATGAGTGTATGACCACAGTATCTTTAGCTGTGTGTATGAAGGTAGTGGTATGTGTGATTTTATAGTGACAGTGCTGTGTGGTGTAATAGATAATGGAGTCAGTTTAAGAAATATTTTCCAGCAGACGACTGTAATCACCTTAAGCGGTGAGAGGGATCTGCTCGACTCACCTACTGTGCCACTACAGGAAAAATGTCCAAACAACTACCGCGAAACACAGAGCTATGCATACCAATGCTCATTTTACATTAAGTGGGTAGCCAATCTTAAAAGACTTTAAATTAAAGTCTTTAATTAAAATGTAATTTTTTTTTTTTTTTTAATAAAATGCATTATCAGTCAGCCAATATTCTATGTACATAAAAGACAAAAATTGAAACCAAAAAAGATAGTTTGATGAGTGATTCAGTAAAGCCCGGCATCTCCCCTCCTCCTCCTCCTCTCTTCTGCGCCCATCTAAATCCTCTGGATTGATGAGGAGTGCTTTTCCAAAGAGCTCTATGCCTGATGCAACACATTACGCCCCAGTGACGGTGACATTTGTAAATAAATAAAGTTGCAGCGAAAGTGAGTGTTTGCTGAGGCTATTTGCTCAGTGAACAGGTACCCTTTTTCCTGAGGAAAGGTCGCTCTTTAAAACTGCACACAACAGATAAAGAGCATCTCTATGGTCTCTGTTTGGCTAAACCTAGTGATTACTGATGTCTTTAATAACACACTGTCTAATGCAGGGCGGAAGCTGACCCGTTACAACTGCCGTATCGGATGAGAACGACTAATTTAGACACGTTAAATCAGGATAAACAATTCCGACCTGGCCGGGCCCGCGGCAGCCCGCACTTCTTCGGCTCCCCCAGTGTGGCTGCCCTGTTCTATCACGGACTCACAAAGCTGCTGATAAGGCCTGTGGTGGTGACCACAACCGAGGAGCCTTTATTTCCCTAGCACCCCACGCATCCCCATTCCCGTGCGGCATTCCCCCACGCTCCCTTTCAGTGCACCACCCCGTTTGCCCATTTTTCTGTAACGGACTTGACTTAGCCGACGTGACCTTGTTCACGACACTCTATTCCCCCCCCCGGTTGACGCCTTGCAGGCTGGGCTTGTGTTTGCGCGCGGTAGCTCGATGCAAGGCCGATAAGCTCTCGCTCTCTCTTAGCTAGATAGCTCGATCGATGGCCAGACAGCAGACGACACGACCGACAGGGCCGACCAGCTATACCTGATAGTCCACTAGATATCAATCACCTCGTGTGATCGAGAGACGTTCGCCGATCGCTAGCCTGACGCATGAAGAACCCAATGCTAGTGGGGATCAGGGACGGGCCTCCCCCCTCGCTTTTAGACCATAGATAGAAAATCACCATAGATAGATTAGAACGCTAGACTGACAGAATGACAGAACACTAGAATAGATAGCGACAGGCCAGGACAGACCGACAGACAGAAAATACCGATTAGTCCACCCGCTAATCGATAGCTAGATAGCTAGTTAGCTAGATAGATAGAAATAGTTGGATAGATAGATAGATATATAGATAGATAGATAGAAGATAGGATAGATGGAGAGAAACACATTTGTGAAAACGATTAGATGCAGGGATTAGATTAGATAGATGAGATATAGACATAGATAGATAGCTAGATAGATTAGATAGATAGATCGTAGATAGATAGTAGTAGCAGATCGATAGATAACCTTCCTAATTTTTCATCTCTTTCTCTCTTCTGTTCTTTCTTACTCGTCTTATCTCGCTGTTTTTTCCAATTGTGTCCCAGCCCTTGTGAATTGTGTTCATCATCCAATAAAACCAGACACAAAACACCATCAGTGACTCAATACCAGATCAAACCCAGCAAAACACTTTACAGTGAGATTCATATCTCACCTCATCTCACACTTATGACAAATTAAACACTGCCTGATCTCACACTTCCTGTTATCTCTGCCTTACATAAAACAGATCTGATCATTTACCATGAGGATTTTTACACTGTCCTTAAAGTAGAGGATTCATATTTGCTGTAGACATACATTTTTCTCTCAACACAACATGAGCATCATTTTCCCATGATGGCCTCTGTTGTCTGCCGGAGCAGACTGCATGGGCTCTTCACAGGGTTTGGTTTCAAACAGGCATGCTCATGTATCGATTATCGTCAGCGGGCAGCATTTTACATGGATTCCCCCTTGTGTAGGCACAAGAACTAAGCAGATGAGGAGATATGCGGACACATTGTTAGCTGGACAGGCAGCACCCAGAGGACAAGCTAAGAGCCAAACAACGGATTTATATGTGAAAACATTAAAGTACAGAACTTTTTATTTATCATACTCCCATATGATCTTGGCACTTTTCAGTTGCGCCTGCATAGTGAATGCTCTACGGGCGATCACGCATAAGGGAGACAAAAATGTGGTATTGTTCTTACAATATATGAATTCGTCTTTATGTGGCCGGCCTGTACAAACTAGCTGACACGCTTGGGCAGTTTAAGGGTGTGGTTACACTTGGGCGCGGCTTGCTTTTGAGAATAAAACATAAGCGCTGGTGTCCATCTCTGCTGTGTTGTTTGGATTTGCTCTGTTAGTGTAGTTCATTTGAATAAGTGTGAAGGCTGCCATCTGAACCGTGGTAGAGTGGACCGAAGTTTGGTAAGATCTGTAAGTTAGCAAAATATAGGATGTGTTGTACATTTGTTTAAGATTATCGGCATTGGACGATAATGGGTTGTTCACACCGGCAGTGATTAAAATTGCTTGAATTACTTAAATAAATTATAGGTCTCATTTAAGGAATCGCAAATGCATGTTTTCGCTTTTTTTCCTCCAAATATTTGAATGAATTTAACTTCATCACATTAAATGTAATATTATACACTAATGAATAATACAAAATTTTAACAACACATTAAAATGTAATATTATACAGAATTATACACTACCGTTTAAATCTTTGAAAATATATATTTTTTAAGAAATGTATAATTTTATTCAGCAAAATAAGCATTAAATTAATCAAAAGTGACAGAAAAGACATTTATTGAAAATAAAAATGTATTTTTCCAAAAATGATTTTAGGAAAGAAGCACAAACCTCTTTGTCAACATATAATAAAAGGAACCACGAATCATTGAACACGACAAATCGAGCATATTAGAAACAACTTCTGACAGATAGGTGACACTAAAACAAGGAATAATGGCTGCTGAAAATTCAGCTTTTCCATCATAGAAATAAAATATGTTTATTAAAATAGACAACATTTTATTTTAAACCGTAATCTTTAATAATATTAGTTGTTCCTGTATTTTGATCAACTAAATGCAGCCTTGAAAAAATATTCAATATCTTTGAATTCTTCGTTAATCTACATGCTTTCTAAGAAAATTCTTCTGACATCAGCCACTGAAAAAACAATTTCACTCACGTGATCACTAGCATAACAACACACATCCAGAAATTGAGACAAACATCAAAACTGTTCTTTTTTTTAGATCCTCCATGATGCTCTCTCTCTCTCTCGCCTGCTGTTGAAGAGCTTGAGTCCAGGCCAGGGGTGATTACGGACACTTTGAGTGGGGAGAGCTCAGTGTTCCTCTGGCTGTGATCTCCACTTCCATCCCCTTTCGCTTTCTAATCCCAGCGGAAGAGCTGCTTTAATCTACCTGCCAGCAATCAAACTCCCCGCCAGCCATTCCCATACCTTAGGTAGAGCCGCACGACTTCATAATGAGAGCGGCAGCCAAAAAACACACGCTTTGTCACAGGTGTGAATTTACAGACTGCTTACTGAAAAGCAGAATCGATAATGAAGATTAAAAGGTGTATTGTACCAGCCTACCTACGGAACACATTAGGTCTAAAAACAAAGTTTATAATAGATAAAGCACACAAATGCACACACACACACCTCTCATCCTCTCTGATGCATTTCTCCATCTGAATGAGGCCATCAATGGTGCTTAGGGTCTTTCGTTATGCTCTCACTGGCAAGGGCCAGAGTGTTGTCGTGGAAACAGGGAGGTACAGGGATACAGCAAGGGGGAACCTGAAGATTTGTGGATCTCGATCCAGTAAGACATTAAGGAACGCTTGAGTCGGTGCAGTTCGGTCAGCCCTCTCCATGCTGAGTCACTCGGCAGCCAATGGCACATTAGTGAGCACATAATCACTGCTGAGGGCCGAGTCAGTGTACCTGCGAGCAGCTACCAGCATCATGGGCTGCATCCATAATGAGCCAAAGTCATCAGAAAAGCATATTGAAGAGACGGTTTCCTCTTTCAAACTCACAGCTTGCTTGGAACGGGATATATATAAAGCATATTAGATAGAGATGCCCAACCCGATCACATGAAAGTGCGTATAAATAGTACGCCAAATAAAAACGGAACAATCGTGGTAGTATGAACGCAAAAATGAACTTGGCAGTATATGCTACGCGATGGGTAGGTTCAGGGTTGTGGGGTTAGATGTGTATCTAGTACGCGAAAAACGCGTATCATCTGCCGCAACAAAATTTCGTATCATATGCACGCGGGGGAAAACTGGTTCTTATAGCCGCCAAACACAAAGTCCATTTGTGCGGATCAATACCACGAGTTTTCGTTTTATTTGGCGTACTATTTATACCGACATTGATCAAGGACGACGGGTGCAGATTCCAAAATTTCTCGTGGACTATATCATATATGAAGAGGTCAGATGCAAAAGCCTCTAAGTACCGTTTGAAATTTTCTTCTAAAATGAGCAGTTTTATCAGGCTCCCATATTTATGTTCAGTTATTTCACTTTAAATGGCATAGAAAATGACCTATACATTGCCATTAGAGTAAAAATTACTGAACCTAAACATAAGAGCCTGATAAAAATGCTAATTTTAGATGAATTTAAAGATGCACTAGAGGCTTTTGCCATCTATGAACTCGTCATATATATATATATAGATTTTTTTTTTTTTTTTTTTTTTTTACAAGCCGCATATGTCCAGTAAAGATATTATTTTTTTCTATGACACTTTTCAAGGTACTTCAAATCTCATTCAGTTATTCTTATAACAGTTGTGATGCTATCATTTTTTCAGGAATTTTGAATGACAGGAAAGCTCAACGAAGCTGAATTTATTTGAAACAAAAAATCTTTTTGTAGCATAACAAATGTCTTTACGGTCACTTTTGGTCAATACAATGCAACCTTGCGAAAAAAAATATTATTTTATACATTTCTTTCCTGTTTTTAAAAGCAAAGCTTATTAACTTTGGAAAGTAGTGGATATTGAAAAATAACAGAAGAAATCAGTTGCGGACTGCATAGACAATGTAATATATAATCTCTATTTTCTATAAGCTAATTTGAACACGCCTTTGTTACAATTGAATTACAAAAGAACAGCAAAGTAAGCACTACAATTAAACCGACATTTGTGTAGAAGATGAAATAGCTGTCCTGTAAAAGCCTTACTCCACAATCTTTGTTTTATTTACAACTTAAATATTTTTACATATTAGCTGTATTCAGAAAATGTAGCCACCAACAGCACAATTTAGACATCTCTGTCAGATATATATTTGTACTGTAAATTTTCTTATTTTAAATAGCATCTGCTCAGTCTGGCTCTGTTAAATACTGAGGAAAAATACTGTAAATTGAAAATAGCCGTGTTTGTTAGCCCCGTGAATGTACTGTAAAATTTATCTGGAGCACTGCAAAGCCAGAAGAGCACTGACACACACACAACTGAGGACAGGAGAGAAGGAAAACTGAATACACTCGCTTACGCACACACATGCACTCTGACAATCACACAGAAGGACAAAGCTTGGAGTCATGGAAACACAAAGCTTTAGAAGACAAGATTTTTGAATGACAGCATCCTCAAGTCCCTCGGCACCAAATTGGCCACAGGAGGGAAAGAATGAGAGAAAGCTAGAAAAGAAAAGAGTGTGAGTGACTGAGAGAGAAAAAGAGAGAGAAAGAGAGAGAGACTTTCAGTCAGTCCAGGCTAAAGCTCATTGGCATACAAATCCTTCCCACAAACACATCTCCATTCTGCCTCTTTTTTCCCCCTATCAGCTGCCAGGTTGCCCTGCTATTGTGCTGCCAACATCAGGCCCTATCTGGAGAGTGCATGGAGAATGAAGCCCTCAGACAATGACCACTCTTTTCCTCTCCTTTTCATCTCTTTCATTCTCATTTTCCTCTGCCGTTTCCCACTGGCCATCAGGCTCTACATGGACTGAACAAAAAGACCAAAAAAATTCCCATAATCGCCTGGCTGCTAGATGGAAAAGGTTTGATTCCATTCACAAACCTGAGTAATAGTATCTCTGATTTGTGAATCATGTGAGGTAAATATATCATAAATATTTCAGATAAATATTTAACATGACGGATGTAGCCAAAATTGTTCAAAAAGTAATTAATTCAATAATAATAATAATAATAATAAAAAAAATTGTGAATAATTTAAAAAAAAATAAAGTTACTGAACTAATGAATTAATTGATTGAAAAAAATGTTAAATTAAAATTAAACTGAGAAATATTACTTAACTTTAGAAACATTGTTACTAAAACAATTTTTAGTTCTTGACCAGTGTCACTGTA
Organism: Sinocyclocheilus anophthalmus; assembly: GCA_018155175.1. Classification (NCBI taxonomy): domain Eukaryota; kingdom Metazoa; phylum Chordata; class Actinopteri; order Cypriniformes; family Cyprinidae; genus Sinocyclocheilus; species Sinocyclocheilus anophthalmus. The sequence goes on along the minus strand of JADLZN010001070.1, from coordinate 328,556 downwards.
GTTCTGTCACATTGTGGTTGTAGAAGTGAGTTGTATGACACCAGAAACCTACATCACAAAGGAAAAGGAGAATTAATTTTCACCATCATCATCTCACAAACTTCATTCCATCCATTTTCAGTGCACTTACTTGTGACCACCAATAGTTTTGTGGTGCATTATCGTATCACTTTAACTATTTTCCCAACCAAAAATGCTGCCCGATCTTTATAACATGACCAGGCTATATTATTTTCCAGTTAAGAGGTGCATTACTTAAATTACACCTCTTTTATCTCTGTGTGTTGACCATCTAAAGTGCCGTCTCAAGAACCGCATAAGACTGGATCAGGTCACAAAGACAGCATGTGATATCAGAGCGACCCAGGAAACAGGCCATCCAGAGCAGGATGTTGGTTTTGGCTTTTGAAAAAAGAGATGATCATCGAGTGGCAAGGTCGCATTGCATCGAAATGTAAATCCAACCGTCGTTTGACCCACCACGCAGGAGGCGCCAGCGCAGATGAGCTGAGCAAACAGCCCACCAATCAGCTCTGACAAACAGAAAACAGAGACTCTAAGCATGTCACCCGGTCAATAACACAGAGCCGGGCAAATTGAAAAACCCTGCTGTTTGTTTAGCACTGCGGCAAGGCGGCGATTCTCCGAGCACAATCGCCTCTCCAAACCACGCAAAAAAGAGAGAAGCTGAGGCCGGAGGCAGACAGATGAATTCAATTAAAACAAATAAAAGGTCAAGACTGGGACCCAGCAAGACCACAGGGAGAGCGGAGAGCGGAGCGCACAGCGTGACGTTTAGAGTCAGGCTCCATTGTGTTGACTAGCCTGCTAATGAGCTTCCAGTGAGAGAACCGGTAGCCGAACATGAGTGTCAGAGGCGTTAATTTGTAGAAACAGAATCCAGAGAGTGAGAGAGTTAAAAAGGGAGGACAGAGCAGCTCATATGTTGGAGACAGAAGTAGTTGTAGCTAACAGGGCAATGCTTTGGGTCCACAGAACAAGAGGGCATCCCAGTGAATACAGGTCACCAGCCCAGCATGTCACAGGAAGGATTATTTTACAAAAACAATAGATAGAGCACAAACAACGACCCGCGTTCAACCAAAACAAATAACCGATCATGTAAAATGATCCTTTTTCACAAAGAAACTACAGAAGTCTGCCAATTCACACTGTTTGTAGGCCATTGTGCACCATTTAAGGCTCATGATTTAAGGCATTTTAATTTCACTGCAAATAATATTGGCAATCAATTATCTGGCTTGAGCCATTGTGTGTCCAGAAAATCATTTGCCTTCAGCCTTTGTTCTTTTGCAGTAATAATGGTGTGTACGGTGAGAAATTGAGGTATTTTTTTATGATTGCACATCGGTGTGCGACACAGCACAAAGCCATCAGTAATCCCAGTAATAGAGGTGAATTAGTGCGGTGAGGCAGCCAATCAATGTCCACTTCAGCTCAAGGTCATGAACAAAATAATGATGGTGATAAAAACAATCCAATTACACTGATGTGATTAATCGTAAAATTATATTATGATTCCTGTTCTCATTATATATTTAAACAAGTGTAATCAGATCTATAGTTATTCTCCTAAAAGAAAGACTAGTAATCTAAAATATCTACTCAAGAGTTTCGAGGAGATATCAAAGGTATAGTTCATCAAGAAAATTCTGTCAGCAGTAATTTTGACAAATAAATGACAAACCCTCACATTGTTCCAAACTTCTATGCCTGGCTTTCTGCAGAAAATAAAATATGATATTTTGAAGAATGTTTTGGACGACACATTTTTAACCTAGTAAATGGGGTACAAAGAATGCTGGGACAACCAATGAGAACAAGAAAAAACTAAGGAACAACAGAAAAAAAGATTTTCAAAAAAAAATTATTCTTTTGTTTCCACAGAAACAGTTTGGAACAACACCAAAAGTCAAACATTTGGATATTAACTCAAACATTTCCCATCTAATTTTTATCCAGGACCAAATTAAAGGTATTCTATCCACACACAATGTCTCATTTGTTTCTAGTATATTTCTCGTAACCACGCATACTGAAACCTCCACTTTGTTTCTCTACGTAAATGCAAAACTTCGAGAAATAAAGCTGGTGCCATTTATATAGTAATATACATATATACACTGCACCAACAATACAGACAGACAGACAGAAAGATAGATTTATGCAATGTATATAATTTGATACTAATTGTAAACCAAATCTTTAATTCATTCAAAATTTTAGAATACCTTGACTTACAGTAAGCTTGGTAGTCAAATATATCATAAGAGCATGAATATCTGATTGTGTGTGTGTGTGTGTGCGTGTGGTCTTGGTCAACTTCTGCTTGTGTTCTGCGGTAAGTTTGGCCATGAGGGCACTCTAATCGAGTTTAACCTGGCGAAAAGGCAGCGAACAGCGGCTCTCTTCCAAAACAGACCCTCCCCTGGGGGGAAGCTGAGCACTAATCCTGCTGCCCAGGACATGAACGCATGCAACAGGGAAGGTCACCCCACCTTCTCTCGAAGGCCGAGGAAAGAGAGAGAGGGTATAGTAGCAGGGAAATCAGCCAAAGGCGTGGATGTAGAACATACTAACTGGATGCCACGAAGGAAAGAAAAAATACAGAAACGTAGACATTTGATGACCTGATACAGGGGTCACAGCAAAACGATACAGTACCTTTTTACGCCAATTACACCGAATTTCATAAGCCTCGCCCAACCCGGATCAGACTCAATCTAATCTTTTCTCAAGCAGGTGGTATGAACATGCCTGAGTGCTCTGGATTGCCAAGAGACTACTACAGAGCTCCTTTGGGCCATTTTCCTGTTTAAATAGTTTGAATGTCCGTGATGTCTAGTCGTGTGCTTGTTGAAACTGCAAGAGCCTGAAAAACATGCTTGTGATGTCTTGGCATAATTGTGTTCAGATCTCCATGCATGGGGCTCAAAATCTCAACCCTGGTCAATATAAAACCTATATTTTAGTTTCTGCCCCAAATTTTCCATATCCTAAACTCACAAAACTGTGAGAATCCACCGCAAACCAAAACCTTGAAAAAAGAATTCTGGTGCAACAATGCGCCCTCTGCTGTTCACATCAGCTACTGAACTGTCCCCTGACCTCTGAATTCAGTCCTTCTTAGATGAGTCTGCCAATGTGGCAAATGACTCCCGTGTCATTGTGTTTGCATTGCTCCAGTGTATCATGGCATCAGCACTCCCAATGCAGCTTAAAATAATAAACGCTGGTCAGTCTTACGGCTCGGTGAGCAAGCACAGCGGGCGTCCTCCAGATGAGAAGACGTTATTTACAGTCATATAGGCAGAGCATAGCAGAGACAAAGCAGAAGAGACCATGCTTTGGCGTTGGAAGCCACTGGATGAGCGGTTATGCACTCTGCTCACATAGGCACAAAAGCACATGCTACTGCAAAAATACAAAGACATGGGGCAGTCAACTAAAGTCAGCCAATTAGGCCGATAACAGAGGAGAAGGTTCAGAAGAAAGCAGAAAACATTAGAAATAAGAAAGAGGCTAGAAGAACAAGCCCTGCTGGGAGGGAACACAGGGAAAAAGAAAGAGAGCGAAAGCGATTTCTAGAAACCGGACGGCCAGACACCAACCAGAAAAGCACTGTTTAGTCCATCTATTGGGCACAAAATGATTTGTCTCCCATTTCCACTGGTTAAACAGTTTCATCATCCACTCAAATGTATTTTTTTCATTCAACAAAATACATTTTGCTCAGGTTTGGAGGGTTGGCACTGGTGCAATCTAAATGCTTCTGTGACTCAACAATTTTTCTAATATGACAAATTTTTTCTTAAATTATGTGATTGAATTCACTAAAAGTGCCAAGAGAAAAAAAGTTATTTCACTCTTCTGCTCAGGATAGGAAATTACCTACTCTGCCTTGATGGAAGCATTATCTTCATTGTAGCTCATTCATATGGTCTGACTATCTTTATCATTAAAAAAAAAAAAAAAAAGGGTTCACAATTCAAAACGAACCATATTGAAATATTTACTGGACAACTCACAGCTCTGGCACACACAGAAAAACATGCTCTGAGAAATAACTAAAACCTTACTTTAATAGAAGGCATACATTACTATTTTAAATGTATTTATTTTTAAATAAAGTGATAAACCACTTGGTCAGTTTCATGTGGGTTCATCCTTGTGGCAGGGAACTGGTACTTATAAGCCATTTCAGGGAGTTTTTTTTTTTTTTTTAACAGACTGTGGAACAGATTTTTCTAGTGTGCATTGAGACTGCTATATGGACAAGATGCAGTCACCATTAACAAATCCCCTTATGGTCACTGATAAATCATCAGGCAATAGAGACTTCTCTCTGGTTCCAGCTGGCCATACGGCACAACACACTGCACGATTTCTGGAAATATACGAGTTTTACCTGCTCGCATCAAGTTCTTAATTTTGTTTTATTAATTTGTAATCCTTAGCAAATGTATGTACTTTCAAATAACTTTAACACTTAATACAATTTATAATAATATATTAAATAACTTTCTAATACATACCCAAACTCTTAAGTTTCTTCAGTTAACTTTTAGAAAAAAAATATTTAAAACAATATTGCTTTACAGTTGTACAGTGACTTTCGAATAGAGTATAAGAGTATTAAGCATCGTGAACTGATTTTTGCATACTTGTCGTTATGTTTTGCTGTGGTAGCAAACATGTTCATTACAATAATTCTTAAAATCACACTTGTGATCATGTGCAATCATTTTCATTATCCTAATAAGTGGCACATGTATAGCTTTTTTCTTTTCTTTTTTAAATGTCCAAGTGCAATCCACGGGAAGCACTTTAACAGCGAGTTCTACAGGACAAGCATGTTGTACCCTAATATTTCAATAAACCTTAGTTAAAAACACATGCACTTGCTATGTTTTCCTCTGCTTGCTTCATTCACCTTATGCATGATTTATAGGAACCACAGCATCCAGAGCGCACTTCAGAAAACTGTGTCTCCCGCAAACCTCAGCCATTAATTAATCCTATTCTTTAGTTTTTAAAGACAAACCCCTCTTACCTTCATTCTCTGGGTAATTCCGTAAGGCTTGACTCGGTGTGAGGGAGGAGAAAAGAAAGAAAAGAAGGGACGGATAAATCCAAAGGGTTGCCATTTTCAGGCTGCGCTGAGCGCGCGCTGCATCCCTCTCGCTGTAGAAAGTTACTGAGGCTCGCGATCAGAGCTCAAGTGAGGAGAGGAGAGCAGAGCAGAGGAGAGGGAGGGTCCGGGACTAGCCTCGGTGTGTCAATCATGCCGGGCTGCCAGGGAAACGGAGGACGGCGGGAGGCACGCTGGTGCTTTAAAAGGCGCGAACTCGATAAAGATCTCAACCGCCACACAGAAGCTAAAGGAAGCGCTGAGGATAACTGCTTCCAAATTTTATTTTAGACTGGATTTAAACTGCTTAATTCTCATTTTCTGCGGTAATTTTAGTGATAGCAACACTTTGCTTGGTTGTTTAAGTTTCTGAAGTAAGCTATGTTAGGCGGGAAAAAGACAATGTCTCCTATTAGGACGAAATAAACAAACATGCGATAATTTAAGTCGTTCTCTTTTTAGCCATAAAATTGTTCTTCATTTACATACTGTATAGGTCTGTATTTTAAAAAAATGGGACTAATGTTCACAAAACATGCAGTGTACAGTGTAAGGTAAGTATGTTAATGCTATAGCTACCAAAGTCACATTCAAGGTAAGTCTATTCACTTGGCAGCCATATTTGCAACGCCTCTGGGCAGCTATTTTGGGCATCCAAGACCAAGTCCAAATTGAAATGAATGGGGGAGTCCTGAAATCTCAAAAACTGCTTGCTGAACTTACAATTAAATTACATATTTCAAATCAGCAAAAAAAAATCTGAAATGAACTGCCCCATAAATGTTATTTATGCTCAAACAGTGTTAAAACCATAGGTAGATACTACATTAGACCGCTCCAGACACGTCGACGAGTCCACCATCTTGGAACAGTCAATGTGTCGTCACTCACAATAAAAATCGGGGTAACACTTTATTTCGATAGTCCACTTTAGACATTCTATTAACAGTAAGTAACTTTGCAACTACATGTCAACTAGTAGTTAGTAGAGTATTAGTAGACTGTCTGCTTAATATCTTCTAACACTTTCTTTGTCAACATTCTACTAACCCTAAACCTACCCTAACAGTCTACTCTGAGAGTTAGTAGACATGTAGTTGCAAATTAATGAGAATTAGTTGACATGTAGTTGACATGTAGTTACAAAGTTACTTATAGTTAGTAGAATGTCTAAAGTGGACTATCGAAATAAAGTGTAACCAAAATTGGTTTTAAGATGCCAAAACATTGTGCAGCCTCTGGCTGTAAAAAAGACACCTAAATTTAAATTCCTGAAGAAACTGGATAATCTTTCATATGTGTTGGTTTGTGTTTTTAATATGTATTAACTCAATATTTCAGGCTTTTTAAACTATAATACATTTAAGCATCACATTACCTAACGGCTTCATCTTGTGTTAGTCTAGCAAAATCATCTGCTGAAGTCTATTTCACATATAGATATTCATACATGCGTACAACTATGGTTGCAGATGTACAGTCAACTTGCTCTCGAGTGTTCACGTACCTGCTTTGATTGTTCCAATATGGCAGACGGCTTATGTATAGCAGTCCAGAGAAACAGCCGCTAATAGGGCATGCAGTAATGCAATGACTTTCATTTTGAAGGCGGGACATATTCCACCATATTGCATGTTGCAGTTTCTCCCATTAATAAGTAACAGGAGTGTACCGTCTTTGTATATCTATAGTCTTTATAGTCAGTTGCACATGTTATTGCTTAAATTCTTAGCATTGCCAAAGGGCGCTATATCAGGTACAAGCAAGAACTCTTCTTATGGTCAGCTTTCTCTTTCACATTTGTGGCTATATCCAAAATCGCTCCATATCCTCATTCACTCTTCCCTACATAAGTCGACAAATATAGTCCAAAGGAGTGAATGAAAACGATTGAGCCAATTCAAACACTGAGTGCACCAGAAGGGCTGCTGCTTTTGCGCAGTTTATTTTTGCTGATACAACTGATTAAAAAAAACTAAATAAAAACAAACAATCAGAGTAACTTAGAGGAACAGTAACCGCAAAAGGTAGTTTGTCATGCAGATGTGATTAATATTTCTCAAATAAACAACTTATTCGAAATCCTATTGCTTAATTCGTATCATTAGTGAACCACCACTGTTTAAAAATTAGCCATTATTAGGCAGAGAAAAGAAAATGTCTCATATTAGTACTATGGAATAAGTAATTACTGTAACACACGGCAACAAGCATCATCATACAACAAAAAATAATGGCAACTGTCATCATTTACTCACCCTCATGTCGCCCCAAACTTGTGTGTCTTCGGTGAAACAAACAAGATAATATTTTAAAGAAATGTCTACAGTAAAAGTCAGTTACCAGCAAAACTGTCAATGGACAGCAAATCAAAACTGTTCTTATTTTTTAAATAATGTTGTTACCAACATTTTTCAAAAAACCCTTTTTTTGGACCCACATGATGGCAAGTAAATGATAACAGAACTTGTTTAGGTGAACTATCCCATTAAACACATTCACAGTAATCATACACACACAAAAACGCAAATCGCAAGAAAGTGCTTGTAGGCACATTAACGCAGAATTCAGATTAAGTGTGCCCATACATATCCATTTATCTGCTATTCTACAATGGACTTCACTTGAACATAGCTTATCCAATAAGATTTTAGATCTGGAAATATTCTTTTATAAATAAGATATGCTAAATGGACTACAGTAGAATTAAAATTACAAGATATGATTTGTTATCTTTGACAGATCTGGAATTCATAGCTGAACACCGACCAGTGAAACCAGCATCACTTTATCCACTTTCTCTCTGCTCCAACTGGGATTTTCTAAGTGTCCAATTAAGACAATTAAGCAATTTATACACCATACAGGCCACATGCCAATGACCAATTTCCCCGTGGGGTGAAATAAGAAAAGGTTTTTAGAAGGCTTCATTCATCCAGTAACAAACCTCCATCATTGCAACACTATCAATGATATGATAAGGCTCTCAGACTCCTCAACTACCACAAACCCCCTCTCTTCTAAGGCTGTTTGTGTGTGGGATGTCTTTAAGACACTCACAATCTTCATGGTCACTGTGGATTGTCTCTGATTGCTACAGTAAAATGCAGTGTCAGCTTCTGCTCTTCAAGAGAAACCATGGAAGTCAGGACAGAGTATATGAAATATGCCTGCAATATTCCTTTCGCTTTCATAACACAAATGGCCATTAGAGGAGGATAGTGAGCTACTGTTAAGCTGTCATTTAGCTTCAGCTAGTGCTCAAGACACACACAAACACAAAACAATTCTTCTCAGACTAATTAATGTGCCATTTGTGCATTTCTGCCATTCCGTGTCATTTTGAGTCACATCAAAGCTTAATGGTTGACTTTTTATCCAAAGGAAATGCTTCAGTCTCTACCTTTTTTTTCAGCCCATTTCTAAAAGGATTGAACTCTGGTCACCTGCTCTCTCCCCCTTTCACCCTGAAAGGTCAGTCAGTTATAATGGCTTGAATTGAGGGCCAAATCCAACTCCTCATACTGCAGATTGTTCTATTTGGCAGGTTGCACTGCTGTGCAGATTCACTGCTGGAAACCACATGTACATGGTAATCTGTTGAAACCTCGAAAACAAAGCAAGGAATGCAAGTGCATGTTGCCTGTTACTTTACTCATAAAATGTATGTTTATATTTGAAATTATTTTAATTTAATCTGAAGTATCTATATACTGTTCAAAAGTTAGGGAGCAGTAAGATTGTGTGTGTGTGTGTTGTGTGTGTGTGTGTGTGTGTGTGTGTGCGCGTGTAAGAATTTAATACTTTTATCCAGCAAGGGTGCATTTAATTGACCAAAAGTGACAGTAAAAACATTTATAGTGTTACAAATTTTTTCCATTTCAAATAACTGCTGTTCATTTGAACTTTCAATTCAGTATAGAATCTGGAGGATCGTGTGACTTAAAAGACTGAGGTAATGGCTGCTGAAACCCCCCTTCTAATCCATCTTTGCTATGACAGGAATAATACTAAGAAAATATATTATAATAAAAAAACTGTAATTTTAAATTGTAATATTTCACATATTACTGTTTTACTGTATTTTCGATCAAATAAATAAACTCCAAACTTTTGAAAAGTAGTGTGTATGTATACTCCACTTGTAGCTCTATTCTCTTAAGAGTAAGTTACATCTGTCCCAAGACAGTTCAGCCTAGGTTTCGATCTTGAATCTTCAGCTGAAACCACTGGGCTTGTGGTACTACAGAGCTCACTGAAAGGGTCGTCTGCCATGCTGAATCCACCTAACACTCACAGGCTTTTCATAGCCACTCACTCGTGTGTTAATGTCTCTATTGTGGCGGACCAAACATTTAATGGCCGGCAGTTTGGTGCTCGCATTTAGAAGCAAAGAAAGGCTTTTTATGAGGACGTAGGGGCACTGATCCAGAGACCCTCCGGATATCATCGGCTGCCAATGAGAGGAGGGCTGGACAAGGCTAATGGGCAAAGAAAGAGAGAGAAAGTTGAACAGCCTGTGGCCGTGTGCCTCGGTTTCCAAGATAGATAGTTTGAGTGTGAGGAACATAATGGAGGGAGGGAGAGTGATAGTCTGCTCATGAACGGAAGGAAGCAAATTGAGAGATGAGCATGGGGTTGGGGGAGGAGGTGTACCTAACAGAGAAAGGGAGCAGCGCTTTGGTACTTTAGTAACTCCCATGCAACTGAACCACATGGCATGCAGCATGCAGCAGGTAATTCATCATGTCAGAGTTTGCAAGAGACTCCACACACAAAAGTGAGAGTGTGGGAAAGCCCAGGACAACAATGAAAGCTTACAAGATCCCCCCCATAAACACCCCCTGTTCTCCTCTCCCATCTCTAAGGAATCCCTCCTTGAGCCCAGAACTTTGCCTGCCACACTGTAGAGCAGACAGCCATTCATCCCCATCCAACAAGTAGCAAGAGAAAGGGAATGAGAAAAACTTTGTGCACTCTAGTTGCCAGTCACTATTTCACTCTTTCTTTCTCTTTCTCTTTGTGCACCTAATTTTGCTGTCAGGTCTGTGATTATTTGATAAGACTCAAAGACAAAAACCACTTAAATGGCCCCGTCTTTTTAAAGGTTGATCTGTTGATCTCTGTTGATCTTTTTTCTAGACCAAGCTCTATTATAGCTCTATGTCACCCTACTGTCTCTAGGGAAAAAGCACCCAGCCAGGAAGCTTGACAGCTTTTCTTCTAAGAAAATATTCACCACAGCAGCTACGAGACAATGTGATTTTAATTTCATACTTAACTCATGAATGCCTTACTGTCTTGCGATAAAATGCGAAACAGGATATTTGCTTCTCAGTTATTTATCCAAGATCTGAAACAAACTTTCGGTAACGTTCTGGGTAGTATTGTAGGAAACCACAGTGATTTCCTGCATGGTTAGTGGGCTAGGGGTGCATTGGCTTTTGTATGTATTGCTTTGCAACTCTCTTTTGCCATTACTGTTTTGCTGAATTACTACAGCTAAATGGTCTTTGAATGTAGCCACCTTCGAAAGGTAGTTCATCTCAATGTCTGTATGCATATCTGAGATCCACAGCCAATATATCACTTTCTTTAGAAGTTTATAGCCCCAATATAGTTGTCTAGTATATGACAGGTTAACCAGTCTATCCATAATATATCCTGAGACAGAGTAAGATCTAGTACCCTTGACCCAGACTCACAACGGAATATGAAACCTCTCCCCTCTTAATGCAGTTATTACACTGTCTGCATGCTTGAGGGGAATCTATGGCTTTACTGCTAATATATGAAGTTTTGCAATGTATTCAGTGTTCAAGAATTCATCACAAACACACAATAGATAATTAATGATAGTCCAGTTTCTTCTCAGAGCAGCTAGATCGGGGGTCAATCTTTATTAACATTTATGAACACCAAATGTTTAGCCATACCTTTAATATGACTACATTTTGGCAAATCATACAATGATTCACTTATAAACTAAAAGCAAACAATGCTGTAATTGGAAATCAGACATTTTAGGTGTCGTTTTAACTTTCATCAACGATAGACCCAATCTTGTTTGTCTTTGTTTGTCTTGTGTTTGAGTTTTGAGAGCTCTGGGGGGAATTTTGAAGGAACTTTCGAGATGAGGTAAGAATACTGTTGCAAAACTCTACCTGCCAGGTCTCTTTCTATGCATTCTACTACAAATGTCATCCACATAAACTTACCAAACTGACACATTTTTTTTAATTTCCTCAAAAATAAACTGAATATGTTCAGGATTGTTCATACCAGCATAACTCTAACAATAACTATAAATATAAAGTTTAAATAATTATTTCAATTCTTTGAGAATAGGGAAGTTGAAGCAGCTATAATGACAGAAGAACAATATCATTGGGATTACTTTTACTTTTTTTCCAGCTGATTAGTGATAAAACACAGAATTAGAATCCACCCAACTTTAAAGTGTTAGAGCATTTAAACTGGCAGACTACATAACTATAAGCGAGCACTTATAATAAACAAAACGTTATTGCAATTGGTATGGACGCTACATAGTTTATGGTCTGAATGGGCCTAAGATTAACTTTAATTATGTTAATTCTTTGACAGCCCTAATACTTCAAAGCCATAATTTCTGAAATAAATTCCAAGTATTCCCTGGAACCTACTTAAGTACTCAGAATCACTACATTTTACTGTACATGTACATTTACATGCACAATTTTTATCACCTAACAACATGGTCACAAAAACTCCTTAAACTGTTCTTTTATTGGGGATGATCATAAACTGTTAAAATGAAGACCTGAGAGCACAAATACATTTTGTCCATTACCCAATTTCACATGTAAATACCTTAACCGGTTTTATGGCAGCTTATTCAATGTGTCTGTTAACGTTTTGATTTCAAGACTGGAGAAAACTCCAACTGTTACACATTGAGGTTTTTGGAATGAGCTGCATTTTTATAGTTATCATGTAAGCTCACTCACTGTGCTAAATTACCCCAGTTGCATTCCATTGAGAAAAAAATACATACATATTTTGATGAGAAAATATTCATTTCTTTGGGACAAACTATTCTCTCCACACCAAAAATATCTTGTTCTTTCTGTACACTGCCAGGAGTACACTGAGTGGAAATCCATGTGTGATTTGTCACCATTTCCACAGACTTAGACACCCAGGCACACAAGCCCCATCCCTAATGGACACTCTGCGCACGCTAAACAAATTAGGCCCGCGTATTACAGCTAGAGTGCTAGACAGAGGGAGATAAAGATGCTAAAGCTAATGGCTACCAACACTCTCTTCTAACACCATGATGGATAACCGTGGGTAACGTAGTTACAAAACCCCCTGGAGGCGCGATCGACAGGCAGCCCCGCAGCTAGACGTCAAAGGACGTTCACATACCCACAGCAAATGAGTGAATGCATTACAATCCATCAATGCTCAGACACCTTTAACACCATTATGGAGATGCTTTCACTTAACAAAGTCTAGACTAGGCAAAAACAAACTTATCTTCACCTATGGATGACGGAGTGACGCCTATATGTAATGGCGGGTAATTTATACATTTATTGGTGTCGAGGTCACATGTTCAGGTCAATAAACACCAGAGGCTGGTTGCACAATGAGGTTTTATATAAAGTTTTATTTTTTCCCAAATTCTTATTTTTTGCCGTGTTCCATGTTTTCTGTTTTATACGGAGCCCCGCACATGACATGCAGGGAAAAAAATATAAATTGTGCGCACGATTTTCTTAAAACAAGGAAACGAATTAGTAAATTGTGCACACATATTTTTTTTCCTGCATGTCATGTGCAGGGCTCCGTAGTTTTAAGTTTCTGGATTATGTCTTTTATTGATTTAATTCAATTGTTATAATCAAATACGTACGCTTAAACCAACTCCACACACTGTTAAATAGTAAAACTGTAACATTTTACCACATATACAGCGCCCTCTGAATAGATTTAATTTTCCTGATATCTGTGTTAGCGGTTTCCTTTTTATGCATTCTGTTGATGATAAATCCCACAAAAGATTCGCCTATAATCCCGGCGACTCTCATAGTGGTTAATTAAAATTAGAACTCAACAATGTTCGCTTCGGTTACCCTTACTTGCGAAAATGTAATCAACTGAAAATGTCTTGAAGTTTTTGGCACAAGCCTGTAAAACTTAACATGTGGACCCGTTGTTTTACCCACAACATCTTTTTGGCAATCTTCTTAAAAATATATACTGCTTTAATAACCTATATGCTTATCATTGTATTACTTTGAGAACTACATTCTACTATACCTAGCTTATCATAGCTAATAGCTACCATATTTTATTTCTGGCTTCTCACCGTTGTTACAAAACTGTCAATCTTTAAAAAGGCTTTATACTGTTTAGAGAAGTTTCTTAAACATATTAAGATGATTAGCACTTCCATTATATCTCTCATGATATAAAATATACATAAAATTACGTAAATTTTAGTGTTATACAAAATATTACAGGACAGCTACTGACGCCCCATGAGGTAACTGTAGCAATGATGTTGGCAGTGATAAGGAATAAGACGGGTGAAGCCCATTAGGACACACTTCCTTGGTGAGAGGGAGAGTGAATTTCTCACACATCAGTGGACCTTAATCAGATCTGGGGCCGGCACAGGGTCTCATCTGCACCTTTCATCTGTCTCTCTCCCGCTACCAAGCCGTCTGTCACTCCATCATTCCAACCTTCAAATATCTCCTATTTTTGTGCTGATGAATGCACACATCGCTCGTTCTGTGCGCCGCATGTGTTACCCAAGTAACTGGAGCCGGTGAGGGCCGATCCTGTGATCCTTCAGCATGTCTGACAAAAGGAAACAGACACAGTGGAGTTAGAATTGCGAATGAAGAAGAAATCGGAGAAATGTGATGTGGTTTATTGGTAATGCTGTCATGTAAACAAACATTACATGCAGTTCACCGCACTGGCTCACTGCACAACATCATTTTGACATGCGGTTGGAAGTGCAATCATCTTGACGACCGTCGAAAATTCCAGAATTTTCGAGCACATTCTTCAATTTCTCTTGGAACCGGTCATGGTCAGTAGGTTAACCAGCCGTCTCTAAGCTATGACCTGGCCTCAGACCTTGGCAGAGAGATCTGCTGAAAATCATCCTAAGACCCCCCCCTGGGTTCATGCTTCGGGAGACAATTAAGGCCAGTGTTTCCAAACACAGTGCACGGTTTGTCATGAGTGAGTGAGGTTCACAGCATAATCTGCCCCAACAGAGGGGCCCCTTTTTCAGCATGCAGGCCTTTGATTCTAACCTAATTTAACCCTGAAGAGTTAGGCGGGGGATGGAAGGAACAACATTTTTATGTTGAATATAGGCTTATGTACATCATACAAAGTTTACATAGAGTTTAAGAAGGAAGTTTGGGAGAAGCTTGTTATTAGTCAATCAAACCAAGGACCAATAAGGATGCAGTCCAACATAAAACCCATATAGCTGCCTTTAAGAAATGTTTTGCTCAAAAGTCCCTTAACGTTATAAAATTCTTCTCCTTTTTTTTATGAAATTCAAAACGTCCAACATTTTTTGCATTTTGCATTATTTGGGAATGGTTATCGTGTCAATATCCTCTGAAATTCTAACAAAGTAGTTACCCTATTGTCACAAAAGGTTTGCCAAACGTCCACATCAACTGTTTCAGGAAATTGAAAATAAAAAAAACTTCATGGATTTAGGTCTATAATATTTTTCATCCTCGATTTGTCTTGTGTACTGCTTTTGAGAACATTACTAAAGACCAGATTACTTTGAACAAATGTTCTATTAATGTACAGAAGAATGGAAGAATGTTCTCTCGCCCTTATATCACTTGAACGCATGCCAAAAGGTTTGCCAAAAAACATTCCTTGTTTTCAAGCTAGGTTACTGCATTTATATATGTCTTTAACTTTAATGTCATGATTGAGCCTCTTCTTGACAGACAGAGAGCCAAATATATTTATCAGTTTTCTTCATATCACTTTCTAAGGCTAGATGGCCACATGACCTTCTTGTTCATATTTGTAATATTATGCAATCTTGTTCATAATTGTCATATTTGTAAGTTTCTGATGCATAACTGTTCCATAAATATATTTAAAGTATTTTTATTTAGGTTTCTATTCATTCTAAAAACCTAAGCCTGTCATTTAGGCACCCACATCCCTCTGTGTGATTCATCTATGGTTGAAGTTGGAGAATACCATTAAGAACAGCTTGAATAGTTACCAGTGATGAACAAGTGGAGCGAGTGAAGTTGGTATCTAAAGTAATCATTTCTGGATCAGCTGTGGCTTTCAGCGGCTGTGAACCATGAAATCTGGGGCAGGCGCACAACAATTTAACTACTTATTGATTGTATGTTTCTGCACCCTGTGAAGAGTCCTGTCTACCACTGAGAAAACTAAGATACCACACTAAGTATTTTATCAAATCTTTTTTTATTTTATTTGTATTTATTTTTGTAGGGTGTATGTTAGGTGAATATCAAGATACCTTTAACATTCATTGGTAAAGGTTTCAGAGTCTAGGTTTTGTTGCGATATAGTCTAAACACAATGTCGCCAATGATATAATGTTTCATATCATTCGGTATCGATAATTATTGACATTTTCTATAACCTTTTTTAAAACAAAGATCAAAAGAAAAAATGTTTACATTTAACCACGGTATTTTTAGATGAACTCAATTTATTGAGACAAACAACGCTTTATTTATTTATTTTTAACCGCAAAAACACAAAATTAAAACTTTAACCAAATATTAATTTCTATGCTTATTTATGCCAGTTTAATTTATCGGTTAAACTTTTTGTTTGTCTCCCTGACCCCCCCACCCGGCCACAGGCGCTTGCTCGCCCTCTTTTCGCAACATAATGCCGACCTTTTTCCAGTTCACGAAGGATCGTAGAGTCTCTTCCCAACCGTGCCATCCCCCGTACCCCCCTCCCCATTCTTCTTGCTGGCTCCTCTTTTTTTTTTCGTCCACTTGTAGTTATCTAATATATTTATTCAGAGCATGTTGTATATCATTTGGCCTAATAATTCGTAACTATATTTATATCGAAAAAACTCCAGCACATCAAGTAATTTATGCACTGGTCATATCAAACCGCGCCGAATCGATCTTGAAAAGGAATCACGTACCCAATTTGCCCAGTGTTTTCGCAAAAGTTTGAACTGCTTTTCACCACTGTGCATGGCTTTCCCTGTTAACACTCCTCTTGTGTGAGATGCGAGTGCAACGCTCCGTATTCTGTTCGTCTAGAACCACGCGCGTGTGCCCAAACTCGGTCCTGGTGGGCCGGTGTCCTGCAGTGTTTAGCTCCATCTTGCCTCAACACATCTGCCTTTAAGTTTCTAGTATGCCTATGAGAGCTTGATTAGCTGTTTCAGGTGTGTCTAATTGGGGTTGGAGGCTAAACTCTGCAGGACACCGGCCGTCCAGGACCGAGTTTGGGCACACCTGGTCTGTGAAAATGCGTCTTGAATATGCATTCTGTGGAAAGGGATTTGGTTTCAGTTTTAACTAATCAAGAGCTCTCGCATTGAGCTTCTATATTTCTATAATATTTTGAATGAATAACGCAGCAACTGCGCGTCTTGTGGGCTAGACTAACAAAACATTAAACAACAACGTCACTTGCATCATCACCGCATCTCGTGCTCCACTGATGACGCTCCCTGACGCACATCCAACATTGGATTGTACTATTTTTGCATTAAAATGCAAATGTTTATTTTAAATTAGAATAATATTCATTCTTTATTCACAATCTACTCATCACAGGCAGGCACAGCACTCACGTTCGTGTTTGTGTGTGCTGTCTGCGCCACTCATAGCACGTGCCGATATCGTGCGCTATATCGAACATTTTTTCTATAGTTATCGATGATGGTGTACCGTCGATAAATATCAATACCGTTTATCGCCCAGGCCTAGCAGTTAGTACACTTTACAGCTAAGCAAATAAAATGTCTTTTAAAAACATCAACAATAACATCAAATGTATTCTGTAACATCACTTAGGAAAAACACAACACACACTAGGATTAAAAAGTTTGGGGTCACTAAGATTTTTTAAAAATTACCCTTGGTAAACTTTACTATCAGGTGCGTTAGTACGGTATTAACGGTTACATTACTTGAAGGGGTGTGCATAAGACTGAATTGACACCTTCATAATCATGACATGACAACTACATAATCATGACATGACACATGTCATGAGTATGAAGGGTTTTTATGCATGTTTATGCCAACTGTCATTAAGTGTCATTCACTCAATTATGTCATTTTTAATGCAAATATGACATTATTTGAGATGTCTTTGTTATGGACTATGGTTAGGGGTAAGGGTAGGGGTAGGGTTATAGGGTTAGGTTAGGGTTAGTTCAAATAATGTCATATTTGCATTAAAATGACATAACTGAGTGAATTACATTTAATGACAGTTGTCATAAACATGCATGAAACCTCCTTCATATTCATGACATGTGTCATGTCATGATTATGAAGGTGTCATGTCAGTCTTATGCACACCCCTTCAAGTAAAGTGTAACCTAATAATATAATAACAAAAAATATGACCATACATTTATTACATTATTTATTAATCTTTGTTAATGTTAGTTAATAAAAATAGAGTCGTTCATTGTTAGTTCATGTTAATTCACAGTGCATTAAATAATGTTAACAAGCACAACTTTTGATTTTAATAATGCATTAATAAATGTTGAAATTAACAGAAACTAAGATTAAGAAATGCTGTTGAAGTCTTGTAAATCTTAGTCATGTTAACTAAAATAGTTAACTAATGTTAACTAATGAACCTTATTGTAAAGTGTTACCAAAATTACTACTTTTACTTTAGCAAGGGGGAATTAAATTTATCAAAAGTGATAGAATGACTTAAACTAACAAAAAAACTTTCAATATTGTTAATTAACGTTTCTTGAGCACCAAATCAGCATATTAACATGATTTCTGAAGAACATGAAGAACATGTGACACTGACGACTGCTGAAAGTTCAGCTTTGCCATCACAAGAATAAATTGCATTTTAAAATGTAAATAAGATGACGAGCAGCAACCTTTCTGCTTCACCAACAGATAATTCACAAAAAGTCATTTTAAAGGCCTACTTAAGGACAGAAATAAAAGATCTAGGGAATCTCACACCAACCACTGATCTGAAGGTCGGTGTGGTAGAAGAGTTCAGAAAAAAACTTCAAATATATAGAGACAGAGAAAATGAAGTCTCAGGATTAGAAAAACAGCTTTTCAGATCAATGGCCGAGAAAAGGTCTGAGTATCGATTTGAGAAGGTATTGTTTTTTTTTTTTTTTTTTTTTTTTTTTTTTTTTTCTGGCGTATGAAAAACACAGAGGGTAGGATTTTTGCGGCTGAGGTTAGAGACTTATTACGATCCTCCGAGGAATGCGCAGCAGCTACAAACCTTTCATATCTCAGGCTAGTGTCCATTCCTATCAAACTCAGTGGTGTGATACTGTAACCTGACTGAACCTTATTTAAAAAAGATGAAAAAAAGGCCTCAAGCCCTGTCTATTCTGATCTTAGTTGTGAACTGTAATTGGCTCGTGGTCTACCGACATGACCCTGTCAGCTCATACGTGATTGACAGCCTTTAGTCCCAGAAAGCCTCATTTGTAGTGAGTTTCTTGCCCACTTTGGCAATAAATATCCCTCTCCACATCTCCTTGGGTGAAAATATACTCACTAATGTTCTGCTCATATGAACACATGGACACACACACACACACATATAAAATTGCTTCTACAGACCAGCGTTCACAGCAACAATACATGTTGTATAGGCCATTAAATGATGCAGAAGTGCTCTTGATATAGCAATCAGGAGAATTCTTAACATTCAAATAGATCTGCAATCAGCCACTACCAGGAATATTTTACAAAACTAGGATGGAATACCATTATATAAAGCAAATGTGACCTTTAAGATTGTAATTGTAATCTATCTATCTATCTATCTATCTATCTATCTATCTATCTATCTATCTATCTATCTATCTATCTATCTATCTATCTATCTATCTATCTATCTATCTATCTATCTATCTCAAAATGACAATAACATACTGCTACAGTACATGCAGCTTCTGAATCAAGTGTCTCTGAATAAAGCCACACTTTCACAAAACAAGAGAGACAGGCTTATTGATTAAAAGAGGGAAGAATCCATTACTAGGGGTCATTCTTAATCCGGTCGTCCAAAGATGCCACTTTTATTGACCATGGGACGACAAATTAAACAGAGGAAGTGAAGATATGCAGCACACAAGCACACGCACAAACACACAAACTGCTCTTCCCAGAGGCTAATACACAAAGGACATTCAAACATGAACGAAAACGGGCCAGAGGAGAGGGATAAGGGTCAACATGAATCCAACATGAATACATAACAAATTTTAAGCCATTTGAAGCAGTAGGCCTATTTTATATCACAATATAAGGCCTAAAAAATGAAACTAGAGGGGAATTTTAAATTACAGAATCTGTCTGCATCAAATAAGCATTAATATGTTATGTCTAGTAACCATTCAGTAAAGACTTGTACACAACTGAGAAAGTTACAGTTTTACCTTTTTAATTGTACCTGTCAATGTTGCTGGAGTGTGGACCATTGATGAATAGGAAGAACTAAATAAATACAAAAAATAAATACAAAAAAATGTAAATTAAAAATTAAACCCTTCTAAATCCTGTTAAATAGATCTACTTTTTTAAAAAGAATGTAATTAAAGCATTATATATTTTATAATGATTCAATCCATTATTTAACAAAGCTTTAAGTGTAATACTTTCTATAACTATTTCTTTTAATTCTTCCAACAGAAATGATCTTTCATTATCATAAGCAGAACAATGTAATAGTGCATGCTCTGCTGTTTCTGGTAATCCACACAGACTACAGTTCCCAGACTCATGCTTATTCATTTTATATAGAGAAAAATTTAAAGCAGTATGGCCAATGCGAAGTCTGGTAATAATTGTATCTTCTCTTCTACTACCAAAATGAACTCGTTCAACCCCAACTTGATTTTGAATATGATAAAGATGTCTTCCTCTCTCCTCCTTATTCCAAACTTCTTTTTGGCTGGCGTCTTAAAGCGGAAAAGGATTTAGTTTAGTTTAGCATTCGGTGTTACGTTTGTTGTTACGTTTGATTTGTTCGCCATGGAAAAAGTCAGTCTTCGCGTTTGTGTAATATGCACAATATGCTAACTTTCTGAACGCGTGTACTCGAATGACTAAATACATTTGCTGCTGTACACAACGCAGAATACTGAATCCCAAAATGCAATACACAGAAACAGAATTAATATGATTGAAACAGAAAAATAAATACAAATGATAAAATAAAATTTAAATTAATTAATAGTAATTATAAACCAAAAAACAGTTTGCGATTAGAAAAATGTACACAAATAAATAGCCTAATATTTAATGGATTGTAATATTTAAACTGATCTAAAGTTCAGTGGCTGGTCAGGCTGGTGTGTGGCTGCTCTTTGATTGCCTGTGCCCTTGTCTAATACAGGTGTGTCACTGAATGTAATCTCCCTGTGTCAGACAAATCAATCTTGTCGCTGTCTCTCAAGTTAAGCGCTATCCCAGGAGTGCATCTCCATCAGGCCTTAAAACCCTGTGCTCAGCACAAGTTGCGCTGTCTTTCCTTTAAACACACACACACACACACACACACACACACACACACACACAAAACCCTTACATGTTATAATGTTCTCTGTATTATGTTTCCTTCAGCGTGGCATGATAATACACTGATATACTTCAGGTGCACATACAAAAAGGTCAACACCTAAAGTAGTACTTTAAATAACGTGTAAATTGACTTGTGTGTGCGATGGCATAAAAAAGCTGTTTTACTCTAAGAGTGGTCAATTTTCATAGTGGCTGCCAATTTGGGGCCACATGACCAACCAAATATTTATATTTCATATTTCACGTTTTCTCTTATAATATGCTTTTATAGCCTCATGCTCTTGCAAACTATTTTAATTTTCAGGAAGAGTTGTCAGAAGCTTAATGGTGATAACATTGAAATCATGCGACCATGGCATTGTTCGTTTATAGCCTATGTTTAGCTTTTTACTTCTGGTGATTGTATTTAGGCTTTAAAATTCATAAAAGTTGTGTTCATTTGCAAAGATTATCATGGTGAACAAAATGTGTAAGAATCATAAAGCTTTGAGCTTATTTTCTGCAATAATCCAAACGCCAATGAAACATCCTATTGGTCTTTGTTGAGGGAACCAGGGTGGTGCAAATTTTGGGTTGGCCTACAAAAATATGTCATCACTGCAGCACTCTATAAAGTCCAATAAAATATAACCTCTTAAGACCCTGCGGCCTCATATGAGGACATTATATTTTTGTGAATTTCTCTGAGACTGTACATGCCACAGTTTTAAGTCTGGATGTCCTGTACAGAGCACATTCAGGGCTTTTCAGAGATACTAAATGTTTGGATGTTTCACCATGACCACTCCCTCTCCCTGGTCTTCAAAAATGTCTGAAATTAATTTAGTGACACTCTTATGGAAATATGATAATATTTTGTAATTATCATTTAAATCTGACAAATTTTTAAACTGTGTGTCATAAATCAACAGCTCAGGAAAATGTTGGGTTTCAAATCAAAATATGACTTTCTGTTACGAAACAGGACGTTGATTTCATACATGTTCTCATATGAGGACACCGGGACTAAAAGCATGTTTATTATGCATTTTGGGAGACATAACAAATGAACGGGGAAAGAAATTATATTTCTATATTTTATGAAATATTATATATTATTATGAAATTCTTGTCAATTATTACTCCCATTATTACACTTGTTTTTTCATTACATGTTGCCCCAAAAACACATTAATATGCAAATTAGATTTAGTTTATAGATACATTGTATATAATGAGAAAACCCGTTTATGGCCATTTTACACATATTTTGCAGAAAGAAAAATTGTATATCAAATCAATCTGTTATAACATAGTTGAGAATTATCTTCATACAAAGTTTGGTAAAAAAAAATCCTGAAAACTAAAATGTATTGGTGATTTAAAAAAAATCTATTGTTTTTGTCTATGCATGTTCATTCATGTCTTTTTTTTCTTCTTTTTTTTGAGTCCCGATGTCCTCTACCGAGGACATTGCATAACTTATGAATGAAATATATTTTTTTAATATGTTATATATATTTTTTACATTTTTTTTAATGCTCTAAACAATGTAAAGACATGGAAAAAACTAACTTTTTCCTAAAACGTTTTTCTCGGGTCTCAAGAGGATAAAATAAAATAACAATTATTATAATAATGATTGAATTATTATTTTGCAAAAGAGATTAGACTCATTTGGTCCTCTGTATATAATTGAACATATATTAGTTGTGTGCCATTTTAAAACAACAACAGCAAAATAAATAATCAGTAGTGTTGACTGGAATGTAATATGTGCTAATACATATTTAATGGAACCAGTTTTAACAACCTGACTTGGGCCTCATCATTTCTTATAAATATTGTCAGACGTGAAAATACTTTGCAAATAACCCCTTTAAAAAGAATACCCCCTTATGACAGACTTGCAAAGCATAGTGACCCTTCCCTACGCCTGTGGATGGGCACTGGGAGTTTGGGTCCATCTTATTAGTGTGCAATATTATCATATTTCACAGACGAGCAGGCCAGAGAAGGTAATTACCTGCTCCGTGCTATTAAGCCCTGTTTTATTCCATTCATTTTCACCTGGCAAACTCAGGCAAAGGGCCGCTGGCATTTATTTCCTGTCTGTAGATTTATGAGGACCTCGGCTCAGCCAAGCCATAAAAAATCTGAGGAGAAAAACCGCTCTGTGTGTCAATGTGTGCATGTCCACATGAATGTGAAGGAGAGCGCTCTAAACGTTCACACATTTATGTGAGATTTTTCACAGCTGTCATATAAAAATTATCGATCGTCTATTTCAGTACTGTTGTTATTGAAGAAAAATAAAATATTTATGAACCACCTGCGAGATTTGATCTCAATCAATTCAATTGTTTTGTTTGCCTCTTGTTTCAAGATCTAAATAAAAGGCGCTCTCTGGCTTATCAGAGGTATCCTCAAGATTGATAACGCCAGGCTTCTCCTCAGTTTTCCAGTGTTTCCTACATTTTGCAAAGCATTTTTCATCTTAAAAAAAGGCTCGATATCGGATGAGCATCTGCAGCCAAGTATTGATTGTAATTTCCTGCAATGTTCATTCCAATCACAAGCTTTATTAAAAATTTCATTTCTATCTGCCATTCGATTGGTGACCCAACAAGCGTGCCCGTACAAAGAGAGAAAATCAAGAAACAAAATAAGACACCCCAGCGTCCTGTGTCTGAAATCAACATTATTGTATTGGTCTAATTATTATTCTACCTTAGCCGGTTTAGTTTGTGTCAGTCTTGAGCAAGTGTGGTGAAGTATGTATGCTTTTTTATGTATATACTTTATCTATATACTTTTTCTGCCAAACTTCCAGAGGGCCAGCGGAAAAACTAGATTGTCATCACCCTGACATTGAGACTTTCTGTCTTTAGACTATTTTAGTTTTAAGTTTAAGTTTGATATGCACTGCCGACTTTATAGAACTGCTGCAGTACCTCTAAAAGAGAAATTCACTCAGAGAAATGTGTGAGACAATTCAGTTGATTTTTAACTGTTTTCAAAGGGTTACATCAGCCTTATCCTGTAGTACATTTACAATGAGTTTATCTCTACTGTTGTAAAACTGTTAACTGACATTCTCATGGTTAGCTAAAGGCTGCAGTTAGCTAGAAACGCTTCTCTAGATTAGTCTGCCACCATGTGATGATAGTGTGACACTGCATCCTCACTATAGTAAGATATAGATATGATGAAGGCCTCTTTTCCATCACTGCAGTTTCAGATGATCGAACTTTGACTCTCACTAAGCACTTTTCCATAAAAATATTTTTTTTTGTGAAGAATACTTTCAGCAAGTTACTGTATATGCATAATATCTACAATGAAAACACATCAAAAAAAATATTAATTATATTCATTTATTATTGTACTAGAAATACCGGGTCTACATTTTATTTATATTAACAATGTTTATTGAATTAATTTATTAACAAATAATAATAAAACCAAATTATTTTAAATTACACACTCGGTAGAAACACACCACACAACTGAACTAGTCTGCAGCTATAAGACCAACACCAAACGTCAGTCCTACTCTAGGACTAAATAATATCTGTAGTGCTTCAACTCACAACCCATCATGAGTATATTCAAACTTACTGTAATCTCTGTGTAATTATACAACTTGTCCAGCTTTATATCCCGCTTTATTTTTTTAGATGGTTTCCGTCTCATCTGCATTTTTCTAGTCTTTCTTTGCTTTTACTAAAGTTTTTTTTTTTTTTTTAACTTTGATTGTGTTGTCCTCTTGGGTGTGCGATTATGTGAAGTTGTGATCACCATATTGTCCTTTGTTGTAAATGTATTCAGAGGTGTAACTGTGCCTATTCCAGGTGTTTCCCGTTTTGTTTCTGTTGGCAGTGCAGCTGGTTCACAAGTCCCACATGTTATCGCAGTAGATTCTGGGTTGTCTTTGGACACTGAAGTTGGTAGGATGTTTTTATTGCTGGTCTCTGTCTCCGGTCCAGATGTTTTGATTGTCATCACTATTGATGGTACAGGTGTACTTGTGCTGGTCTCCGGTCCAGATGTTTTGATTGTCGTCACTGTTACTGGTACAGTTATACTTGTGCTGGTCTCCGGTCCAGATGTTTTGATTGTCGTCACTATTGATGGTACAGGTGTACTTGTGCTGGTCTCCGGTCCAGATGCTTTGATTGTCGTCACTTTTGATGGTGCAGGTGAACTTGTGCTGGTCTCCGGTCCAGATGTCTTGATTGTCGTCACTATTGATGGTACAGGTGTACTTGTGCTGGTGTCCGGTCCAGGGTGTGGGGGGGGGGGTTTCCAGACTGTTTTAAATTGTTTGTCACTATCGTGGACAGGCTGTCTTTACTCATTGACTATTCATCTGGTGCTCAGTTTCAGGATTGTTTTTGAAGATTGTCATCACTGGTTGTCGTTGACAGTTTTATCCTTGTGCTGGTGCTGGTCCTCGACGTCCAGATTTTTTGACCTGCGTCACTAGTGTCAGGGGTACACGCCTGTACTAGTGCTTGTCTCACGTATGGCCAGACTGTTGTTCCCTTTTGAAATCTCTATGCTATCTTCATTCGCACTTTTGGTGTGGTTACAGTTATACTTTGCTGCTCTCCGCGTCCTCGACTCTCCTTATTTTTGCTCTGCTCCTGGTGTTTTGTTTGTTGTATTTACAGTTGGGATAAGGTTTGTTGTACTTGAATAGCACATAGTAGGTTTTTGGGAAGGTTTTGTTTTCTTTCTCCCATCCACTATCTTCATCACATGCTTAGCCCAGTTATTATCATGATCTGAACAAATAACTTTGTTTTTCTTGGTGTGGAATCTGTACATGCAAAAAAGTATAATTGACATTTTAGTTCTCATCATTTAATTATCCACCAATGTATTACTTACTCTGTGGAAAACTTAACATTGTGATAGATTATAATAATTCGGAACTTGCCTTACAGCTCTGATAGGACATAGCGGTTGATCTTGCATAGTATAATTCACAATGTAGTCAGCTCGTATATTGGTGCCTGACACAGTAAGACAGCAGGGTACTGGAGGTCCATCAACTATTGGAGAAGCGCATCATTTTATTCAGATAAATTATCATTATATTCACAGTATAAGGTGTACACACGTACACTCTCTCTTAAAATACATTGCAGTCTGAAGTTCTCTACATTTCAGTTAATTTAAAGTTACTGAGGTCAAACTACAATATTTAACCAAAGAGCTCATAATTAAAATAATCAAATCTCACCTGCTACCACAACACTCCTCCATCCTATAGAGAAAAGAAAGGCAGCAAATAGAGTGAACTTCATCTTGTTCTGTTGCTCACTTCTAATTCTGAAACTTTCTGCTAGGCTGAAGGGTCTATGTTGAGGGAGGTCTTTCAGCCCACAAAGCTCACCACCCTCTGCGATCACTTTTCTTCGTCACCTAGGCCCACAGACACCTCAGTCGGGGACAGGAAAAGATGAGTGATGAGTGGAAGACCAAAAACGAGAGAGAAAGAGATGCATTTAACCACATAGAGGAAAGTAAGGGGTTACAAAATTCACAATGAGCATTCGTCATGGCTCAGTTCAGTTCATTGTGGCCTACACTATTGGTCTCATTTGTAGCCTCTGTTCCTGGTTAGGTTTTACAATTAAAATGTATTATTATTGTTGTTATTATTATATTTTTATTTTTAATGAAACAGACAAACAAACAAATAAAGAAAATTAGCCCTTAAAAAGTGCTGTTAAGTGGTACAATGCTGGTACCAGATAATATTACCTTGGTAATTTTGTATAGCATTGTACAGATTCTAAATCACAATATTAATCTAATATGGTATTTGTTAATTTTTTTGGCATTTTTTTAATTTAGTTTATGTTATAGAAATGGTACAAAACAATAATCTGAGCTAAAACACAAAAAAATATAATATGAGTTCAAAAAGATTAAAACACATGCTAATTTGCATCTGAAGTATCTTTTTTTGGTAACACTTTAGAATAGGGAACACTTATTCACTATTAACTACAACTTTTCCCTCAATAAAGTCCTAATTTGCTGCTAACAATAATTAGTAAGGTAGTTGTTAAGTTTAGGTATTGGGTAAGATTAGGGATGTAGAATAAGGTCATGTAGAATAAGGCATTAATATGTGCTTAATTAGTACTAATAAATGGCTAATATTCTGGTAATATGCATGCTAATAAACAACTAAGACCCTAAAATAAAGTGTTACCCTTTTTTTCTACCATTTACATGATACTTCAAAGAGTATCATGGTTTTTCCGGTATGTGTCTAAGAAACATGGTATTTTCAAAAATGTGATAATACCTTGTTACTTTTTTGTAAGTGTGCAGTATAAGGTATGTACAGATAGGCCTGACTGCATTCACAAACTACTGTTTCTAAACAGAATTGGCCAGACTGTTACATGATGTGCTTGCTTACAGCAATACGTATGTCATATGCAATAGCTAAGGTTGACAAAAGAAAGCTTTTGAGTTTAATAGCAACATCAAAAAAGGCACAAATGAGAGAGAATGCATCTAAAAATTGAATCTTTATGCACTTTGTGAGCATTGGGTATAACATGTGGGTCTGTTAAACGTGTGTGGAAACTACAGAGGCCTTAAAGGGGCTGTGATCATGAAACCACAAACGTTTTATTCAGCCTTACTGGGATCTTCCACGTCTTAGCAAGACCTTAAAACAAAACCAGCTCCCACCCAGCACTCACCTACACTTAAACAAAGACATGTGAAGCTGTTTCATGATGTAATTTTTCTCTATATGACATTCATATTGAACAGCTGCACCTAGTTTAATGCCATTTCACATTTTATAAGGTTAACATTTATGAGTTTGTTTACTAATGCGCTATTTACTATAGTACAGTGGTCCTTTCTGGTATTATATGAAAGTAAATTTGTAGACCTAAATGAACAACCACATGTGCATTTCCTGTTTCGAAATAACACACAAGAAACATGGTGTATGATGTTCTCTTAGCTATTTGTAGAAAGTTCTGATGTAGATGCAAGATGACAGACCACAGCATCACACTCTGTTCTGTGAGAGGAAGTAGTGACTGCTATGCTGCACCTAATATGCACTATATGCTAAGCTCTAGTAAACCAAAAAACAACCGGTGGGCCATGTGCACATCTTTGAAGTTTCAGTATTCGCTGACCAGAATTACATAAACTTGACCTGAGTCATTGGAAAAAATGAGAGTTTAATTACAATTATAGTTTTGGTCAGGTTACTTGTTAATACTTCATGTTCTGGCTCTGAGTTGCACTCTGGTTTTCAGCAGTGTTGGAAAAAATAGATCCATACTTCAGTAAAAATACTGACACCACACTAATGTATTAATGAATAGTTCAGCCCATTGACAATTCTATCTCACAACCTCATGTTTTCCAAATCTGTACTATTTTTTTCTGTACAACATGAAACATGAAAAAGTCAGTGTTTTTTTTTACCATACACTGAAAATCAATGGGATTCAATGTTTTGTTGATACCAACAATCTTCATAATAACTTATTTGGGTGAAAGTAAATATAAGGTATGTTAATACAATAATTAAAAGTAAAAAGTATGTGTGTAAATCTTTGTAGGGAGTTTTTCATCATCCTGTCTATTTTCTGTAAATCTGCTTTGGAATGATGCCTACTGTAAAAAAAAACACTAAAAATTATTTGTAGATACTATTTCAATTATTTGCTTTAGTACAATGGCAGATACAAGCTGGCTATTTATCAAACAACATGTTGTCTTTACAATATTGCTATTTTACACAAAGTAAAAAAATTTATATTTAAGCCTTCTCCAAATGGTGCTAGGGCTATGGGGAAAACTAAAAATGTTCCTTGGAGTCTGGGGATAAGAAAACAAATCAACTAAACTGAAAGATGAGCTTAGTTTATGTACCCTCGCCAAGCTGCCCACTGCACTTCCTTCTCTCTTGCTTGATTTGTTGTGTTGTTGCAGCCAGGCAATCTGACTGCTGCATTAAAGGAATAGTTCGCCCAAAATTTGAAGCCGCATCATGATAAAGTTTTCAGGCATTGGATGCAATTGTATGAAAAACATATGGTAACATTGGTGTAGGGACCAATTCTCTCTATTAACTAGTTCCTTATTACCATGCATATTACTAGCATATTGGTTATTTAAAGCACATTTTCTGCATTACCATATTCTACATCCCTAATCCTACCCAATACCTAAACTTAACAACTATTAATAAGCAGTAATTAGAAGTTTATTGAGGCAAAAGTCATAGTTAATAGTTAATTAATAGTGAGAACTGGACCTTAAAATAAAGTGTGACCAAACATACTTACACATATATTTGACATAATTTATTTAGCAGCTGACAGTGTCTAATGATGTATAAGGGCAAACTATGGTGCTCTTTTAGAATAAAAATAGCTTTTTTAAGCCACTGATATGACTGGAGTGGACATCTCATGTGAGTTTATATTGGCTACTTTTAACCAAACAGTACACTCTTAAAAATAAAGGTTCTTCACGATGCCATAGAAGAACCTTTTTGTCTAAATGGTTCCATAATGAACCTTAAACATCTTGAAGAACCTTTCTGTTTCACAAAAGTTCTTTGTGGCGAAAGAAGGTTCTTCAGATTATAAAAAGGTAAGAAAGAGATGGTTCTTTAAAGAACCTTTGACTGAATGGTTCTTTGTGGAACCAAAAATGGTTCTTCTATGGCATCGCTTGAAGAACCTTTTGAAGCACCTTTATTTTTAAGAGTGTAGCCTACATTTTATTGCTAGGTCGAACTCATCACCTTCTAGCAAGCGAGCACCCTGTCACGCCAGCAACTGCTGTATTCGGGTGACCTGAGTTTGAGTGCCCTTCCACTCTCTCTCTCTTCTCAACAAGTCCAAAAAAAAAACAATTCTGAAAAATTTGTCTTTAAAAGAAAAATTTTATTTACCAGGGCTCTTACTCTCCCAGTTATTTAAGACAGCTTGAGAGGTCTCTCAAGTGGTTAGGAGTTGCTAGATAGGGGCTTGTGATGGCGCTGAGGAGACAGAGACATGCGCAAATCTTTCAGGAGAGGAAGAATGTTCTTGAAATGTTTGACGATGAGCAGTTAATCAAACAATTACATTTCCTCAGTTATTCAAACAGAAACGAGCAAAGAATATTTACATTACCATAGAACATCATAACTGACTTCAGTCTAGCATGAGTATTATATGCTTTTATATTTTAAAAACACTTTATATTTTAAAAACACGGGCATGTTGCTGGTGTAACCTGCAGTACCACGGCAAAAGCCGAAGAAGAAGCGTCTCGTCGGAGAAGCATTATAGCCGTGAGGCGGCAAATAAATATCAAATCATTAAATCCTTATTTAAAACTACAAAAAGGAGACAACAATGGAACAGGAGAAGATGGCATACTTTCAATCTCCACAAGGACTTGTACCAAGACAGATCAACATTGTTTTTCGTGGACAACTACTGATGTATAATGCTGTGTAGTATAATAAATGATAAGACACTTGTTCTTTGCTTTGTTTTATTTTATATAAGAAGGTGTAACATTAAAACATATTAAAGTGCACATAAACACACACAAAACTCAAGTGCATCCGGAGGGAGGTGTTCTAGCAGACCAATCACAGCTCTTGCGGTCCGCATAGAATTGCTGTTAGATTTTTGGAGAGGTGCACGTCAGGGGGCCCCCCCCCCCCCCCTTTTAACGTGGCGTAGGGTGTGCGTCTATGCTTAGGCTACAGCGTAGGTTCGATGCAGAAGTATAAATTGGGCTTTACGGCTCCGGCACAGCCACCGGAGCTGATCCCGGCTACTCACCACCCGCGCCGCGGCAAGTTTCTGAAGCGGCTCTCCGCGCTGCATCACTAAAGATAGGCGCCTATATTTTTGAAGGATAATAATCGTAATAATAATAATAATAATCGTCTTGCTGTCGTAAAAGAAATCAGCAACAGGCGATATCTCTGGCTATCATCGATACACAATACTATTGTTTACCGGCACAACCCTAAATTGAAGGTTGTGATGGCGATTTGTTTCCTTACCATAATGTATTCTCTAGAAAATGTTTGATTGTCCAATGTGTGTTGAATGTAAACTCCTATTAGGAATTTAACCATTCAGTGTGAATTTATCTGAGAATATTCTTAAATAAGGAAATCTATTCAGTGATTGGTATTTCGTGCATGCGTATTTCGTCATCTAAAATCCCGTTTGTGGCACAGCAAAGTGTCGTGAATCAACTCTAAGACTGACACTATATACACTAATAGCATCATAAATACGTCTATACACAAAGTAATATGAATTAATAAGGGTGATGATAGACTGGGCAACTTTTTGAGCAATATTGCTGTCAATGGGCAAATTAAATTAAATTAATAAAAGGCAATACACAAAATAGAAGTCATCACACAAAACATGAATACAACTATGACAATGTGACTGAAACTACAGTGCTGATTTTTCACTAGCATCACCTTATTCGTTTATTAGACTTAGAAGTTGTTCAGTTATCCTGGTATTATCATTGTACAGGCATACAAAGTTGGCCAAGCTTTTCCAACTGATGTTTTAAGGCTGTTTGAAGCAAAAGTATTTCGATTGTTCCTTCTTTAGACAAAAGTAATTATTGGTGTTGGAGTCTTTTATTCTTTTGATGGCAAACTCTCTCTTGTCTATTGTTTTTTTCCTTCTGTTCAAGTTCTGTATGTAATCCTGGACCCAGTCTTCTACTGGAGAAGAGCAAATTGTGTTGTTCCCCACGGTTATGAATCTGTAAATAAATTGTATACATATATTGTTTTAAAATTGTACTTTAAGACATACAATTCTAATAAGAGTCCATTAAAAATAGATTATGCAGTCTATCAGATAAATGTCGAAATATAAAAACAAGAAATAACAACAACAACAAAAATGTTATGGTGTCCATGTCAATTGGAAATTTGGAGGGGAAAAAATACTTTAATTTTAGTCATAAACTCACAGCACAGCTCTGATAGAGCAAAGTGGTGTTTCTTGAACTCTGTAGTCCACAATTTCATGAAATGTTGGTTTGTTTTTTGTTACTGCTAAGCAGCAGTCGTTGGTTGTAGATGATGTGACTGTAATAAAACCAGAAGCCAAGACTTATTATTTATATAGCAGTAAACATGCCATGTTCATGTCAGTATGAGCCTACATACTCTCTCTCAAAACCAACTACTCCATATGTTACTGTTTCACACATCTTACATGTCGCAGTACTCAGAGAAAATTCTGGGCTGTCTCTGGACACTGAAGTTGGTTGTATGGTTGTTTTGTTGATCTCTGTCTCCGGTCCAGATGTTTTGATCGTTGTTCTCCCATCCACTATCGCCTTTGCCTTTTTACCCCAGATGCTGTCTGGGTCTGAACAAATAGTTATGTTTTTCTTGGTGTGAAATCTGAACGTGGAAAAAAATTATACTTGACGTTTTAGCTCTCATCATTTAATTATCTGCACATTTATTACTGAGTCTGTAAAACTTCGAATTGGTATATATTACAATAACTCTAAACTTGCCTTACAGCTCTGGTAGGACATAGATTTGTTTCTTGCATGTCATAATGCAAAATTTTTTCAACTGGTATTCTGGTGTTTGTCACAGTATCACAGCAGTCTACTAAACGTCCATCACCTGTTGAAGAAGAACATCATTGTATTGAAGTGAGTGATCATTATATTCACAGTATAAGATATAAACACATGTGCACTCTCTCATTAGCTACTATATCGGCTCAACTTCTCTACATTTCAAGTGAGTGAAAGTTACTAAAACCAGATGTTTTGATTGTTGTCACTATTGGTGTTACAGGTGTACTCATGCTGGTCTCCGGTCCAGATGTTTTGACTGTCGTCACTTTTGGTGTTACAGTTATACTTGTGCTGGTCTCAGTCTCTGTTCCTGGTGTTGTGTTTGTTGTATTTACAGTTGGGATAATGTTTGTTGTACTTGAATAGCACATAGTAGGTTTTTGGGAAGGTTTCGTTTTCTTTCTCCCATCCACTATCTTCATCACATGCTTAGCCCAGTTATTATCATGATCTGAACAAATAACTTTGTTTTTATTGGTGTGGAATCTGTACATGGGAAAAAAAGGTTTTAGCTCTCATCATTTAATTGTCTGCCAATGTCTTACTTACGCTGTGTAAAACTTAATATTGTGATAGATTATAATAATTTCGGAACTTGCCTTACAGCTCTGATAGGACATAGCGGTTGATCTTGCATAGTATAATTCACAATGTAGTCAGCTCTTATATTGGTGCCTGACACAGTAAGACAGCAGTGTACTGGACGTCCATCACCTGTTGAAGCAACTGAGAAGCACATAATTTTATTCAGATAAATAATCTTTGCATTCACAGAATAATACACACACACGCACGCGCACACACACACACTCTCTCTCTTTCTTAAGCTACATTGTCATCTCAATTCTCTACATTTCAGTTAATTGAAAGTTACTGAGGTCAAGCCACAATATTTAACCAAAAGAGCTCATAATTAAAATAATCAAATCTCACCTGCTACCACAACACTCATCCATCCCATAGAGAAAAGAAAGGCAGCAAATAGAGTGAACTGCATCTTGTTCTGTTGCTCATGTTACGGGGCTGACGAGACGTGAGACGTGCGGATCCATGTGCAAACTTTATTGTGGAGAAGACAGAGACGTGGTCATAAAGCAGGCATGGGTCAGATAATGGCATACAGGTATATGGTGGGCAAAACACAAGAATAGTCCTAGGGCTAGCGCAGGTCGACGATCGGCAGACAGAATCAAAAAGGGGCAAGACAAAAGGGGTGAATCCAGGGAACCAGGCGAAGATCAGAAACCGAGAAGGCTAAGGCTAAGGCTAAGGCTAAGGCTAAGGCAAATGACTAAGGCTAAGGACTAGGGCTAAGGCAAATGACTAGGGCTAAGGCTAAGGCTAATGACTAGGGCTAAGGCTACTCAAATGACTAGTGCTAAGGCTAAGGCAAATGACTAGGGCTAAGGCTTAGGCTCAGCTAAGGCAAGGCTAAGGCTAAGGCTAAAGGCTAAGGACTAGGGCTAAGGACTAAGGACTAAGGACTAAGGCTAAGGCTAATGACTAGGGCTAAGGCAACAAACGAGGGCTCTGTAGAGTCGCTATCGCTATTGGATTAATGCGGAACCATACTCTGCAGAGGGAATTATAGCGTGATTGTTATATAGTGAGGGAGTGATATGAAACAGCTGTGTGCAATCAGTGTAAACAGCTGTGTGCAATCAGTGCTGTGTGCAATTAGTGCAATGAATGATGGGATATGTATTCCGGGGTGCTATGCAACAGTTTGTGGAGTGCGAGAGTCAATGAAATGGAAAGTCCATGGACCGGATTTGTGACAAGCACACTTGCATAATCAGGAACTTTCTGCTGGGCTGAAGGGTCTATGTTGAGGGAGGTCTTTCAGCCCACAAAGCTCACCACCCTCTGCGATCACTTTTCTTCATCATAAATAAATAAATAATAAGCCCTAAAAGTTGACCCTAAAAGAGTGCTGTAGCATTTTATTGGGATATTTTTAACATTTTTACTCAAGTGCTGGGTAGTTTTTTGGTATTCATAGTACTGATTCTAAATGATTATAGTATTCTAATATGGTATTTATATTTTTCATGTTTTTATTTAGTTACATAAACTGAGCTGACTTTATTTATGTTCAAAAAGCACATGCTGATTTGCATCTTAAGTATCTAAAAAGTATCTAATATTTTTTCTATGATGGTGTTTTCATGGTATGTGTCCAAGAAACTTTGCATTTCTATGTTACCATGTTAAAAATATGGTAATAACATGGTACTTTTTTGTAAATATGCTGTAATTAGAGCTATACCTGATTACAGTGCATACAGTACATGGCACTATTTTCTGTAAAGTTCCAGTGGAATGATGTTTAGGCCTATTGTGAAAAACAACCTAAAAATTAGTTAACAAGAGTTTGAGTCCTGTCCAGAGTTCGATTCTGGATCCTGTTCCACTCTTCCTTCATGTCTGTTCTCAACAGTTCTATTAGAAATATATATGGCAAAAATATGCAAAAAAAAAGACAACTAAAAGAAAAAGGTACTTATCGGGCATTTAATATTCAGTCCGCAACAAATATTCATCTAGAACCATACATACAAAACACAACTTAATATGGACAAGAGTAGATTTTACTGTAAATGCATTTTATATTAATTTAAAAAAATACACAAAATACAAGTAATCACACAAAACAGGTATAAAAAATACAGTGTTTGGGAGCTTGTGATGGCAAATTCATACTTGCCTGTTTATTCAGTTTTTCGGTTTCTTTTGTTCTGTTCTGTTCAAGATCTGTATGTAATCCTGGACCCAACTCTTCTTTAGGGGAAAGCAAATTGTCAAATTGTTTAGTTCCCATTCAGTCAGTCACGTTCAACGTTACGTCAGTGACTGACGCATTGGGAATCTCGCCCGCGAGCCCAATCCCCTTCGGTGGTCTAAACAAGCCAAGACGTTGGCGTGCGTGCTCTTTCGCCACGCGCCACCCCTCCCCGCCGCGCGGTATAAAAGGAGAGCGCGTGCAAACGCACATCAGCTTTTCGCTTCGGAGCCGAGCCTTCTACAGGACGAATCTCCGCGAGTGTTGTGGAAAAACAGCTGGCGTTGGTGTGACGGCGTATCAGCGGGGTTTGCCATTCAGGCTGCTGAAATCTCGGTGGGCTGCAGCTTTCATTCTGCGGTCTCGCTGCGACCTCCCCTTGGCGCTTCAGCGCTCTCTCTAAAAGAGTGTTTTTCCTTTTCAAATAAAGAGCAATTTCTAAAAGAGCTTCAAGAGCAATGGGCGTCTTTTTAAAGATGGTTTCCCGCTCGTGCGTTTCTGGATGCGGTCTTTTCCTGCCTTCATCTGATGGTCATGATCGCTGCCTCTCGTGCTTGGGCTTACAGCATGCTGAAGCAGCGCTCATGGATGAGTCATGTTCTCAGTGTGGGAACATGACCATCGCGATGTTGCGGTCTAGATACCTCCTCATTAAACGGGGGGGTATCCCCCTTGCCATGCCCCGCT
Source organism: Sinocyclocheilus anophthalmus (assembly GCA_018155175.1). Lineage (NCBI taxonomy): Eukaryota > Metazoa > Chordata > Actinopteri > Cypriniformes > Cyprinidae > Sinocyclocheilus > Sinocyclocheilus anophthalmus. Next base: position 292,489 of record JADLZN010001070.1, on the reverse strand, counting down.
CTAGCTCCTCTGGTTCTCGGAGGGCTACTTCGGTTCATGGTCAGGGAGACCTGAGGGTTACGGTGAGAGCTTCCCCGTCGAGTACGTCTCCGCGGGCCTCTCATTCCTCAAGCATGTCGCACCACATGGTGTTTCCGGACGAGTGTGCTGGGTCCTTCGACAGTGCGGGGTCCAGCATCTTGTGCGGGGCAGAGGCAGAGGACAGGATGTCGGTCGCTGTATCGGAGGGCGAGCTAGGCTCTGGAGATGAGGATTCGGCTGCGCTGCCACCGTCAGGTAGAGTGGCGTTGCCCGAGTCAGATCCAGAGCTGACTGCTATGCTTTCCCGGGCCGCTGAGAGCATCTGGCTGCACTGGAGGCCTCCGCCTTCTCCCGAACGCTCGAGGCTGGATGATTGGTTCCTGGGGGCGCAGGCCGGGCGTCGGCAGCCGCCTCCGGTTCCATTCTTCCCGGAAGTGCATGAGGAGGTTACTAAGTCTTGGAAGGCACTTTTTTCTGCCCGAAACAGACCTGATACCTCCTCTGTCCTCACCACCCTCGACAGGGGGGCGGCCCAAGGGTATGTGGACATCCCTCCGGTTGAGCGCGCTATTGCCATACAGCTCTGCCCGCAAAGCGCCGCCGCCTGGAGAGGTAGTCCACGCCTTCCGTCCAGGGCCTGTAGGTTCTCATCCGCTCTGACAGCTAAGGCTTACAGTGCCACTGGACAGGCCGCTTCAGCCCTGCACGCCATGGCCCTCCTGCAAGTCCACCAGGCCAAGGCGTTGAAGCAGTTGCACGAGGGTGGTGCTGACTCGGGTGTGCTGCAGGAACTGTGCACGGCGACGGACCTCGCGCTTTGGGGCGACGAAAGTCACGGCGCGGGCCCTGTGTCAGACGATGTCCACACTGGTGGTCCAGGAGCGCCACCTATGGCTGACCTGGGCGGATATGAGGGAGACCGACAAGCATCGCTTCCTGGACTCCCCGATCTCCCAGGCCGGCCTATTCGGCGACGCGGGGGAGGGCTCTGCCCAACAGTTCTCCGCCGCACAGAAGCAGACGGAGGCATCTCAATACATCCTGCCCCGGCGGTCGGCTGCTGTAGCCACCCCACCGCCGGCTGCAGCCCCTCTGTCTGCTCGTCGCCGAGAGCGCCCTCCTGTGGCCTCTATCTCCGCTCCAGCTCGGCCGCAGCAGCAGCCTTCACAACGGCCGCAGCGTGGAGCTTGCAGCAGGAAAGCGGCGCAGCCCGTCTCTGCCCCTGTCAAGCCCGTGAAGCGCCAGGGCGGGCGGCGTCCCTGGGACGGGCGACCCGGGGTTCTTGGATCCGGCTCTTCAGGAGATGGTGACCGCACCACTCCTTCCCCGGCGGAGGGCCGGGTGGAGAAACCTTTGTTCCTGGGTTTTTCTGTTCCGCCGCTGGCTACCCAGCCAGTAGTGCCCAAAACCTCAACAGAAGAGCGGGTTCCTTTTTCTCCGGGTTCCAAGAGGGCGAGGATGGCAGTGCGCGAGACCCAGTCTCCACATGGCCGTCCCCCTCTCCCTTCGCCAATGGGCAGCAGGGTTCAGTTCAAGGACGCTGCGCACTCAGACCCCACCCTGGGACGCACTGCCTCCGGGGTTTGGGTCCCTGTGTTCCACTGCGCTGCCCCACTGCGGGTACGTCGGTGGTTTCCCTAGTCCCACTTGTTCGGTCGCTGGGGGTCTGGTTAGCGCTCCCCAGGCCGTCTCGCTGGCTCATGAGAACCATCAGACTCAGCTACGCGACTCAATTCGCCCGGCGCCCTCCCAAGTACAGGGGCATTCGGTTCACCTCTGTGCCAGACAAACATGCTCCTGTCTTGCGTGCAGAGATCCCGGTCCTGCTAGCGAAGGACGCGATACAGCCGGTCCCTCCATCCGAGATGAGGTCTGCTTTCTACATCCCATACTTCTGTACCCCAGAAATGCGGTGGGTTACGACCGATCCTGGACCTGCGCGTACTGAACCGGGCCCCTCACAAGCTCCCGTTCAGGATGTTGACGCAGAAACGCATCTTTCAATGCGTCCGTCCTTTCGATTGGTTTGCAGCGGTCGACCTCAAGGATGCGTACTTTCATATCTCGATTCTCCCTCGACACAGACCCTTTCTCCGCTTTGCGTTCGAAGGGCGAGCATATCAGTCCAAGGTCCTCCCCTTCGGGCTATCCCTGTCGCTTCGTGTCTTCACCAAGGTCGTGGAGGCAGCCTTCGTTCCATTGAGGGAAGCGGGCATTTGCGTTCTCAACTACCTTGATGACTGGCTCATACTGGCCCAGTCTTGAGCGCAGTTGTGCGAACACAGGGATCTGGTGCTCAGTCACCTCAGCCGATTGCGGCTTCGGGTCAACTGGGAAAAGAGCAAAATCTCCACGGTACAGAGGATCTCTTTTCTTGGTGTGGAGCTGGACTCGGTCAACCTCTCGGCAGTCTCTCAGTAGAGCGTCGCAGTCGATCTGAACTGCCGGGTTCCCTTCCAGTGCAAGACGCGGTTCCACTGAGAACATTTCCGAGGCTCTGGTGCATATGGCATCCTCGCCAGCGCAAAGAATCACGCCGCTCGGTGCTTCATATGAGACCGCTTCAGCATTGGCTTCACGACCGGGTCCCGAGATGGGCATGGCATGGCACTTACCGGGTTTCTGTCACCCCGTGCTGCTGTCGGACCTTCAGCCCGTTGGCAGATCTTGCCTTTCTTCGGACAGTGGTGTCCCTTGGGCAAGTATCCAGGCTTGTTGTTGTGTCAACAGATGCCTCCGCTAGGGGCTGGGGTGCCATGTGCAGTGGAAAGCAGCTGCGGGGCTCTGGTCGGGGCCCCGACTGCAGTGGCATATCAACTGCCTCGAGTTGCAAGCAGTATGGCTGTCTCTGCGCCGCTTCAAATCGCTGCTACTCGACAAGCACGTACTGGTCCGTACGGACAGCACTGCGACCGTTGCGTACATCAACCACCAGGGCGGTCTACGCTCCCGTCGCATGTCGCAACTCGCCCGCCATCTCCTCCTCTGGAGTCAGAAGCATCTGAGGTCGCTTCGCGCCGTTCACATCCCAGGCGAGCTCAATCGTGCAGCCGACGAGCTCTCACGTCAGCCCGCCCTTCCGGGAGAATGGCGACTCCACCCCGTGACAGTCCAGCTGATTTGGAGACGCTCAGGTAGACCTGTTTGCCACCCCGGACACGTCCCATTGCCAGTTGCTTTACTCCCTGGCCGAGGGATGTAATACGCCCTCGGCACGGACGCACTGGCACACAGCTGGCCGCGGGGCTTTCGCAAGTATGCATTTCCCCCAGTGTGCCTTCTGGCACAGTTGCTGTGCAAGTCAGGGAGGACGAGGAGCAGGTCCTGCTGGTGGCGCCGTATTGGCCCACTCGGACCTGGTTCCCCGAGCTAGTGCTCCTTGCGACAGCCCCTCCTTGGCGAATTCCTCTGAGGAGGGATCTCCTTTCTCAGAGAGGGGGCACCCTCTGGCACCCGCGTCCAGACTTGTGGAATCTCCACTTATGGTCCCTGGACGGGACTCGGAGTTTCTAGGTGGGCTACCTCCAGTGGTAGTAAACACCATCACTTCAGCCAGAGCCCCGTCTACTTGACACGCTTACAGGCTGAAGTGGAACCTGTTCGTCGGTTGGTGCTCTTCCCGCCTGGAAGACCCCCGTAGATGCCCGATCGCAGTCGTGCTTTCTTTCCTGCAGGATGGCTTGGAGCGAAGGCTGTCTCCCTCCACCCTGAAAGTGTATGTTGCCGCCATTTCCGCACATCACGATGCAGTAGACGGTAAGTCTTGTAGCGTCTCGACCAATCTGACACACTAATTTTAATTTGATTTAACAAATCAATTATTCATTAGGTTAACAAATCGTCACAGTCCCCTCTCTCAATTAACTGGATGCCAGGATGTCTGCTGAACACCAGGCGCTATGGTAACCATGACAACTAATCATGATATCACTTGTTTTATGACCCCCAGGAATGTGAGAAGGATAGCCCACTCTTTTTCCCAAGGAAAAGCAGAGTAGAAATGAACTGTGTTCTAGTTAATTCATAGAAAAAAACGTTATTTGAATGAACACACATATTCTCCAGGCCATTGGGTATATTATTGTCATTTGTGTATTTTGTCTTTGATATTTTTAGACTATTTTAGGCATTCTTATGAGGGAACCCATTACTGTCATCCTTTCACTATATGTAATTCTACTTTGTTTAGTATCTATGAATTCGCCTTTTGATGATCGAAACAAGCGTGTATATTATATGGTGGTACATAGGCAATATAGATTAGGGCCCTGAGAATCGTTAATAACTTCGATTTAAGTCCATTTGCAAATTAACATGCTTAGAGAACAAAGGGGTCGTAAAACCTCCAGCAATTGCCACCTCCCGCTCAGAAATTCCATTTTGCTCATTGGACAATCCCATCTTGAGAGGCGTGAATCTTTGCAGGCTTTAAAGGCCGTACTTCATGTGACCCGCCCAGTTGGTGGTTCGGTCAGAAGCAAAGATGAAGATGTGAGAAAAACGCTTCAGGATACCAAAGCATCTGTGCCAGGCCTTTTCTTCGGCCTAGTCCTTTCCATTCATCAAGTGACACTGACTCAAACTGGTTCTTTTCATCGACCCGAATTCAGCAAAGATCTACGGGAAGCTTTAAGATTTGCATCAGGAAGCTCTTTCAGACCGCCGAGACTCGCTAAGTATCAAACTTAGTCTTAATAATTGATACATTAAGTATCAGTTACACCTTTTACAAAGGTGTGTTTGAACTAAGAATCTGACGTATCCCTAAATGTGTAGATCTGCTGAATATGCAAATGATTCCATAAAAATTCATTCTTTATGCCTCTTTCTATGCTGAGTTAAACTTTAACCCTTTCCTATACCAACTGTATGTGTGTGTGTGTGTGTGTGTGTATGTTAGACCGGCTTAATGTGTTTATGTAGTATGTTAGACTAGTTTAAGTGTTTATGTAGTTAATAAACCTTACTTGTATCACACTTGACGCGTTCATTGTTTACTCATAACCGGAGTCCATAATCATGCAGATTTACGTTACAAAATTATAGAATTGTACAGTAAGAAGGTTATTTCCTTTACCCAGGAAATTAACGTTCTTAGAACTGACAAGACGGTTGACCCTGAGTGGTCAGCTAAATATCTACAGTGGATCAAAAATATGAATAGTTAATTATAACTATTTATGGTTAATTATTCATATTTCCCACGAGCTGATCCGCTACAGTCTCTAGGGAAGCACGACCTGATCATCAGTTTTCTCAGAGGGGCAAGGAGGTTAAATCCTTCGCGCCCTCACCTGTTACCCTCTTGGATCTCCCCTCGGTCCTCATGGCCCTGAAGGAGGAGTCCTTCGAGCCTCTGCAGTCAGTAGAGTTTAAGTTTCTGTCATTAAAGACAGCGCTCTTCACCGCTTTGGCCTCGGTCAAGAGGGTAGGGGACTTGCAGGCATTCTCGGTCGACGATTCGTGCCTAGCATTCGGGACGGGTAACTCTCACGTTGTCATGAGACCCCAGCCTGGATATGTGCCCAATGTTCCCACCACGCCTTTCAGGGATCAGGTTGTGAACTTGCACGCGCTGCCCCGGAGGAGGCAGACCCAGCCATCGCTCTGCTCTGTCCTGTTCGCGCTCTGCGCATTTACGTGGACTGTACGCTGAGCTTCAGGACCTCAGACCAGCTCTGTGTCTGCTTTGGAGGTCAGCAGAAGGAAAGGCTGTCTCCAAACAAAGACTTGCCCAGTGGTTAGTGGAGGCTATAGTCTTGGCACACCAGGCCCAGCATTTACCATGCCCCCTCGGAGTGAGAGCACAATCTATGAGAGGAATGGCATCTTCTTGGGCATTGGCGCTGGGCGCCTCAATAGCAGACATCTGTAGAGCTGCCAGCTGGGCGACGCCTAACACGTTTGCGAGATTCTATAATCTGTGTAGAGCCCGTGTCCTCTCGTGTACTCGCCTTAGGTAGGCAGTAACACCGGACCCGCTTGGTGTCGGTCACGCTTGCTGCGCCAGTCCCCTCTATTTACCGGATACGTGCGCTTTTTTGCTTCTCTGTTCAGTTCCCCATGGCGAACCCTGTTGGGGTTCCTCCCGCACCCTCGGCGGTCAGGCGTGGCGTAGCGCCAGACGCCAGGCTCAGCACTCGTGTGTATGCCCAAGGTCAGCCCTTGTGCTGGTTTAGGTGCCCGTGTGTAGTGATTCCCCTTCGGGTGATCCCACATGTGTATTCTTCCACGGTACGGCTCCCCTCACGGTAAGCCCGTGTCTTTCCCTGGCAGTCGTTCACTGCCATCTCTGCTGGGTAGTGATCTCACCCCAGGCGGGTTGAGTCTACCGCTGGGACTTCCATATGTAGTACTGCCCTATGGCCAGTCCATATGTGTAATTTCCACATGATCCCTCCTATGTGCGGGATGTGGCTTCCGTAGCGTCCCAACTTGGTACGCTTTCCCAGTGTTATCCAATGTAACACTGTATGGAACAGCAGTGGTGGACTTGTCTCCCTAAGCCCTGTCCTGTCTTCCGCCCCAACTGGCGTGGGGAGACTTTTCGGCTTTCGCAGGGCACTGGAGGGGGTCAGCAATAGTGGCGTTTTCCATACGGATCCCAATTCGTCAGTCACTGACGTAACGTAGAACGTGACTGACTGAATGGGAACGTCTAGGTTACTTGTGTAACCCCAGTTCCCTGAAGGAGGGAACGGAGACGTTACGTCGTCACAGTTGCTGTATCACCGCTGTATGGCCGGGGCACGTAGTTTCGGCTCCTCAGCGAAAAACTGATGTTCGTTTGCACGCGCTCTCCTTTTTATACCCGCGCTGCGGGGCGGGGTGCGCGTGGCGAAGCACGCCCGCCAACTGTCATTGGCTTGTTTAGTTAACACTCGAAGGTGATTGGGCTCTCGGGCGTGATCCCAATTCGTCAGTCACTGACGTAACTTCTCCGTTCCCTCCTTCAGGGAACGAGGTTACACAAGTAACCTAGACGTTCTTTATAGTTCTGTAAATAAGCAAATATGTAGACATGCACCACACACACACAGATAATATAACTGTATATATATATATATTTATTTTTTTTTATTTTTTTCACACAACACATACAGTATATATGTATAGGCTACAACATACAGTTTTTGGTCAAAAGTTTACATACAAACCTGCAGAATCTCAAAATGTTATTATTTTTACCAAACTAAATGATCATACACATGCAATGTTATTGTTTATTTAGTACGCCGAAGATATTTCACCAAAAATACGTTTACATATTATTCCACAGAGAAAAAACGTTTAATTTAGAAAAATTACCCTGTTTAAAAGTTTACATATGCTTGATTCTTAATACTGTGCTGTTATCTGATGATTTTTTTATATATATAGAATATGTTGCATGAGTCCCTTGTTTGTCCTGAACAGTTAAACTGCGTGTTGTTCTTCAGAAAAAAATCCTTCAGGTCCCACAAATTCTTTGGTTTTCCAGCATCTTTTGCTTATTTTAATTATTATTTTCAACAATGACTGTATGAGTTTTAAATTCATTTTTCACACTGAGGACAACTGAGAGAATCATAAGCAACTACTACAAAAGGTGCAAACGGTCACTGATGTTCCAGGGGTCCGTTCTTCATATGTGGATTACTCAGTTAGCTGAATTTTATTGTTGGTGATTTGACATGATCCAGGATTGTTATGATCTTCGAAGCTCATCCTGGAGTTGCTGTCATAGCAGCAGGTCTGTTAGCGCAAACCTGCTTGGGAGCAGGCTTATTTTTCATAAACGGTTTTAGATTGCATCTTTTTAAGTGAAGGTGATACTGAAAGTCTGTCCCAACCATTGCTACTTTCTTACAAGAATACCAGGAATAATAATAATAATAATAATTTGAAAAGGATTTTGAAAATAATTCAAATGTTCTGTAATCTATAGGTAATAGACATGACCCAATTTAACTAATTGAGAGATTTATTCATGAAGGAATAACTATCTCATAATTTTATTGCAGTCATACACACATTACGTACAGTTTGTCAGAGCTGTGCATTAATTTGAATGGTGAGCTTTTATGCGGGTCGCTTTGATACATCGCAGGAGATGCAGCCACTTCTTAAATCTCAAAATACTTTTATGATGGGCAAAAAAAATAAAACAATCAATTATGTCTTAAGATGGATCTTATGGCATTAAGAAACTTTAATTAATGCTGTCATGTATAACAAATCCGCTTCAAAATTAAATGAATTGCTAATTACAATACTCTTGACATTGAAAACTACAAAGCCTGTGCAATTTCTAGAAAAATTTTAAATAATTGGAAATCATTTAAAAAACGGTTACACGTTTTATTTATGTAGAACTTTTATGTAATTTTGCTCACTAGGCTGTTTCCTTTATCTTAATTATATGTTGTCTCGCCACCAGCCAATCACTGCATTACTGATCATGGTTTTGAGTATCAATATATCTGCCCTTTCCAATGAACTTGACAACACAAAATAGCCTAATCTTAGATATTTTAATCAAATACGCTAACTTGTTTGAAGAACCAAATTAGCCAGAGATCAGATATCAGGATTAAAAGATCTGGCATCTGTCAAATCATCTCAGATGTATTAAGCGAGGTACGAAGAACGGACCCCAGAATAAAAAACTGCGCCAGTGTCACTATTTGTAGAATCTGGCTGCAAACCCTGTCTCTCATGCAAGTCATTAGAGACCAGGGGCCGTATTCACAAAACACCTTAAGGCTAAAAGTAGCTCCTAACATGCTGATTAAGGTGAAACTCAATATATCACAAAATGTTTTAACACTAAAACGAGCTACCAAATCTGTGAAAAGTAAGGGGTTGTCAAGAGGACTCCTAAGACCCAATCACAAACTATCCTAAACTATCCCTTCAATTTAATTATGTCTTTCTTTTCATGTACAAGTTGGGCAAGAAGTAAACCATAATGAGCCTTTATAGCATGCATGAAGCTTGCCGCAAAGCACCAACAAAAGTAATGACTATGATTGTGTCCGAAATTTTAATTATTTATTAATAAACTAGTTTATTCTGAGTCAGTGTCGGCTGCAAAGATGAAGATGACAATGCTGACTCACCATCTCTTCAGTACAGTGATGTGCCTTCAGAGAGCAATGCAACATACGGATTACTTAAGAGAGAATTTGTTTTAAATTTCAGTTGGTTTATTTAAAAGGTGACATTTCTAGCTTTCTGTATATTTCTCATGTCTGTAAGGTAGCCTATATGCTAAGTTTAGGCAAATTTTGGTGACTTGCACCAGTTAATTTTTTTTTATTTTACAAAAGCACAACACTTGCGATAGGCAATATTGTGAGTGTATGCAAAGTAGACCCTTTATAGTTTTAAATTATGTTTTACTCTTATCTGTATGAACAAAAATGGTGGCAGATTTTATGGAAAAAATGCCTGTGCCTGTGCACGCTACTATCTTCCACACTCCAAACAAACACTCAAATATGTGCCTAATAGCACACATTTATCAAGGTTAACGTTAGAGCGAGCAGCAATGTAAACTTTCTACAAATTACACGTTTCACTTTCAAATAATAAAGCCGTATTTGAGGTCAATGAGGTGAACATGTACCGCGTTCTACAATATTTATATGATTAAATCACTGACAGAGACCCATCCTCTCTCAGCCAATCAATGTAGGCATAGTTAGTAACCTTGTTGATCATCCATAGCAATGACGTCAACTCCGCACTTTCTCTTAGCTTATGCTACATTCACGTCATATCCCAATATGGTTATTTCGAGATGACAAAGGGTGACAGGTATACTCGGAGCTGTTCAAGTCTTATATTTGGAATTATCCGTTTCTATGGCAACACTATCAACGCCCAAACATAGCACCTAATGAATCTGCGGCGTTCCGGTGGTACAGCGGTCAAGTAGTACCAGAGTTTTATGACCACGTGAATGCTTTTTACAAGTTGGAATCTCATAACTAAGGTAATTTATTTATTTACTTTATTTCAGTAAGACGACTTTCTTTCATTATAGTGACGTATTTCCAACTGAAACAGAATATTGAATAGAAGGCAGAGTTTTATTTTAGCGTTCCTCCTCTCCATCTCTCACTCACAGCAAACTAACGGTTGGAGAGGGCATGGTTAAGGATTTTCCGCTCAAGCCAGCAAACTGACGTCATCAGAGAAGGAATGCTATTCCAGAGCAGAAGCAAATGTTCAGGTTTTGATTAAAGAATTTTTTCCCAGGACTAGCGATGTGCCCCAGGACTAGCGATGTGCGCTAACAAAGTAAATAGTCAATTTTGATTTCATGAGGACTTTAAGATTTCTCCCCATTCCTTTGCAAAAGTTGGTGTCAAATGTTTTTTAATATGGCCCATGATTTGGGTAATAACTTTTTTTAATAAAAGGCATGTAGTTACTGCATTTTGTTTTTTGCATAGCAGTACAGTCATCATGAGGTCCTGCTAAAGTAAATGGGAGGACACAGAGAAGAAACAGTGCTCTTGCTATTAATTCCTCTTTTCTGTTTAATTCTACCTTCACCCATCTACTTTCTCCCATGCTCAACTTTTACACTAATGAAGGCGGTAATTTACCTGTGTTGTTCCCTGTAGATGTCCCGCATGAAGTCTGTGTGTCCTGCAAGTCATGATTTTTTTCTGAATCTTTTTTGTAACATGCATAGAGCCCACTTGGTCCAGGTACTTTCTAGATCTCCACACATATGTCTGTGTCGCACAGTGGTGAACCTGTGAATAGAAAATACACTGCATGCCATCCTAAACAAATTCATTCATTCCACTACAACAGCAATCCAACAATCATAATGAAAATATCTGCCAAGCCTTAAATGTCAATCACTACAAGATCGCTATCAATGCATGTACAATTTAAACTTACATTACAACAGATGTGCCAGGACAACTTTGTGAGATTCCAATTCGAAAATGTCTGATCTGTTCGACTGGCAGTCTCATTTTTAAAGATTTTAATCAACATTTTTGATATTGTCCTTTGCCCTCTAGAAAAACAACAACAACACAGCACACTGGTAAATAAATGCATGTGATATTATAAGAGCAATCTTTTACATTCTCTCTTCCTCTATACAATGATATGAAAGCAAACTGAACCCAAGCCACAATGTGCATGCACATTGTTGCTGCAGTATACTGACTGTATTGAAGAGTTGCACAATTAGAACGATCAAAACTCACCCACTAGCTCAACACCTACCCACTCTCTGTAGCACAGAAGAGCAGTTAAAAGTATGAATAGCATCTTTCAGGTTTCACACTTCTAATGAAAGGTAAAACGTCAAAAACTTTCAAACATTTTGCTTGGCTAAAGGTTACATTCAGGGCTTTTAATGGGGGGCTATGGACCCCTTGGGGTCCCCTCAGAAAGAGCTTTATTGCCAAGTATGTTTGCACATACAAGGAATTTGTTATAGTGCTGCATGAATCTGCGCTCAATTATGACTTCCACGATACCATAAGGAGTTAGTGTTACAACAACAACATACAGATAATAAAAATGAGATGTGAATAAAATTCACATGCATAAATATAAACCACAAAAAAAGAATAATTTGTATGTACATGTGTGGTATAGATGGAATAGGAATAGAATAAATTAAAATAAGTTGTAGCGATGTACTAGGGTTTAGGGTGATAAATAAGTATAAGGTTATTGCACATACTTTACTTTAATTGCATTAACTGTTCATGAGGTAGATTGCCTGGGGAAAGAAGCTGTTCTTGTGCCTGGTTGTCCTGGTATTCGGTGCTCTGTAATGCCGACCAGATGGCAAAAGTTCAAAAAGGAGATGGCTTAGATGTGATGGATCCAGAGTGATTTTATGAGCCCTTTTCCTCACTCTTGATGTATACAGTTCTTGGAGGGTAGGCAGGGGGGGACCAATAATCCTTTCAGCAGTCCGAAACGTTCTCTGTAGTCTTCTGATGTCTGATTTTGTAGCTGAACCAAACCAGACAGTTATTGAAGTGCACAGAACAGACTCGATGAGGGCTGAGTAGAACTGTTTCAGCAGCTACTGTGACAGGCTGAACTTCCTCAGCTGGCGAAGGAAATACAGCCTCTGCTGGGCCTTTTTAGTAATGGAGTCTATGTGAGTGTCTCACTTCAGGTCCTGAGAGATTGTGGTTCCCAGGAACCTGAATGACTCCACTGTTGTTACAGTGCTATCCATGATGGTGAGAGGGGGGAGTGCAGAGGGGTTTCTCCTAAAGTACACGGTCATCTCCACAGTTTTGAGCGTGTTAAGCTCCAGGTGGTTAAGACTGCACCAGACAGCCAGCTCTTTTAACCTCCTGTCTGTAAGCAGACTAGTCACCGTCCTGAATGAGGCCGATGAATGTGGTGTCGTCTGCAAACTTCAGGAGCCTGACAGAGGGGTCTTTAGAGGTGCAGTCGTTGGTGTACGGGGAGAAGAGCAGTGGAGAGAATGTGGGAGACCCACAGACCTGGAGGATTATGTTCCTCTCCCCGAGGGGCGCAGTGGTGTAGGTTTCGTTGCCTCGGATATGTTGGATGTGTATTTTCCCAGCCTCACTAGCTGCTGTCCGTCTGTCTGTTAGGAAGCTGGTGATCCACTGACAGATAGAGATAGGGACAGAGAGCTTTGTGTTTGTTGGGGTTATTGTTGGTGTGTAAGTATTTCGTGCAACGTGTCCTGTGTGTGATCCTTTCTTTTAAGGATGATGGTGTTAAAAGCGGAGCTAAAGTCCACAAACAGGATCCTCATTTAAGTCCCTGTTTTGTCCAGATGTTGGAGGATGAAGTGCAGTCCCATGTTGACTGCATCATCCACAGTTGTTTGCTCGGTAAGCAAACTGCAGGGGGTATAGTAAGGGTCCAGTAATGTCCTTCAGGTAAGCCAACACCAACCTCTCAAATGTCTTCATGACCACAGCCGTTAGGGCCACAGGTCTGTAGTCATCAAGTCCAGTAATTTTGGATTTCTTTGGGACAGGGATGATGGTGCACCAGAGCATTTGAGCGCCAGGCAGGGACTTTGCCAAAGCTCAGTGATCTGTCTGAAGATATCATGCCCCTGAGAAGCAGCGCGGGCCAGTTGGTCAGACGCGGTTGTGCAGACACAGGAACTCGTGTCACCCGACTGGAAGCCTGGTGATTTTCTTCTGGTTTCTTTCTGAAGACTTGTGCGCACACATAATCCTCAATGATCGAAACGTAGGACGTGGGGGTTGTCGAGGAGGAGGTGTGATGGCCTTGTGATGGAGAGATGTCAAGAGCGGGTTTGTGGGGTGTAGGTAGTATGGGGTTTCAAATCTACAATAAAACTCATTCATGTCTTCAGCAAGTTGTTGATTGGCCTCAGAGCTGGGGGATGGTGTCTTGTAGTTGGTGATGTCCTTCAGGCCTTTCCACGCTGATGCAGGCTCATTCGCAGAAAACTGGTGTTCTAGTTTTTTAGCGTAGTTCCTCTTGGCCACTCTAATCTCCTTATGCAGTGTGTTTCTGGCCTGATTGTACAAGACTCTGTCCCCCTTTTTGTAGGCGTCCTCTTTGGCCTGGCGAAGATGACGAAGTTTTGCTGTAAACCATATTCCTCAAAACATAGGCTACATAAAATGTGCCTATGCCAGAATTTATTTCTAAAAGCAAATTTAAAGGGTAACACTTGGAACTTCCAAGAGTCACGATTAATGAAAACTACAGGAACAGATTAAGAGAAGCTTTGTACTGGAAAGTAACCTCAAGCTACAGAAATACAGCTCAAACCATATATGAAAATACATTTTTACTGTAGAGCATTATGCAAAATGATTTAATAACACTTCATTTAATTTCTATGGTTAATCTGTATTTCTTACTTAATATTGATTGAATGTTTCAGTACAAAGTTTTAATTTTATTCTCACGCAAGGCAACAAAACCACTCAGTTCTACAGCAGAGCTACGGAAGTAAAGTCTCAAAACCACATTTGCACAAGCTTTAACTTTACTCTCACTTTATTTCACACCATACCACAAGTCATAAAGGCACCTTGTTCACAGAGAAAAACTTACCAGCAAACACACTGAAGGACCTGAAAATGACCCAAAAAAACACAAACCGTCAAAATCAGCATCACCCTGATCAAGTCAACTGGCCAAACTGCTCTGACCAACATAGAGGATTGTGTTATTAAAGGAGGAGGAAACCGCTCATCTGCCTACCCTCTAGAGTCTAGACGTAGTATTTGTGGTAACATGGCTGCCCAGTGGAAGACATGATTATGTGCTGTTAATTCATTTACCAACAGACTGGAATGAAAGCTGTGATGATAAATCTCCAGTGGTCAGAGTGAAAAACACAAAATGACTAATCTAGGACTGGTTATCATTATTCATTTTTAAAATAATTCATTTTGTTGCTTTTTCCTCACTTTATATTCTACACTATTGAAATTGTTAGACCTTTTTTTTCGCGCGCAAAATTTCACTAATGTGACAGCGCCTTTAGGCTAATCTCTGTAATATATTACAATAACTTAAAACCAATGTCACTGACTGGAATTTGATGGTAGTATTACTGAAGATGAAAAAATAACACCTTCCTAACCAATAGTTTTATTGGTGGTTGCATGGGGGCTGAATGGAAGACATGACTGGAATGGGGCTTCAGTCAGACGGGAATAAAATTAATCAAAGTGATAAATGAATCCCCAGTGGTCTAAGTGACAGAAAATACAGATAGCAGACATTTTAACAAAAGTGACTTACGTTGAAAGGTATATATTTTTTCAGTTTTGACATTTTCAGGTAATTGAATCCATGACCTTAACATTGCTAGCCCATCTGTTTGTATACAGTAAAAGTAGTGATATTCATAAAGTAAATATTGAACAGTCAGTATTTTAATAATTTACTTTAGGATAATGAGATGTAAAAAATTGTTTAAGTCAAGTCAAGTCACCTTTATTTATATAGCGCTTTTAACAATACAGATTGTGACAAAGCAACTGAACAGCATTAATTAGGAAAAGAGTGTCAATAATGCAAAGTGACAATAGTAAACACTCATTTTTCAGTTAAAGACAGTTCATCATTAAATTCAGTAATGTCAGCATCCAGCTCAGTTCAGTTTAAATAGAATCTTTGCAATCATGTCAACTATAACGCTGGAAATGAAATGTCCCCAACTAAGCAAGCCAAAGGCTGACAGACGGAACGCAAACCAAAACTACCATCGGTGCAGAATGGAAGAAAAAACTTGGGCGCCAACCAGGCACCCATCCGTCGGGGGGGCCAGTTCTCTTGACCAGATACGAACCAGCATACGAGGCAAAAATCAATTAAGACGTATAAAACAGAACGATGAATTAATTGAACAGCCCATTATTATATGAATGCCAATCAAACTTATAGCAAAATGTGAGGGTAGTTCTGTATGTTGTTTAGCCGGTGGAATCATAAACTGTCGCCGTCCTCTGAGGGGTTGACATCATCTCTTCTCAGGTGTTCTGCATCCAGACTGAAGCTTGTGTAAATCCAAGTTACCAGCGGATGTTAATTCCGTGGCAAAAACAGAGAAACAAATACAAACATAATAAGCGTAGCTGCTGTTCCAACCAAGCAAAAATTGATTTGTTTAACCCAAACTAAAGACTAATAATGTGCATTTGATTAGATATAACTGCAATAAAAGATTATATGAGATGCATTATTTGAAATGCCTTGGCCAAAGAGATGGGCTCTTTATCTAGATTGAAAACAGATAGAGGGTGTGCTAACCCCGAACGGTATCTGGAAGGCTATTCCAGAGTTTGGGAGCCAAGTGTGAAAAAGCTCTACCTCCTTTAGTGAATTTGCTATCCTAGGTACTACCAAAAGTCCAGACTTTTGCGACCTTAGGGAGCGTGATGGAATGTAGCGTGGTAGAAAACTAGTTAGGCATGCAGGAGCTAACCCATTAAGGGCCATATAGGCAAGTAATAATATTTTTTCTGCCCCTATAACGATACAAAAAAGGAACTTAATAGGTAGCCAGTGAAGATATTGTAAAATTGGGGTAATATGATCATATATTCTTGATTTGGTAAGGACTCTAGCCGCTGCATTTGGGACTACCTGTAGCTTGTTTATTGAAAATGCAGGACAACCACCTAGAAGTGCACTACAATAGTCCAGTCTAGAGGTCATGAAAGCATGAACTAGCCTTTCTGCATCAGAAACAGGTAACATGATTCGTAACTTGGCAATGTTTCTAAGATGGAAGAATGCCGTTTTTGGAACATGGGAAATATGATTTTCAAAAGAAAAGTTGCTATCTAATATAACACCCGGATTTTTGACTGCTAGAGGAATGTAACCGCCACCCCCCACCCCCCTCTGTACATTCGTCTATTTGCAAATTGTAATCCACGAGATTCGCTGTACTGTCTTTTGGTCCAATAAGTAATATTAATAGTCTTATCCGAATTTAATAGGAGAAAAAATATTGGTCATCCAATCTTTTAAATTTAACACACTCTGTTAGCTTAGATAAATTAGAAATTATTTCATCTGGTCTTGTTGAGATATATATAGTTGAGTATCATCAGCATAACAGTGAAACGGTTACACTTATTTGAAGGGGCTGGCAGTAATGATGACATGATTTCACCTTAAAATCTGACATGACCCTTCATATTCATGACATGTGTCATGAATATGAAGGAGGTTTTATTCAAGTTTATGACAACTGTCATTAAGTGTCATTCGTTCAGTTATGTAATTTTTAATGCAAAAATGACATTGTTTTTGTAGTTAGAGATGTCGTTGTTATGGGCTATGGTTAGGGGTAAATGTAGGGGTAGGGTTAGGTCAAATAATATCATATTTGCATTAAAAATGACATAACTGAGCGAATGACACTTAATGCCAGTTGTCATAAACATGCATAAAAAAAAACCTTCATATTCATGACATTTCTCATGTCATGATTATGAATGGCAGGGCATGCTCAGTCTTATGCACACCCACTTCAAGTAAAGTGCTTCCGTGAGATGGAAACTAACCCGTATTTCCTAATAATACTTACCAAGTGGCAACATGTATACGAAATAGCAGAGGACCTAGATGTATACTGGCTTGGACAGAAATCCTTGTGCACTCCATATTGTTACTGGTGAATAACTGAGGATGACTCCCCATTTAACATGAACAATAGGTGAGTAGACGATTTCGCCGACAGACGTAGGATCTAAACCATACGTAAATGCCTGCCCTTGACAGATACCTGACATAGCTTTTGGTAATCGATCTATAGAGTATGTCATGAAATATATAGTATCGGAAATGACAGCCATATGATCAAGTAAAACTAGCAAGTGAGAACCAGCCTTGAGCTCTGACGCAAGAAAGCAAAGAGCATTTGTAATTTACAAGTGCAGTTCTATGCTATGGTGCGGGCTGAAACCTGAATCGCAATTCTTTCATAGAGGCATCATTTTTTTAGCATCGAAGGAAGAAGAGCACAATTGCAGCAGACACAACTGTTTCTCAACTTGTAGATAATAAAAGAGAAGATGTAGAGATGGCGTCTGTAATTTGCCAAGCTCTTCACTAGCGATCTAGTTGCGCCGTTTATTAATAAGAGGCACTTAATAACCGCCAGCTTCGAATGGTTTGCCGAGGATGTGACCTAGAGATAACGACGAGTTAATAAAATTGAGAAGTGTTTTTTCTGCTACAGCTAACAGCTTTTTCAGTAATTTAGTGGGTACAGGATCTAACAGGCATGTTGTTGGTTTAGATGCAAACAACTTAAATGGGAATCCCCTTCCTTTATATTTAGCAAGAAGGTTAATTTCTAGTCTTAAGGCTGTGAGAAACACTAAACATGTTCAGCAGAGTCCTGAGATAGAAAGACACAGAATAAACTAATAGTTTTCACTCAAATCTTTAAGCTGCATCAGTATAAAGTTCAGGCACTGTTTGCCAATTGTATAAATTAAATTTACATGCATTATGTACAGTATTCAACAATTTATTCTGAACTTGATATGACCGCACCATACACACAAAAACAATATGAACAAGTTTGTTGCTGTAAAGGTCTCAAATGTTGTATATTAATAAAACAATACATACAATTATCATACAACACATGAATAAAATGATTTTACATGGCACAACAGAGACAAACTGCCATGGCTCGCCTACTGTGGCGGAGACGAAGGGCATTGACATCCAACAGTCTTTAGTTCACCTAACAAGGAACATACAGGCAGGAACTCACACGTAAGACGAGGGTTGACGTACAATTCCAGACAAGGGAAACTCAGAAACACAGGGTTTATATAATCAGAACGAAACAAGGAAATCAATGGGACACAGCTAGAAACAAATCAAACTAAATGGGCACAGGAACAGAAAAATAACCAAATATGGGCATAAAGACAAAAGAGGCAAGAACAGAGGGAAAACAAAACAAAAACAGACAATAAACATGAAACATTAGAATGAAAACTGTTGATTTTTCAGTCACACTATACATTTATCAGTTTTAAAAGTCATTCAGCCATCCTGATAACAGCAGTATACATATATATATATATCTATAACGGAATGACAAGAGAGACAAGGTAAGAATCCAGGTGCAGTTTATTGAAAGTAACAAATAATCAAAACGGAACAAAAAATGTGGCAAAAGTTAATTCAAAACACAAGAAACAGAATAACACTGAACTCCAGATAACATCAAGACAAATACAATATAGCAGCAGTAGCAGACAGAGTGAGCATGGTATATATAGATGGGATAAAGAGTAAATGACTAACAGGTGAAAATGATCGGAACTGATAACCAGGTGCTCATGATCAGACAGAATGACAAGCAAGGGACTATGGGAAATGGAGTTCAACACATAACATAGAAACAGGAGAGCGCCCTCAAGTGGCCAGTCCAGGGCAACACAACCAGACACTGTGACAAGATACTATATTATATTATATATATATTATTACTATATATATATATTAGAGATATATAATCTATAATATAATATATATATATATTACGGTTTCAAAATAGAATTTTAAGCTGTTTAGACAAGAAAATGTAAAAACGTTATAGAGTATTTAGCTTGCTCATTCTTTAAATAAATAAATAAACTCTAGTCATCTTATTGAGTAACTGGTTTACTTTCATTATGTAGCATTAAACAATTTATACAGAAATACTTTCTCTTTCTCCTTGTCAACCATCAAATACAATTAATGATGCACCTTGTTCCGACTGAATATGTTTGTATGTGCCATGTTACCAAAAATGCAAACATTGGCAATAACCAATTGAGAGTTCTAATCAAATTAAGATGTTTACATGATGATAAAACATATTTACTCCCGTTTACATGCAATTTTCTATTAATTCTATTTTTAGATAAGTTGTGGTGGTGACAAATTATTCACTGACACAAAGGGCACCCAAACACCTAACAAACAAACAAATAAAAACGTTAACAATTACAATCTTAACATTCCATCTTACTGCAATTATGTTCACTCCAATTATAAACATAATCGCAAGCTATTCTGTTTACGTGAGCTAAACATTAATCGCAGTATTGCCTTAATCGCATTATAATCACATTATGAGAGTACATGTGTTATTGGATATGAGTTCAGGAACATCGTATCCTGGACTCACAAACTGCCGTGAGACTGGGTTGCAAACGCTCTCACATGTCTCAAATAAGTAACGTAAATGAAAACAATAGAAGGAAGGCGCAGATTTTATTCTAAGCACAAATGTGACATTTCAAGCAAAACTGTCAGTATCTGCAATAACTGAACTTCGGGTGTGTTGTCTTGTGTTGAATAAATTCTGTTCAGAATTTATTCATTTTTGAATGATAATGATAATAAAAACAGGATTGATAAGTATAATTCGGAGGATGAGAAAAATTAGTATAACCCTGCTTTACCAGTGTTGTGATAATTATTTTTAAGGCACTCTACGTTTTTAAATAAATACTGTAATAATAATAGTTCAAAGTATGAATAGTTTTTAGTCAGAGAACATAAAAAAACAAGACCCCTTAACGCACTTGAAACGTTTCCCAATCAAACCGCAAGAACGAAAGAGAAAAGGCACCTTTGTTTATAGGCTATTGCTGTGTGTAGAACTATGTTAGCTGCATTTTTAATATTTAATAAATATTTAATTTTATTTTAATTAAAAATGTTCTTCGGGCAGGTGGTTCCGTAGGGATTCTAGATGAAATCTAGATTGAAATCAAGAGACAGTATTATAGTCTAGGCAGGACCGAGTTATTAGTACCCAGAATGAGGTGAGATGAACATCACGGAGCGCTAAACACTCATGTGCAGTGTATGTTTCATTCATACTCTAAGCCAGAGGGTGCTCTTGTGCAGAAAGTCCAAAACAGACTCATAGAAGTAATAACATATGACGTGCAGGAAATCCATAATATGGACAAAAGCATCCGGTTATCGCTGTAGCTGAGCTGAATAAAATAAAAAGCAGAAAAAGAGAGAAAGAAGAAACGTTTTCTGATGAACGGTGAAGACAATAACACACACGATTGACAGGAAAACTGAGATGCGTTTATGTTTGTTTTTCAGTTATCTCCAGGTGAGAAAGAATAGCTAAAACTATATATTTTCGAATAAAGGCAGAGTATGATTAAAATATCATTTAGTTAGAAACTACTGTACAGAGGAATATATTTCTGCCTTATTCTATGATTCACAATGAGGAAAGGTCGTTAGTAGTAGTAGCATTTCAAGCCAAAACCATAAACTTGTCTAGGAAAATATTAAACAAAATTATTATAGCCCGTGATGCAGGCTAATGTTACAACAGCAATATAAATAAACAGTCTGTGCAGGCTCCCTTCACGTCGTTCTTTGTAAAATAATAAGAATTTAATATATAAGTATACAAGCACAACGCTCCCCCCCCCCCTCTCCCCCTTTTGGCTGAGAAACTCCAATTACCGGCAGTGCGGATTGTTATGAAGCGATCCTGGTAGGGCGCTTAAATTACTAAACATTAGGATCATCCGGTATGAGGATAGTCAGGTGTGAAAGGTCATATATGGAGAATTGATTTACTGGCCTCTGAATTTTAATCTTAATTTACTATAGTGGAGGGCTGGCCTTGACAAAAGGCAAAGGGGCAGGTGCTCAAGCATCAACAGAATGATTATTGCAACACAATTCACTCATTAATGATTAGGCTACCTTGTGAAACAACTGACTGGGTGGGCCGGTAGAAGATGGTGGCCATAGCTACGCGACTGCTTAAACATCTCAGTCACGGCGGCGGCTACGGAAAAAATAAACAAGGAACGGCTGAAATCCAGTGATAATATATATATGATAACCACCATGTCACATAGCAGTGCTTTGGGAGACCTGAGTTCCACCAAGAAGTCCTTTTCCGATCACTTTACACTGTCTTCCTCCATTTTAATACTTTTACATTAAAACCCAAACACACACACACTCACACACACAAATTCACAAAAACTTGGAAATGGTATTTACTGCTTCTTTACAAATATGCTCTGCTGCATCATACAGGATTACTTGCAAAACACATGAACAAGATTACATGTTACTAGTTAGTTTAATTATTTTTAAGTACTTAAATGCATTTGAAATTAAGAGAATAATAAATAAGACAGAAGTCATCACACAGTACATGACAAAAAAAACAAAACAAAACAAAAATGACCAATGTGAGTGAAACCTTGTGAAATCCTTGTTTATTTCGTCATCCTGGCATAAATACTCGCATAAAAATCCATAAAAAATTGCCCAAATTTTGCAAACAGAAGAGGATTTTAAGGCTGTTTGATACAAAAGTATTTAGATTGTTCCTTCTTTAAACAAAGGTAATTTTTGGTGTTTTTATATGGGTCATTTATTTCAGATGACAATGCCACTGATGTTTCCAAAGACTCCATCTGTTTCTTCTCCACCTTGGAAAATGCATCCAGATTAAATGTCTCTACAGTTTCAATAGATCTTCTTCGATCCTGCTCCAGTGGTTTGATTCTTGTGATGGCAAACTCTCTCTTGTCTGTTTTATCAGTTGTTTTTCTTCTTATGTTTAAGTTCTGTATGTAATCCTGGACCCAGTCTTCTACTGGAGAAGAGCAAATTCTGTTGTTCTCCACAGTTATGAATCTGTAAATATGCAAATGTATACATTGATTATTTTCCAATAAGAACAATAGATAATTTTATCAAATAAATAAATACATTTTGGCCATGTAAACAGATATTTAAAAAAAAAAACACATTTGGTTTTATTCCTTGAACTCACAGTACAGCTCTGACAGAACAACGCGGTGTTTCTTGAGCTCTGTAGTCCACAATTTCATGAAACGCTGGTTTGTGTTTTGTTACTGTTAAGCAGCACTCTTTGACTGCATATATTGCAACTGTACAAAAATTAGAACCCAACACTTATTATTTATAAAGCAATTTCACAAAACATTATTTTGCATGTGATTATAAGCCTACACATATTTTGAAATCAATCAAACAATCAATCAATCACCGGCTACTCCAAAAATCCTACAAACCATCCAGTCCTGATTTTTTGAATGTTGTCGCAGAAGACTGTGTGCTCTCTGTTATTTTTGCCTCAGTTGTGATTCTTCTTGTATCCACATCTGGTATAGGAGTAGTCCAACTGTTCTCTGGATCTTTTGCGATTTGAACCCTGAAAGTAAAAGATTTCACTGGACCTTGTCTTTTACCAGATATATTTAGCAGTTACCCAGAACCTAGTATAACCGAGTATATAACTAAGTATAGCAGGAGTTACAGAGCTCAGTGTAACTAAGCATCTTATGCAATATTTAAAACGTCATAGTGTGGCATTGTGAACTTATACAGCCCTAAAGGACATATTTGTTTATCTTGAACATAACACAATGCATTATTTATTGGTATTCTGTTGTTTGTTACTGTTTGAGCACCTTTATGGAGGTTCATCCCCTATTGAAGAAGCACATCAGTAATCTTACATAAAATGTTATTGCACTCATAGTCTGAACATTATAGACCCCTTGTACATTATAGCTTTCATAAAGCTATAATAGCATCTCCACTGAAGTGAAAGTTTCAGCATTTCTGAAGCATTAATTAAAATGATTAAAACTCACATGATGGCATTAAAGGAACTCCTTCCATCCACATCACTTATTGCTTTATCAGCTATAATTGTTCTTGATATTGATTTTATTTCACTTGTACTGGTCTCGGTCTCAGGTCCTGGTGTTTTGATTGTTGTAGCTGTAGTTGAGATTAACATTGATGTTCTTTTAGGGTGCACATAAATTTCTGCGGAAGGTCCCCTAAATATGTGTTTTGCCAGTGTGCTACTTGGATCTGAACAAATAGTTTTATTTTTTTTGGTTCGGAACCTGTAATAACAACAACAACACTTTTTAGCTCATTGTTTAATTATCCACCCATTTATTACAGAATCTGTGTAAAACTTCATATTGTAATATAGATTATAATAATTCTGTACTTGCCTTATAGCTCTGATAGGACATAGCGGTCGATTTTGTATTGTATAACTCACAATGTTTTCAGCTGGTATTATGGTGTTTGACACAGTAAGACAGCAGGGAAATGGACGTCCATCACCTATTGGAGAAGAACATTGTTGTATTCAGCTAAGCAATCATTACATTCACAGTATAAGATGTACACACTTATGCACTCTCATAAAAACACAATGCAAGCTCAACTTGTCTACATTTCAGTTGAGTGAAAGTTACTGAGGCCAAACCACAACATTTATCTAAAGAATTTCAATGGTCAAATCTCACCATACACTGCTTTCATCCACCGTAAAGAAGACAAAAAAACCATAAACAAAGTGAACTTCATCTTGTTCTGTTGCTCACTTCAAATTACAGTACACTGCTGGGCTGAAAGGTTTCTGCTGAGGGAGGTCTTTCAAAAGTGCATTGGCACATGTCATTCAGGTAAATAACTGCTGCTTGCAAAAACAATTAATAAATTACAATAATTAATAACAAATTATATTTTTTTTTTTAAATTATCTATAATATAATATACTATATAGAATAGAATGATTTTATATATAGATATATATATATATATATATGAGAGGCACAAGTGCCTCAAAATTAACGTGAAGATATCCACTGTTACAGAAAAATATGAGAAAACAACTTTTGCAAGTTGTGAATTACACATCTCTGATCAGTCAGTGCAACGTATAGGATACACACTTGTATATATACCAATTGTGGTGTCTTTTTTTTTTTTACTATGATGGAAGAGTACCATGTTTCTATTTGTTTACATATTTGTATACTTTTTTTGCCTTTACACTTTAAAACTCCTGATTATTGCTGAATCTCATCTATACATGATGACAAATGTGTAAAAAGGAGCCAAGCTCAGTATGTAACTGAAGTGACAGCAGCAATTGTCTTCAGTCGAGAAACACGAAGCAGTAAAGAGTAAACACTGGATCTGTCTTGTTCCAACTACTTATTTTTGGATAGGGTACAGGTTTTCCGTGGGGGGTCTTGGGACCCCTGCGGGGTGTTCATGAAGGTTACTGCAGGGGGTCCATGGAACAGAACACAACAGGAATTCCTCCAAGCATATATAATCTGTAATGTATATTAATTATAAATATATAATAGTATAGTTATATAATAAACATATAGTATATTATATACTATATTTCTAATTGTGATTTATTAACCAGTGAAATTCTCGCTGACAGGAACTTATGAAAGAGTTGTTTATGCCAAGCAATAAAATTTACCAGTCACAGACAACAGTTTACATTTAAAATGTAAGATAGCTTAAACAAAAAATAGGAGAAAGAAAAATAGGTAAAGAATATATTTGATTAAAAAAAAAAAAAACATTTAGACAACATTTGCCACCAGTTTTGTAAATCCAACTTCTTGTCTTCCCTTTTACCACTGATCTCATTTCTTTGGAACCCTTATATGAGACACATTTGTGGTTGTCTTGGCTTTTCCGTTACTCTTATGTCTTGTTGTCACTTGTTACCATGGGATTAGTGGAAAGCTCTGGTGCTGTACTGGATCTGCCAGTCTCTGCTCCTCGCTGATGCGCCCTTCTGCAGGTACAGGATCCTGCTCTCTGAGCTTCATCTTTGCTTCATCCACCTTCCGCATGGCTCTCTTTGTCCAGCCACTTTTAGGATCAGAACAGAGTCTTTTCCCAGATACAGTCTGGATCCTGGAAAGGAAGGACACTTTCTGATGTAGTGTCATTAGGCAGATTTAATTCCTTTTTTCTGGATCTTTTTATGTACTTCTAGCATAGATAACTTCATTTTAAAATATTTCTATGTCGTTATTGGCAAATTATGTTATTCTTAGCCCCCCCCCCCCCCCCCCCCAAAGGTCAGCAGACAGTTAGGTTTTATCTTAGAACTTTGTCCTATAGGGGGGAACTTAATTACTTACACAACTGCTGTTAAGGGACATAATACTTTAGTTTGTATTCTGTAACTAAATACTTTGTCCAAAGGCAGTCTGCTGCGTCCTAGTTTGAGGCAACAAATCACTGGAGGTCCATCTGTACATGTAAACACAATAATAACAAATTAATTTCAATGGTTGATTATTTATAGTTCATACGTCATGTTGATCGAATGTTTTAGTACAAAGTTTTAATTTTATTCTCACACAAGGCAGCACGTACACAAAACCACTCAGTTCTACAGCAGAGCTACGGAGGTAAAGTCTCAAAACCACATTTGCGCAAGCTTTAAATTTACTCTCACTTTATTTCACACCATACCACAAGTCATAAAGGCACCTTGTTCACAGAGAAAAACTTACCAGCAAACACACTGAAGGACCCGAAACTGACCCAAAAAACACAAGCCGTGAAAATCAGCATCACCCTGATCAAGTCAACTGACCGACTGATCATATGCTCTGACCAACATAGAAGATTTTGTTATTAAAGGAGGAGGAAACCGCTCATCTGCCTACCTGCTTGACATAGCTGTATTTGTGGTAACATGGCTGCCCAGTGGAATACATGACTATGTGCTGTTAATTCATTTACCAACAGACTGGAATAACAGCTGTCATAATAAATCTCCAGTGGTCAGAGTGATAAACACAACAAAATGACTAATCTAGGACCGGGAATCATTATTAATTTATTAATGAATTCATTTTGTTGTTGCTTTTTCCTCACTTTGTTTAGTTTAGTGTTTAAGGTGTTTTTTTTTTTTGTGGTGACATTGGGGCTCAGCTGAAAAAAAATTACAGGAAGGGGGCTTCAGCTGCAGACGGGATTTGTTCACCTACAGTCTGAAATAAATGTCAGTCATAGTAATAAATAAATCCCCAGTGTTCTGAGTGACAGAACATGCAGTTGCCAGACATTTTTATCCAAAGTAACTTGCATCGTAACATACACATGAAACTGCTCCTGACCGTGCCGTTGTTAGTCTCCTGTTTGAGCTACAGGTACATTTAATATGCATATATACACTACTGTTAAAAAGTTAGGGGTCGGTAAGGTTTTATATTTTTTGAAAGGAGTGTCTTATGCTCACTAAGACTGCATTTATTTGATCAAAAATACAGTAAAATCTGTAATATTTTGAAATATTATTATGCTATCATTCAAAATAGTTGTTTTCTACTTTAATATACTTCAAATGTAGTTTATTCCTGGGATGTCAAAGCTGTGTTTTCAGAAGCCATTACTCCAGTTTTCAGTGCCAGATGATCTTTCAGAAACAACCCCCCCCCATTCCTTATATTGAAACATTTTTGTTTTTATAAAATGTTGAACGGCAGTTGTGCGCGTACATTGATTTTTGTGGAAACCTGATTGAAAAATAACAAAACGGCAAAAAAAAGCCAATTTATTGAAAAACAAGAACATGCTGTCTCATCTTATAACGCCTTAAAATCCACTATGAATCTATTTAATACATCCTTGCTGAATATTTGCTGACATTTTCTTAAAAAATTAAAATCTTACTGAGCAAAACTTTTCAACAGTAGTGTAAATTACAATCTTAATGCATGTTTTGGGTCTTATTGTGTATGATTCTTTGGTCATTGCTTTGTCCTTGTAATCTTTACATCCTCTGCCCCTGAAAAAATTTCAGCCTGAAAGAATAACTTTCAACCCTTCCAACCACTGTGCCCAATTTTCGATCCAGTCAGTTTCTGTCAAATTACAGAATTAAAACTGGTTGTGAACAGTGATTTGTGTTGACTTTCAATACTAAGTAAAATACACTTATAATAACCAGTATGGGTTTTTCATATCTAAAGTCAATTAATAACATGTTTCATGTTTCACGGTCAACTGGCGGTCAACATGACTAAAGAGTGAACCGTCAACAAGAGAGGAAAATGAGAGGGGAAAAAGACAAACCACATGCAAATATGTAAAACAGCTCATCCGTCAATAAACCACAGGTACACTTTCACCGTCACTCTAAACCAAATGCAACCCTGCCATGTGAAACTGCTCCTGGGCTTATCTACACCTGACTGTACTTCCTGTGTCATCACACATACACCATCTGTCAAAAAGGAATTAATGTCTTTTATGCCTCTAGATTAAAATGCTACGATGAATACTAAGTCAAAAAAGAGAACATATAGTACATAGTATTTGATAGCATTTGCTAAAGCGTATGTCTTGGAAATAACATACTGGAAACTAAACAAGGGGGAAACCCCTCCAAACCAATGCTAGCTCGGTGTATTTGCAGGTTATTCCTCCTACAATTTGGTCTGCAACACTCACATATTGAGCTCTCACAGTGAGGTTTTGCTCTCTCACACCCTCTATACTATACTAATATGGAAAGCATTGTGTCTTTGATTTCAGCCATTATGGAGCATCGTGGGCCACACATGTACTTTTCCATCATATCATCTAGTTTGTACCCATCTTTGACTGTTCATTAATAAGGTAATCTTTGATAAATTGCTTATAATGTTCCTCATTTGTAAGTCGTTTTGGATAAAATCATCTGCTAAATTAATAAATGTAAACGTTATGGCTGGCAAGGCTATCAGTTATATAGGATGTCTAGTAGAATGGAATATAGCATTAGGTATGGTTTATTGTATGGAATGTGTTGTTCTGTTGCTCAACTTGAATAATACTTTCGACAATACTCATCTTTTGCTTTATTCTGTGCCCCATGGGTGTTAAACGAGAGCGGGTAGAAAGTTGTCTCCTTGCCATTTAAGACAGCTGGAAAACCGCAAGGAGGTATGTATGATGATGACTGGCCAAATTAACCACAGGAAAGAAACGAGGGCAATCGCTATTCCTCAGAATTGGGGAAGTGGGTGTTGTAATATAAACAATGGACTCCTTAAGCGCATTATAATTATTTGGGGGACTAGGAGACACAGTTTAAAATGTATTTACTTAAATGCGTATTTCAAATACAAAAAGAATAAAATCATATTGATCAATTTAAAGCTTAAGAATTAAGGCAGGGCAGCGATTTACACTTAGTGTAAAACCGGTAGATAGCTAGATAGCACACTCGTGTAAATACGTGGTTAATATGTACTGAAATAAGCAAACAATTACCTTGTTTTTTCACAAGTGCAATTAGTGATAGTTAAATTATTTGTTATATGTGTAAATAAAAGAGCATTTGCTATTTGTAATTACAAGGTTGAAATATTGTGCAATGCGGCAAGGGGGGGGTTAAGTCAAAAATAAGCCTTGAAGTTGGCTGTTTGTGCTTTTGGACACTAGAAACACTTAATACCACCATTTTATAAAAGGTAAACATTACACATTAAGAACATACTTGTATATAACGGTAAATTTTATTTGTTATTCAGGCATTTTCTTTAATTACCCCCAAGGCTTTAGAGTTCTGATGCTTCAGGGGTTTTTTACTCTTTTTTTCAAATTGCCCCATGCCAGTGGTCCATCATTTAGAACAATAACTTCAAAATTTCATTTGACTTAAAAATATTGACTTAAGGCTACATGGATTAAACACTCACCTTAAGTAGTTCGACCGAGGAGTTAATTGACAAAACATTGTCTCTACATGTACAGAAAACAAAAATGCATAATCAAATCTTTTTAATAAAAATAAACCAAATATAAGATATACACATAAAACAGATATAAAATTATGAAAATAGTCATTTAAAAAAAAATTTCACAACTTATGAAGTGTGGGATGCACAATAAAGTGCAAAAAAAGAAAACCTTTAAAAATGCAAAATCATACTGTTCAATCAACAATTTTCATCCAAAGGGGTCTGTGTTTAAATCTGTGCCGATAACCGAGTCCTATTTGGGGTTGATGTATTCACAGGAACCGGTGTCACAGATTGACGAGCTGTATTGTTTGATACCGATTGAGGTTTGTTCTTTGCATCCAGGTACTTTATTGATCTTTTGGCCCAAGGTGAGGAGGGATCTGAGCAGATTACTTTCCTTTTGATTGTAAGAAATCTACAGAATTAAACCGAACAAGCTATTATGACAATTTTCCCAGTCACATTATGAACAACATCAGGTAAAAAAAGCTTTCATTTATTTTGTCTTTAGCTTTTCTTTAGTTTGTCTTAATACAAGATAAATCTGCAACAATCTGAATGGATTCTCACCTTACAGCATTCACAGGGAACAAGGGTTTTCTCTGGTATGTGTAGCTAACCAGATTCCTCTGAGGAACTTTAGTATCTGTTGTAGTCAGACAGGCTGATCGCTTTACAACATCATCTACTGTAGATATAAGGAAATCAATTTTAAATGTAAACAAATACAGTTGCATCAGCATATTCATTAGCAGTAATGAATCTAGGGGCAAGACATACGAGACTTCCTAAATATTGATATGAATGTGTGAAACCCACCTTGCATAGAGGAAGAGACCAGAAGCCACAGCAGCAGAACTGCATAGAAACCCAACATATGCAACTTCATTCTCTAGCTTGGTTGTCACCCGTGATGTGACCGTCAAGAAAGACGCCATCTATTTAAGCTCAGCCCTGAACTGAGACACATGGAACAACCACCCACTAACACAGCTCCACCTCACGCCACCACAGGCAGAACAACTTGGGTAATACTAAGCAAACCACTACCCAGGACACTGGTCAGTGGTTTTATTAATAATTAAATATGGTGACATCATGTTTAATTGCTTTAATTGTGTGCGATCCAGATACAACTTGAAATCAATATTTACATATTTATAAGCTATCAGAGTTTGAAAAGAGAACTTTTAATATAATCAGTATTTGAAACAGGTTATTTTCAAATGTGAATAGTAGCATTAATCTTTGACAAATTGAACTATGCTATACTTTTCACACTGGTTGATGTATTTTCTGATTTTTTTTTAGATCATGGTGGTCTACTTCTGTCCCGCACCACACATTTAGGGGCTTTGTAACATGTAAGCAGTATCAGCGTGCATATCACAACCTTATGAGGTTGGATTTTTTTTTTAGGCATGAAAAAGTAATCAGTGTAATGAATGGTTAATTCAAAGACGAAGGAGAGCAGGATCCAAAACACAGTATTTTATTAATGTAAAAACAAAACAAAAAAACAAAGCAGGAAATAGAACGGAACATCCAACCATGTGAAGATGAGACCCCAAAATGAACACACTAGGCTTCGTAATTACAACTTCAGGTGTGTTTAAGTCATTTGGTTGGAGCAGGATGGCAATGTATCTTTTTTACAAAAAAAAAATCAACAAGATTTTTAAACTCTACTTGTACAAAATGAGGAATAAAGAATATGGATCAGTTTGCTTTTGTTTGATGTTTTATTCAATTTGTGAAGGTTCTGTAAATTGAAGAATTGCATATTATATCGTAACTGTACGATACTTTCATACTTTCATACTTCATACATGCAATACAAATAATTTTATTTTGAATGAAATACTGATCATTTTATTCATTCCAACAAATTTATCGTCAGTACAAATGCTGCATCCATTGTATTTGACATGTTTTCTCACTGACAAGCCCCCAACTTGAAAACTCAGGACTTCGAGTTTCCCACTCCTTTCCCACACTTTGTGGTCCAATTTATGTGCATTCAACTCATAAATATTATATTTCCATTATCATTATATGCAAAGGGGTAATGGGAATAACAAGATATATATTAAAACAATCAAGAGGAAAACAGGAACAAAGCAAAACTACAAACTAGACATCACAACACAAGTGCATCACAACACTACACCCAGGTTATTACAAGTGTTTATATGTGCATTAATGAAGCACATAATATGTGCAGGTCAGTCCAGTGTACTTTTTTTTAGCCTATATAAAACACACTGGTAATTGTTTCAATCCAAATGCTCGGTTGAGACTGTTGGGTTAGGAGGAAAGCGGGCAATTTTGACCCCAATTTGGGTGAGTTGATATCGGAATAAATACAATTGTTGCGGGTTGGAATGGGAAGGACGTGAATGAGAGCATGCAACGTGAACGACTCTGTGTGCGGCGAAAACCAATCGGAGAAAATAGGAGAAAACTAATCGAAGCGCAGACGAAGGACAACTTTGAAACTGTCTGGCGTGTGTTCCTTTAAAACTGGAGCAGTGAATGTGGTTGAGGCTGCGAACTGGGAACGGGAAAACAGCTGGAATGGCGCATGAGACGAATATCCGTGTTTGCGGCGCTCATGACAGAAATATGTGTCGAAAATACAAGAAAACTAATCGAAACGAAGAGGAGAGAGATTTTTGAAACTGACTGGAATGTGTTCTTTTAAAACTGGAGGGTTTTGTCGAGTATGTTCTCACAACATTGAGCAGCGACTGATGAGCGGTAAAACCGGGAACTGAAATAAGTTAGTCAAAATGGTGCTTGAGGACGTGGATCAAAACTGTAAAATCCTGTCAGTTCGCTATAATACACAATTTAATCTTGACTTTTCACAGTGTTTATTACTGGTGTTTATTGCGTGATGGTTGGCAATCATAGTTTTAGCTAGTATGTTATTTCATATTGCATTTAAAGGAATAGTTTATCCAAAAATGAAAATTTGATGTTTATTGCTTACCCCCAGGGCATCCAAGATGTAGGTTAACTTGTTTCTTCAGTAGAACACAAACGAAGATTTTTAAGTCCAACCCGTTGCAGTCTATCAGTCGTATAATGTATGGCAATGGTAACAAATTCTATGAGAGTAAAAAAAAACATGCAAAGACAAATCCAAATTAAACCCTGCGGCGCGTAACAACACAATTGATGTCCTAAGACACGAAACACGATCGGCTTGTGCCAAGAAATCGGCACCAGTATCGATATAATGTTTTTCTCTAATACACCCACTATGTCCAACTGTTCTTTACCATGCATGGCATATAAAGACTGATAGACTGCAAAAAACGGTTGGGACTTTAAAACTCATTCAACGGTGTTTTTACTGAAACAAAAAAAAAGTCCCTAAAGCGTGGATGCCTGGGGGTAAGCAAGATAAACATCAAATTTTCATTTTTGGGTGAACTATACCCTTTACGTCATTGGTGTGAAAACCATGGAACAAATGAACAAGAAAATTATTCTTAATGAGCTTTCAAAAATAATTGGTTAACTGTATAATCGTAGAGGTATGGAGTAGAAGTTGCTTGCTTTGTTTTCTGAACTGGTGTAATCATTTAATCTTTTATTAGGCTTGTCTTTTTGCCTGTGTTGTACTGTGTCATTTTGTGTGTGGATTTAAATTTTAAAAAAAACCATTTTGGGTGAATTGAAACCCAGCAGTAGGGGCCTATAGTAATTGCAAGCATATTTGGAAATAAAATAAACAGATCAACCATGTTTTATTGAGAGATATTGGATATGTAAGATGTATGTTCTGAACCTACTGTATAAACAATCGTTTTCAGACATGGTGGTTAGGACACTTACCCTGTAACTACAGGAACAAGGGCGGGAACAAAAGCACACTTTTAATTACAGTGCCAAATTTGTTGTAGCCACTTGTAACTACATGGAACAAGGGGGGAAACAAAGCACCACTTTAATTTACAGCCCGCCAATGTTGTATTTACCCTGTAACTACAGGGAACAAGGGGTAACAAGCACCATTTTAATTTACAGCCCGCAAAGATTTACCCGGTCAACTACCTGGACACAAGGGGGGAACAAAACAGCACCCCGTAATTTAAAGCCGCAAATGGTTGTATTACCCTGTAAAACAGGCACAAAGGGGGGAACAAAGCACACTTTAATACGCCCGTTAATGCTGTATGTACCCTGTAATACATGGAACAATGGGGGGAAACCAAGGCACCCCTTTTGAATTTACAGGCCCGCAAATATTGTATACCTGAACTACATCGAACCCGGGGGGAAAACAGCACCACTTAATTTAGCAGAGGTTGTATTTACCCGGTAAACTAATGGGAAAAAAGGGAGGACAAAAGTTGTCTACTCAGGACCAAGGATATTTTGCAAAGTAAATGGCAGAGAAAAATAGTGCATAGTTTTAATTTTAAATTGTTCGATGACCAAATTAAAACCTCACATTGTTTTTTGCTATAAAACAGCCACAGTATGCACTCCGGACGAAAAACTTAATAAGGGTATAGTAGACTTCGTAAATAGAAAATTCATAGCAGGGAAAAGGAAACTCATTAAATCATTTCACTAGATGTCCAGTTTTATTGTTCAGTAATCTCCATCATGTATCCTTTAAAAATAGAATATGTACCCTGTGGTTAAAAAATACCTAGGCCTATAAAATACCAATATAAAATGATAAAAAGTATATATCGTCTTTCTAAATCATTCCCAAACAAAAGATTGTTGTTTAGGCCATACATACCACGCAATATTAGAATAAGCACCTCTTAGTTTCAAAATACTACAGTATAAATGATTTGTAATTTTAAAGGTTGTTACCTCTTTATTCCCCAAACTTTGCATATTATGCCCTTATACCTACACGGAGGTATTGAATAGGTACAATATAATTACAAAAAAGTTACACTGTTACAATGCAGTTACTGTACGCAGTTCTTTGCAGGGTTGTATATCTGGTTGCTACCCCCTTATTACCCAAATGTAACACATTGTTCCCTTATACCTACACACGTATGTTCTTTATAGGTACACTATAATTACCGGATAAACACCGTACAATTCAGTACCTTTATACGCAGTGGTGTGAAAAAGTGTTGGCGCCCTTCCTGATTTCTTATGTTTTTGCATGTTTGACACACTTTAATGTTTCAGATCATCAAAATAATTTAAATATTACACAAAGATAATGAAAGTAAATACAAAACGCAGTTTTTAAAATGATGATTTCATTTAAGGGAAAAAAAGCTGCACAAACCTACCTGGCACAACGTGAAAAAGTAATTGCCACATTCCTGGTTAAATATTGAAAAGGAACAGGCAAGTAACCCACATTATTTTAGGAAACAGCTGAGTGAATTATCACTAGGCCACCACCCAGGCCTGATCCTGACAGACCTGTTGAATCAAGAAATAACTCTTAAATAGAAGCTGTCTGACAAACTGTGGAAGCATGCTTGAATGGCAAACACCTTATGCCGCGATTTCTAAAGAAATTCCCAGAAAGATGGAGGAATCAAAAAAAACAGGTTAAATGTATCGTCTGGAAAGGGTTATAAAAGCCATTCTAAGGGCTTGGGCACTACAGCGAAAAAAACCATGTTCAAGAGCCATTATACACAAATTGAAGCAAACTTGGAAACATTGGTGAACCTCCCAGGAGTTTGCCGGCCACAAAATTTACTCGGCACAACGACGGCTCATCCAAGAGGTCATAAAAGAACATAGAACAACATCTAAAGAACTGCAGGCTTTACTTGCCTCAATTAAGGTCAGTGTTCTTGATTCAACAATAAGAAAGAGACTGGGTAAAAACGGCATCCATGGGAGTGTTTCAAGGCAAAAGCCACTGCTGACCAGAAAGAACATAAAGGCTTGTCTCTCATTTGCCAAAATATATCTTGAATATCCCCAAGACTTTTGGGCAAATATTCGGTGGACTGATGAGACAAAAGTTTAACATTTAGGAAGGTGTGTGTCCCGTTACATTGTGTGTAAAAAAACCAACACAGCATTTCATTTTAAAAACGAACTCCTACCCATCAATCAAACATTGGTGATGCGTAGTGTGTGATGATCTGGGGCTGCCTGCAGATTTCAGGACCTGGGATCCACTTGCCATATTGATGGAAACCAGGAATTCTGCCTCTATCAAGGAAAATCCTGAAGGGGGAAAGGCCCGGCCATCTTTTGTGACCTCAAGCCTCAAGCGCACTTAGGTACTGTAGAGACCCACGTCCCAAAACCACACCAGCAAGGTACACACTTCTGAAGGGCTCAGAAAAAAATTAAATTAAGGTTTTGGAGTGGCCAAAATCAAAAGTTCGGACTTAAATCCGATTGAGATGTTTAAACAGTCCATTCATGCTCGAAAACCCTCCAATGTGGCTGAATTAAAACCATTCTGCAAAGAAGAGTGGGCCAAAATTCCTCCACAGCGATGTGAAAGACTCATTGCCAGTTATCGCAAACACTTGATTGCAGTTGTTGCTGCAAAGTGTGGCACAACCAGCTATTAGATTTAGGGGGCAATTACTTTTTCACGTAATTGGTTTGGACAGCTTTTTTCCCTTAATAAAAAAAAAATCATCATTTAAAAACTGCATTTTACTTGCATTATCTTTATGAAATATTAAAATTTGTTTGATGATCTGAATCTTAAGTGTGACAAATATGCAAAAAAATAAAAAAACAGGAGGGGGCCAACACTTTTTCACACCACTGTAGTTCTTTGCGGGTTGTAATCTAAAGCCTTACCGAAATTTCCAATTTCCAAAATGTGCTCCAGTCAATCACATGCTACGGTCACATGTAGCGACACACCACAAGATGACACCAATGCTGGATTCAAAATAGCACATTACCACATGGTCGTCATATAAATATATTTCAGTCATATAAAGATGGTTCAGTAGTATTGTATTCCAAATTCAGCCATAGAGAACATTTCGCCTTCGTATGCCACATATGGCATACAAATCTTGACATAAAATGGCATAAAAATCATGAACACAAAATGCTCTGATTCACTTTTAAAGATCAATGCATCTTTATAACATTATTGTATTATAAACATATACTGTAGGTTTATTAAAGGATAGTTTATATTTCTATAACTAGGTTTCCACTCTTTTTAATGACCTTGTAATTTCTGATTACCAGTTGATTGTATTTTAAAAGCAATTGTGGTCCAGCATGCTCAACTGTTGCTGCAATCTTAGAAAGTATCTCAAATGACACTGAGACTGGGCTCGATCCTCACAACCTAGACATTGTGCACAGCTCCACAGTTGTCTGAAATGCACCATAAATCCCTGCAACCCCTTGCTGATGACAAAATGTACATCCTTTTCTTAATGCAATGCTAAAAATATCTTCTCCACACACAACTTTTTATTACAAGTCATGCAGTTAAAAAGGAACTGCATACAAAAATGGTTCCATAGAAATATATCCTGATAAAATCTGAATAGTTGTG
The DNA here is from genome assembly GCA_018155175.1 of Sinocyclocheilus anophthalmus. Lineage (NCBI taxonomy): Eukaryota > Metazoa > Chordata > Actinopteri > Cypriniformes > Cyprinidae > Sinocyclocheilus > Sinocyclocheilus anophthalmus. The sequence goes on along the minus strand of JADLZN010001070.1, from coordinate 255,880 downwards.
TATTATTGGCACTGCTCATGCAGAAATGTTCACTCATAATTAGGGCTAAATAAAAAAATGAAGACCCCAAGCATTTAAACTTCTCCACTTTTAAGCAAAAGTAACCATTGTTAATAAATGGCTCATTCATAATGGTTGAAGAAATTGTTTCTGTTAATAAGGACTCTGTCTCTCCCAATTCCTCCCATGCCAGTCCATCCTGCTGAAATGTCTCTGTGGTTACTGTAGAGTAGATCCTCTCCAATCCCAAATTTCTGTTAATAAGGCCTCTGTACGGTGGCCGAGAAGTGCAGAACAAATCACAATTCTGAAAACAAAAGAACAAATTACAAATGCAAATGCAAGTCTAAAAAACTAAATAACTATTCAGAAAACACAACAACAATTCAGAAAACATTATAAAAAATCAGAAAACACAATGACAAATTCGAAAACAAAATAACAAGTCAGAAAACACAACGACAAATCTGAAAACAAATGAACAATTCAGACAAACCGGAAAAGGTAGGTATAGTTTGAGACAGTGCCATTGGTTTGTTTTGTGAATCTCCCCTTTAGTTTAAAGGGGTACAGCCGATCTGCGTGATGTGTCCAGTTAAACTGACTTACGTAATAAGTAGTGCAGGTTGCACGGCCATGTGACGGGTCTGAGGTAAGGGCCTAGTCCACTAAGGTACTCCGCACTAGCAGTCATAACTGCTGTGCTCTACACAGGTTGTAGAGTTTAGTGCAAGAAGAAATGGCGTGACAAAAGTGAGTTACTTCAATGTATATTGTTAATTACCTAGATTATTACAGTGTACCACAATTGTGTTAACTTCGACAATGTTTATGATGTTATTGAAGTTTAGCGATCTTTCTGAGTGTAATTTGATCCTGTTTAACGAGCGGCTTAGCCCGTTAGCATCGCAGTGTGCATTGTTCATGTTTACAATTGTATTATATTTAAGGGTAACATTTTTATGGTCATAATACCTTTCAACGACCATTATTACTACCATCTGTATTAATGATACAGTCGCATTTCTATATATAACTTATATTTCATTGTTTGTAATCTTACTATGCAGATTGTTATTCTCACAGAGATATTGCTGATATATTTCTCAGTTTATATTCTATATATCAGTGCACTTTACAAAGTTGTTTATTATAGAATTTGTTATGTTGAGTCATTGGTTATATTTGAACAATGAATATGTATATCTGTTGTTTTATTTATTTCAGAAACTACCTCAAATACACTAACATGTTTATATGGTCAAATCTTGTGCAATAAATGGTCAAACTCAATATGATGACTCGACTGACTCCCTGACAAGAGTTCTGCAGCGGTCAATAATTATTAACCAGCATTCAGTGGGGCAGTCCCCAACATTGGTCCTTCGAGCCGGATCTATTGACTACTGCAGTGATGTCATCGAAAGAGCAAACCACTTCTCTACCTCCCGCTGAGACGTCAGACAAACCCTCACGGCATCGTCGCACACCCAGACATCTGGAGGAGTATCTTCTTGACTATGGCCATCACCGACCTGCTCTTTCCTCCCCACCCACAGAAGAGGTACAAGCGGACCAGAAAGGAGCAGCAGCCGCAGTGGGCCTAGCTAGTCTGTCACGACCAGTCTCCAGCCAGGGTGAGCATCCAGACACAAGCTCCATGGACTTGTTGAGCATGAGTTCATTGAGGAAAATGTTGAAGTCTATTTTTGACAAGGAGAAGGATGAGGCTGCTGATATGGCTGCACTTCACAGTAAACTTCAACAATATGAAAAACGGCAGCGTCGGCATAAAGAGCTGATGGAACATATCACGTTGTTCCTGAGGGAAGAAGAGAATGAGGAGGATGGTCAAACCCTTTCAGCCCCAAGTGCAGCCACATCTAATGGCACCTACGCCAGCCTACCAGGACGTTAGTGCAGCATATGGCCACTTGGCAGTGTCACCTTCACAACAACAGTTTACTGCTCTGCCTACAGCAAGTTTTGTGACTCCTCATTATACTCTTATGACTCCAGTCGCATCAGTCTCTAAAACCCAGCTTAGAGTTCCAGTTACAACTCTAAATCCACCTGCCTTTGATACCCCCTCTCTACAGCCATTTGATAAGGCACTGAATCCTACAGAATAATTTGTCCCTCATCGCCCTTACCATGCTGCCCCCTAGCCAAAGATTCCTGATTTTGTGAATGACAACGAAAGGGAATTTGCTAACCTGAAGTTAGCACTGGACAACCTTCTTGAACCTCATGCAGAGCTAGATGAGAAATACAAGTACCATATTTTGCTGGAGCACCTCAAATTGCCTGAGGCACAGATGATTGGCCAGTCGCCATCATCCATATCCATACTCAGCAGCTATGCAAGCCCTTCAGTTGCAATATGGTCAACCACACCAGCTGGCTCAGAGCGAAATAGCAGCAATCCTCACAGCACCGGAGGTCAAACCAAATGATGCTCGCAGCTTTCAGAGTTTCGCTCTCCGCGTCCACCTCTTAGTGAGTATGCTGTTGTCGTTGGAGGGTCCCAGAGGGATGGAGTTGAACTGTTGTTCACACGTAGATCGCTTTCTCAGTAAGCTGCCCAAGTACTTAAGAGATGGCTTCATAGAGTTTCTCCAGCTGCAAGGAAAGCTCAACTCCCCAAGTATTAACCCGTACAACCTACAAGACTTTGCTGGATGGCTCCAAGTCAAGGCTCAGCAACAAAGACTCTCCAGTAGGTTAGTGCAACGTTACCAGTATTAAAGAGCTCCCAGCTGTTTAAAGGAGAAGAATGCAGCTAAACCTACCAGCCAAAGTACAACCTTATATCATGGTGCATCACCCACAGAGTCTAAAGCGTCTCCCAGTCCTAAGGTGTCTCGGAAGAGAACATCACCCAAAGTTATCTGCCTGTTCTGTGGCAGCAAAGATCACTACATCACTCGATGCAGCAGTATCAGAGAGCAGCCTGTTGCTGAACTTTGCAAGTGGATTTCGGAGGAAAAGCGCTGCTGGAAATGTGCTCGTTCTCATGCACCTGAGACCTGTAATCTAAAGAAACCCTGCAGTGACTGTGGTGGTATTCACCTTGAAGTGCTCCATGGTGTGGCCCAACGTCATGCAACTGACACATCATCAGCTAACTCTGAGAGCCGTATCTACCTCTTACCTTCCATTGCTTCAGGCAGAGTCCTTCTGAAAGTGGTACCAGTTCTGCTACACCGCAAATCGAAGACATTTGAGAGTTATGCTATACTAGATGACGGGGCACAGCGCTCCATGATCCTGCCCACAGCCGTCCAGCAGCTCCAGCTGAAAGGTGAACCTGAGAATCTAGCCCTTCGTACCGTCCGACCAGACACTACTCACCTCAATGGCACAAAGGTCACCTTTGAAATCTCCCCAAGAAATAACCCAGAGAAACGTTATCAGGTGTTGGGAGCATTTACAGCTTGTGGTCTTGATCTGGTGGAACTGACATACCCAGTTCAGGCTCTTCGGAGACGGTATGCACATCTAAGGGGAGTTCCACTACAGCCATTTCACAAGGTGCGTGCGCTGGTACTCATTGGTTCAGACCAAGTTCATCTCATCACTGCCAAAGAGCCTATTCGCCAAGGCACTAAAGGGGGTCCAGTAGCAGTCCATACAGCTCTTGGGTGGGCTCTCCAAGGAGCAGTAATGTGTACCACAGACCAGGCACCAGTGCAACAATATTTCTTTATCTCCACTGCCCACACAGATGATCTTCTGTACAGAAATGTGGAAAGGTTATGGCAACTGGACGTGTTGCCCTTTCGCAATGAGAAGCTGGTGGTCGGGTGCAGACAATATAACGAGGCTATGCAGCTGCTTGAGTCCCAAATGCAGCAAGTCAGTGTACAGGGTGTACAACGTTACGCCACCCCTCTTCTGTGGAAGCCAGATGCACTTAAGCTCAAGGGGTCTATGCAATCTGTTCTTGCAAACCTGAGGAGTACTGAAAGGAGACTCCAGAAAGACCCTAAAAAGGCCTCAATCTACTCGGGAGAGATTGCCAAGCTCATCGAAGCAGGTTATGTAGCCAAACTCAACCAAAGGGAAGCAGCCCAGGCAGAAGAAACATGGTACCTGCCCCACCATCTGGTGAGCCATAACAATAAGCCACGACTGGTTTTCAACTGTTCGTTCAAACACCAGGGTCTATCTCTTAACAACCAACTCCTGCCTGGTCCTGCCCTTGGACCATCACTGTTGGGCGTGCTGCTACGATTCAGACAGCATCACGTGGCTATAAGTGCAGATATCAAGGGCATGTTCCATCAGGTTCGTCTCCTACCAAAGGACAGACCCTTTCTCCGTTTCATTTGGAGAGTCCTGCGGATTGAAGACACCCCTGATGTGTATGAGTGGCATGTTTTGCCATTTGGTACAACAAGCAGTCCATGCTGTGCCATCTTCGCTCTGCAACATCATACTCGTAATTCTGAAGCCAAATATCCAGGGTTACAAGAAATAGTACACCAGAGCTTCTATGTGGACAATTGCCTCGCAAGCTTTCCTACTGTTTCTGCAGCCAAACAAACAGTAGATCAACTATGCAGCATGTTAGCAGAAGGAGGATTTGACCTCAGACCGTGGGCTAGTAATCACCCAGCTGTGGTCACTCATCTTCCTACTGAAGCCCGCTCCTCCGCCACAGAGCAGTGGCTAGTTCAAACCCACATTGACCCGATGGAGCCCACATTGGGGATTCGGTGGAACTGTGCAAATGATACCCTTGGCTATCTTTACAGGCCCATTGAGCATGCAGCACTGACATATGACGAGCAAGGCTACCAGGTGCTGATCTCAGTATATCCATGGGGTTCGTACTACCATTTTACCACCAGGGCTTAAAGGTAATATGCCAACAGTTGTGGTGCGGAAAAGGAGAGGACTGGGAGGACCAAGATCTACAGCCAAAACCATTAAGGCGGCTGAATAAGTTGGGGAGTGAAGCTTGAACATTCAGGGCAGTATCAATCACGCGTACTTCATAAAGCCTTCACAAAACTACAGCAGAATGAACATTTCCCTCCCATGTGTTCTGCGGACGCCTCTGAAAAAGGGTATGGGGCAGTGGCATATTTGCAGCAAGTTCAAATTCCGGGGACATGCATTCACGTTTCCTTCATAATGGCCCAGGATCGAGAGTTGCTCCAAAACGGGCCGCAGGTTATGCCTAGTTTCTGGAGCTTGTGCCACCTTAGCTGGCGCACAGGCTAGTCAAAAATGGGAGGAATGAAGCTGACTCTCTTCCAAAACCAGTCAGGGCAATTTATGGACAGGACTCCTGGACTGTCTAGAGTGTGTATTCAGGTCAGGAATCCCTGTCGATATAAGGTGGTTTGCGGAAAAAACCCGAGTCTCCGAGGAGATAGGAAATAAAGGACCACGGATCCTGGAGGTACGTTGATAACAGGAAAAAACCCGATGACAAAAATTAACACGAGGTTTAAAATCGCTCCAAAGGTTCGGCTGAGCATAGTCTCGGGAGTCCAAGGACCTCCATTTCTTGAAAACAGAGCCAAGAGCATGGCCTAAGACACCTGAACTCACACAGTCAGAGGAACGCTCGACTTGAAAAGGGCGTCATGCTACTGCCGAATAGCAGTGACACTGCCTCAACATTCCCTGATTCTAAACCTAGTTCCGTTCCGGGGAGTGAATTAGTGGAGGCAACTCAAAAAGGCCTGCAGGGGGCGGCCCAACATCGGATTCTGCAATTCCAGTGAGGCCCATGATAGTAAAAGGCCGAAGAAGCTGCCCTGCTAAGGCATTGCCAAATACAGAGCTTTCCAAGAAGTTGCTGCCCTCAAGGGCACAGAAATCAAGTTCCTTCACACAGCAATTTGTCCGGCTTGCTCCAGAATGGGATACAACTGAAAAAAAAACATGAAAAGAGTTGGAGGCCACTTAAGGGGAGGCTAGCAAAACTGCAGGACCAGGGTAAACAAATCCACCCCATTGTGCTGGGGAACCAAGACATTGCAGTCAAACGAAGCTCCTTATCAAGAATTTGCTGAGAGTCTGTTAACCCGGGGGCAGGAAAGAGTCTACACTGAAAATACATAGCAGTACGCGATCTCAGAGGCGGTCAGGCCCATAAGTACCATCAACTTCCACTGTCGGTTCCTGCAGCGAATGGAGCGCTCAGCCAAAGGTTCCGCCCATGGCAGATTGCCACCAGAATATGACTCCGACGGCTCTCTGGCACCTTTCCACTAAACTGGGTGGTTTGGGACATTGCTTCGGCCCCATACTGGTCAAATAGGAAGGCGAATGAGGAAAGAAACGCTGGGGCTAATTTCAAAATGTCTTCACAATAAGGGCAGTCACACCCACCAACCACCTGGCACGCTCCTCAATCACCACAACCTCGGATGGAGAGCCTCCCCTTCTTGCGCTCCGCCCGTTCATCAGGCCAGACAGACACACCGCGCTAAAACCACAAGGAGATCCGTTCGGACCTTGTGGCAACCAACTTCGGGGAGCTGAAAGAGACACACAGACCCGGGACACGACCGCTCTACAATTATGGGAGCACAGAACTCAAAGGCCCAGGCTTTCCAGACTATCAAATTAGCTCAAGTTTAATGCCACCCCCAAGTGCTCCACACTTTGGCGAATAGGGAGCTTGAAGTACGTTTCAAAAGGAAATGCTCTCCAGGGCTGTCGGAAAACAAAGCTGGTCACAGAAGATGTTTCTATCCACAGTCATAGTGGAAGTGGAAGGATCCCTTTAATTCGAAAAAAACCACTGGGATAAAATAGCCGCAACAGATGTCGCGACAGGATTTCCGATTACTCCTAATATTCTCCTAAATGGGGCGGCGGGATGCAGCACTGCCTTCAGGTGGCATACGCTCCAGGAGGGGGGACAGTGGAGACGGAGATGGCGGGCACTGTCAGAGCATTGGTGACAGTTCTGGATACAACCCACTTAAGAAACTTTATTGCTACGCTCAGACCCCGGAGAAGTGGCATAAAAGCTTCAAAGAAACCTGGAGTGACTCTGTCTTACTTATTGGGATCGCAAATCCAAGAAGCTCCAGTGGGCCATCGGCATCCGTTAGCAAGACATTGACCCAGTAGGGATGATGTGGGCGCGGATGAAGTTGTCGGTTGATGGTTTAAAGGCTCATCAGGACCAGTTGGCCCGCCTGATAGAGTGCCTACTAGAAAGTAACTACTAAAGACAGTTAGAGAATTCCCTTTATTATGAAGATTCATTTGCTGCTCAAATGTGGGGGCGGCTGTTGTGAATTCTTCGCTTTAAGTTTAAGACATGCGATCTGCATGATGTTTCAGTAATGACTTACGTAAATAACGTAGTGCAGGGTTCACCGCATGTACGGTCTTAGCATAACTGCCTATTCACTAAGTTAACTCAGCACGGCAGTCATACTGCGTGCTCTCACACAGTTGCAGCGTTTATGTGCAAGAGAAAGTTCGTGACAAAGTGAGTTACTTCGATGTATATAGTTAATTACCTAGATTATTACAGTGTACCACAATTGTGTTAACTTCGACAATGTTTATGATGTTATTGAAGTTTAGCGATCTTTCAACGACCATTATTACTACCATCTGTATTAATGATACAGTCGCATTTCTATATATAACTTATATTTCATTGTTTGTAATCTTACTATGCAGATTGTTATTCTCACAGAGATATTGCTGATATATTTCTCAGTTTATATTCCTTATATCAGTGCACTTTACAAAGTTGTTTATTATAGAATTTGTGATGTTGAGTCATTGGTTATTTTGAACAATGAATATTTATATCTGTTGTTTTATTTATTTCAGAAACTACCTCAAATACACTAACATGGGAGATGGTCAAAAGCTTGTGCACTAAACGGTCCAAACTTCCATAGGATGACTCGACTCCCTGACAAGAGTTCTGCAGCGGTCAATAATTATTAACCAGCATTCAGTGAGGCAGTCCCCAACAGTTTGGGATTACTCACTGCTGACTGGATGAGACATCTGTCAATCAACTTATACATGGAAGAACCAGCCGAAGAACAGCAGAAAGTTGAGTCGTGGTAGAAAGTTCGGAGATGTATTAAAGTAGCTCAGTTTAAATATATTGTATGAATTGCCCTTACAATGGAATAAAAAATACGGGGTGTATATATACATTTAGTAAAACCGTGGCTATGACACATCAGCTCCAGTGGTGTAGATGGATTAGCGCGTGTCACTGATTTTTTTGACGCGATCGACCGGGGTTCGATCCCGCCTTTTGCCAAACTTTTTTTCTCCCTAAAAAAAAAAAATCACTAGATACTTAGGTTTTCAGGTAGAAACACAATGGTGACAGCTAGTAAGTGAAACTAGAACGATTTTTTTTTTCTAAATCGGAAGAGCCTAGTGGTCTGATTTGGTGTGCCGGAAACATTGTGTGCTGCTGAACAAAACTGTTGCATCAATTCATGTGAAGGTATGTATGGCACATGGTCTCCAACAAGACTAAAAATCAGAGGACAATCATGCAGCAGATGTCCGTCATATGCTAAATAATATTTAAGAGCTATGTAAAGACGTGGTAATACCAGTAAAGTCTATATATATATATATATTATAATATATATATACAATTCTATTAATTTAGAGGCCTTTCAAAACCCTATTTACTGATGGCAATAGAATGGGATCGAGAAACAACCCAAGACAGGCCCAAACTTGGGTTATCTGCACATAAGAGCCACTTGTGCATTGTGAACCAAAAAGCCATGATCTCATAGTATCTGTGGGTAACAAAGAAATCTATTTGCATCCTGGATTTTCCGACAGCGGTCTACCATTTTCCCAATGAAGTCTAAAAAGGCAGACAGATAAAGTATCGCATCCTCTTTTTTAATGAATAAATCTATGGCTTGGACCCAGAAGTGGAAGTGGTGTCTTGTGGTTTCCTTATTTCAAAGGGACTGGACTATCACACTGATGGATAATGAAGACAGTGAGTGGAAAAAGTATAGAACAGTACAAATAAAATAAATAGTTTTATGATCAGTGATTAAGCTTGAGCAGGGGTGGATTTAGTGAATTGGGGACCCCAGGGAATGGGCAGTGTTGGGGAAAGTTACTTTTAAAAGGGTAATGCTTTTTACAAAGGGTTACTACCATAACAAAGTAGGTTTATCCGTACTCTGTTTACTTTTGATGGAAAGTAATGGTACGGTACTTTGCAGTACTTTTACAATCTGGACTTTAAATTAAAAAAACAAGTATATTTGACAAATTATAAAAGCATTTTCACACCAAAATGACATGAATAAGATAAGGTGACGGAAAGTACAATTTACGTCGGACAGTGCAGAAAGAGAAACTTCCAACACCACTTCGCAAATATAAATGTTGTCTAGAGTAATTTGTGCTTATTAGTATGGTTGATCTGGATCATCGAAGGTCAGACGCAAATACATTGGTTAATAGAATGGGATTAAATACATTTGTGTTGTTTTAACAATTTCATTATTGCGGTTGGCGTAGAGTTGCATTATTGTTATTCATTGAGGACTAATGAATAGTTTTTTTGTGTTTTGTGAGTGGAGAAATGCTATCCTATTTTTACCTACAGTAAACATGATTTCTCGGGGGATGTTCCTGGGGACGGAGAAGCTGTCAATCAATAAATTGAAACAAAGGTAAACTTGCATACTTATGTGAAAAAAGAACTCAAGAATCTTGTTTAAATTAAAAAAGTAATGCGTTACTTACTAGTTACTTGGAAAAAAGGATCTGATTATGTAACTCGCGGTACTTGTAATGCGTTACCCAACACTGGGAATGAGGGCCTATACCTTTTGCAACCCCATTTTCATATAGATTAACAAACCTTGTAGGTCCTTTGTTTGGTTGTGATGCTTTGCGCTGCTCGTTGGTGCCCATCGTTGTGTCTAATGTTCTACATTGTTTAATGTACATGCATACTGGCTTCTTTCATGTTGTTAGGCAAGAAATAGCAATGATTCCAGTTGAGATACAGGTGTCACAAAACAAATAATAAATTATAAAAGATAACCTCAACACATGGCGTTTCAACCAGGGTGAGGCCAGAGTATAAAATTTATTATATACTTTAATAAAAACGGGTTAATGTGGGGTGGAATTTTCGCATTGATCGAACAAAAAAAGACAGACTGGATTATTGAAAAATAAACCATTCATTCTCTGCCGTACGGAGGGCTTTTGGAACGTCAGAAAATATAGAATGAGAAAGTGGAAGAATCTATCCAGCTTTGCGACCCGCAGCACCAAGGCCGTTTCAGACTGCAGCCAAGACCTGGAGTGAGGGGCGGGGCGGGAAGGTTATTGCCAATGAGAGGCACGGTGAGAGCTGACACGTTTTTGCTGTTCATATGTGTTGTAATTATTCGTATATATTACGTAACAATGGACTGTAAGTTAATGTGGGCTGGCTTTCTATCTTAAGAAAAACTTGAATTTGTTGTCATACGTTATAGTATATAACTTTTTTTTCTGTGGCTGTTTCGATTAATTTTCGGATGCATGCTGTAAATGGGCCTTGTGGTGAAGTTTTGAAGACGTTTATTATTCATAAAAATAAATCGTTTGCTTTAATTCCCTCTGTTATATGCATTGTTTGTGTGTTAATATTACCTTGTAGTTTAGTCATTTTAATCCCGTTTGTCATCATTGAGATAATTGTGTGTGGCTTCATCTCTTGCAGAGACATATAAGGATTCAGAGAGTTGACACACTACCTGAGCTGCAGCAGTGCAACAAGTGTAACAGCAATTACCAGCAGTTTTCTGCTTGACCAACATGTTTAAGCCAGCCAAACTGGTCAAATAAATCATCTTCAAATCCACTTCAACATGCAGTTGTCTGTGGAGGTATGAATATCTTGAGTTGTTTGTTTAATGTACTCACAATTTATTATTGCATAATAGTTTACCTGTGTACTTATTTATTTATTTTAGGCTATACTATACATTTTTGCAACCAGTTATTGGTGTGATTATTTAGTTGTTAAATAAGGAACAAGGAAAGTTTTTTTGTGCCATTTACAGGGAGAACATTCTTATTTTTTGTTGTTTTCCAGCACATCTTGTCTTGGGAACACCCTGTAAGTAGTTCTCAGTTAAAGTAATTGACCTTTATGATGTAGCAGTTGATATTTAAAGATTTCTCTATGTTTGTGTCTTCCAGTGTGACATTCCAATCATACGGAGATGGTGGACTCCAGATGGTTTTCTCTGAAAGGTACTGGACATCTCCTCCAGCACACCATTACATTTGCACCCCCTTCTGACCAATTTGAAATTAACCAAGATACATGTATATTACAGTGGGAAGGAAAACCCTACAAGAGGCCCTTCAATGGAATAAAAACAGGCCTTAACACTTGTGAGGGTAGGTCTCAAATTCACTATCATCTATCTTCATTAGCTATCTATCATACACACCACATTTATAAGAAATATTAAAGTTACATTTTCCTTTAATATTCTGTAATGAAGGGGATCTCAGTAATCTCACAGAAGTTGTGAAATAGCTCCATTAAACAGACATCTGCTCAGGGACAGTGGAAGAGCCTCTTTTCCTTATAACGGAGGAAGAGGACGAGGCCCTCAACAATCTCCTGGAACAGAAGCTTCCTGAGTGCCCTTCATGTTTCATCTTGTGTTCAGGGGAGTTATATTTGTAGGATTGTCATAACAAAATGGACCTAAGAGTGAATTGTTCATTTGAGACATTTTAAATTTGAATGTCATGCAAGATTGTCACCGGACAAAAAACATTTTTGTGTTTTGTGCACAAGAGGTGAAAATTGTTCATTTGTAAGGGTTTTCAATTGAGAGGATGTCATGACCAAACTGGGTTACTAGGGATTGTTCATTATAAAATTCAATTTAATTGTGTACATTTTGATTGTTACTTTTAAAATTATGCTGCTGTTTGTGTTTTATTGAAATGTTTTAGTTTTCATATATAAAAATGTTTGATGCACGTGTTCTTGACTTTGGAGTTTAACATTTATTTAGAATCTTGTGATTAAAGTATATTTTATATAAAATGCCCAGAAGTTTCAAACGTTATTTTTTAATATCACAAACAGGAAATTACTTGCATAATACGATGAAACGAATAACTGTATAGGTCTACACGTAAATTACACAAGATTAATGTTTCTAAAATTCTTAATATGTCATTATAAAATGCATAAAGTATGATGTATCGTGTGTACTAAAAGCAAATTACCTCTTAAAAACCGTAAGGTGGTGCTACTCTGTTAAAAAAAAAAGTAAGCTCCGCCCCTCACTTCCGGTTCTGTGGCTGCGGTTCTAAAACTGCTGGTGCTGCGGGTCTGCAGCTGAATACTATTGGGAAAAGTGTGAAAAAATATAGCCTATATTGAGGAGGGAAGTCCACTGATGAGTTACCAGCATGAGCCTGTGTGCAAAGGCTGTCTAATACTAAACTTTAAAATACATTTATTTTTAGATATTTTAACTACAAATTTAAATAAAACTGAAAAAACAATGAAAAGGTAATTGTACATTTACACACCTAAAATAATAACTGTGTGCATCTCTTGGATCCTTCTCAAAATGGATGTAAGGGAAATTTAAAAACAATTATAAAAATATATATAACACGTTTATCAATAGTTAATTTACAAGATTCAGACTGGCATAATATTTTTCATTCTCCTTCAACGCAGGGTATACACAAAAAGCACATTGGACGGTTGTCGTGGTAATAAACACAGTAAACAGCAACCGTTCGCGTGTCAGCGCATAATGCACATAATCCTATATGAAAAGCATTTTAGTGGGCCCTAGGCTTTTGAGGGCCCAAGGCGGTCGCCTACCTTTGCCTAATGGGTAAGTCCACCCCTGAGCTTGAGGATAAATTAATATGTTCAGATGCGTTAACCTCTTATATGCAGATAAAGACAGCATATAGCTACAGTGTATTTAAGCAATAAGCCACAAAAAGGCCATTAATTACAGCAATGTTACTATGCTATGGCATGTTTTACTGCCTGGTAAAGTGCATATAACATACAGACTCCAGTAGCTTATTGCTTTTATAAAATGCTGGCAGAGGTAATATGATAAGAGAAGGCAACGTACAATAAACAGGTCAATCAGAATTCAGTCAGAACTATTCATTTTATAAACTGTGTAACTAACTTAATTAATAAAGAGTATTTTTAAAAAATAACTGCATGAGTAAGAAACTGCGGGAAAAAAAAGTTTGCTTATAGTGAGCAAAGAAGAAATGTGGCCATGAAGATGATTCTAAATCTCAAGGAACTGTCTTTACACAATGAGCCCAGATGAAGGCATGACATGATTTTGGGTCATGTGACGACTAGTATAAGTGTGACGTGAGTGACTGGAAGTCTCGTGCAACTCTGATGTGGGTTTTTATCTTCAAACAAATGATGTGACCAGCAAATGCAGAGGACAGAGAAGTTTTAAATGTAATGTAAAGCACTCATTATGAAAAAAGAAAACTACTTCTTATTCATAATCTCATGTAAAATGTAAAATTATAGAAATGCTACATATGAAACATATTATAACTAATATAAGAGTGGGGGGGAAATGTGTGACTCTTACTGAGTTTGATAGCAATGTATCAAACCAAGTGCATATATGTTAAAGTCTAGTTGGTTTTTAGTTTAAAAAAAGAAAACAATGGATATACTGTTTAAAATTTAAGGCAAACTGTATTTTATCTCTGACTTTGTATTGGGATAATTTCACAGGGCTATGCACAGTTCATTGGATGGCAGCTGTCTAATACAGTATATGGGTGTCTAATATGGTACATTTATTTCCAAATGTCTAAGCCAGTGACTGTATAAATATTTGCACCTTCAATAACTCTTGACTCATGGAGGTCAGAATGGAAAATGCAAGGATGAATATCCCACCTGATACAGTCATGGTTTGAGTGGTTCTCTCTTACTGAACACTGATGTGTAATTCTTCTGGCAGCTTCACATCCTTCCTCTTTTCTGCTCTGATGCTACCCTGCGGCAACAGGAAGCATCATGAGTCTAAAGAAATAATAAAAAAATGTTTATTCTACCTTTTTATTTATTTGTTGTTAAAACAAATATCAATGGTCGTAAATGTGGGAGAAAACACAACAAATATATAGTTGCCTAAAAATAAACAGCAAAAGCTGCAATCCAATATTGCATCACTGATTGAGAGTCTTTACTTTCATTCATTCCTTAAGCACAGGATTGCTTCATAAAATATCTGGACTAAAACCACTGAGTGAGCACAAATATGGGAGGTGTTTAGAAAAAAAGAAAAAAAATCATGAAAAACGGCAAATCCAGAGTAAAAACTGACAGTCATTTCCTCTTTTTGATGATATAAAAAGAGGTGGTGTTAGTGAGGTTTCAGTGAGCATTTCTAACTCTGCATTGACAGAAGATTCTGAAGATTCAGGGCCACAGCGAAGAACACAACATGCAGCTCAACCAGAAGATGATGATGAGTCTTGCTGTCATTGCTGTCGTTGTGTCAGTGATGATCACAGGGACGAGTAAGTAGCTATGATATTTTACTTCAGAAATCATCTGTGCTGTTTGACCTTCAGAAAATCATTTAATCAAACTCTATTCATTAGATGGACAAAACAAGCCCGTTGAATGCTGCAAAACTGTCTCCACCAAGGAAATCACGTTACCTATAACAGGATTCAAACTTCAGAAAAGAAATCTGCCTTGTGTCAAAGCAGTCATGTAAGTATTCTCTGTTAGATAAATATCTATTATGTCTTTACAGCATCAATCATTTTTCAAAAATGTGTTGTTTCTAATTCCCTCTATCTTTCTTTGCAAACAGATTCTTCACAACTGAGGGCCAGAGATGCAGCGACTGGAAGCAGGGCTGGGTGAAGCAAAAAATCCAGGGGCTCTCAAAACTTCACAGGTAAGACAAAAGAATACTACAATGCAACAATAAAGACTGTTGGATGAAATGGATTTTTCAATAGAAAAATACTTTTTTTTGTTCTCTTTTTCTTAGATGGGAGAAGATGAACAGCACTGTCTCTACACCTCTCTCAACATCATCCCCTTAACAACTCTAAAGATACTTACACTGATCATCATAGGTTATGCTGAAACTGTTAACTTGTTAAAAAATGCTGTATATGCTTCATATTATGTTTCATGTTTATTGTGATGTAACTTATTGTATGAAGAATTTATGTATTTATTCATCAATATTTATTTGGAATTTTACTCGCAAAAGCCATTTATTATATGTACTGGTTACAATCCATATCTGTTATAATCTACATGTAAAGCAGAAGATGAACTGTGCTCAAATAAAGTGCTAAATAAAGCTGAAGTTGTACTTGTCGTTACATTGATGAGTGATCAGGATAAGCCAGACTCAAACTCACATCGCCCAAATAAATAAATACAAGCAAGGAAAGTCAACAAAGGAAAACTAAATTGAAGTGAAATGTGTTAATTCCTGATTTACTCTCTTATGCGCATAAGATAATGTGTCCCTGCTTGTGGTTTTGCAATGTTGAGTCTGATGTTGAAGATTTGCAAATTACACACTTAGCATTACATTAAGTTAACCAGAGGTTTTGTTTCAACATGTTCCAGCAGAGGATGTGCATCGGATATGAACAGACCAAGTTTTAATGTATATGTCTGACTCTTAAATAACTACTTAAACATCTGTGGTCCAATTATAATAATGAGACATTAGTAGTTATTATTAATCATTTTAGTTATAATACTGGTCGAGCTTTTGATGGCATCTTCAGATTATACACAATACTGGAGTGGTGCGGTTGTAAAGTTAAAGGCTTTTTCATGTGTTGTATCTGTTTCAACTCTAGGAGGCAGCACTCTACTATTACGAGCTGGCATTCTCATCTGGTGACTAAACAAAATCAGCTTTGTGCATAATTATCTTAATACATTAAGCTTAAATAGTCTCTTTCACTTTAAATCTCCTCCTATAAAACTCAGTAATGAGGCACTTAACCTCATCAGGATAACGCTTCTCCTGAGCAGCGCAGATCATGTTTGACAGTGACACTCATTGGTATGCTAGCAACTTCCAGGATTATCTTCATATTATAATAATACCACAACCTTGAAGGTCATCTCTATTCTAATGAACTGATACAGAAACATTGAAAGCTATTTATTTCTTACTGACCTACTAAATCAACTGCATATCGTTAATATTTGACCAGTAAGATGAAAATATAGGCAATATATTGATGTTTCTCACTAACAGCTGTTGAACGATATTAAAATGAGAATACTTGTAAAACCGAGGATGACAAAAGACCCAGCAGCTGGACATAATCTTTGATCCAGTAAACACTCTTCAACAGATGGGCTATAGTTTTGCTTTAAACTGTAGCATTATGAATATTCCTATAAATTAATTTCACATTTGATTCCTGTGTTGTTTCTGTTACTACTCTGAAAGTGACATAGAGAAGGCCCTAAGATCTTCATCATTCAATTACATCTGTATTGTTATGTTAATAATTCACAAATCATAATCTCAAACTGAGTTAAAATTAGATATGATTAATACAATTTAAAATAAAATAAAAAATGTAATTTTGAGTTTAGATATTAGGTAAGCACTGTAAATACTCAGATTAGTATTTATGTGAAGTACAAACAAACACAACGATTAAAAAAAGACCAGTTCTAAATGAGTGGTAGAGAATATTCATCAGTAATTAATAGCAATCCAATGTATTATTTAAAGCCAGTTATCTGCAAAGCTGCATTTTAGAAATGTATAGTTCATTCCAACTGTTCTTTATTTTCAGACCTGGAAAGACAATAAAATCCAGGTAGACCAAAAATATGAAAGCATATGAAAATATGAAAACAAAAGTATAACTACAGTAAATATATAAGGATGCCTGTTTGTTAATTTCACTGAGATAAAGATACATAATCCAATTTGTTCTTCTTGTCTGAGATGTGTGCTGCTCACACACATTCCTCCTTGTTGCATTTGGTGACTAAGCAACTTGCAATATCCATGATTCACTGTCCTCAATGAAGTCAGGTTTTTCACATGACCAAAGTACATCCTCAAACTTTCTTTTCTGTGGAAAAATGACTGCATCACTGACTTAGGGTCTTTCCTTTAATCAGTTCCTTAAGCAAATAATTGCACCATCAAATATCCGGAAAAAAAACACTAAGTAAGCAGAATTAAGAGAGGGTGTTTATCTAGAAAATGTCATGAAGATGTGTGCAATTTATGTGGTGAATCTGACCGTCAGTTCCTCTTTTTGATGATATAAAAAGAGGTGGTGTTAGTGAGGTTTCAGTGAGCATTTCTAACTCTGCATTGACAGAAGATTCTGAAGATTCAGGGCCTCAGCGAAGAACACAACATGCAGCTCAACCAGAAGATGATGAGGAGTCTTGCTGCCATTGCTGTCGTTATGTCAGTGATGATCACAGGGACAAGTAAGTATCTATGATATTTTACTTCAGAATTCATGTGTGCTGTCTGACTTACAGAAAGGTATCTAATCAAACTCATCTATTCATTAGATGGACAAATCTACAACAAGCCTATTGAATGCTGTACAACCGTCTCCACCAAGGAAATCACGTTACCTATAACAGGATTCAAACTTCAGAAAAGAAATCCTCCTTGTGTCAATGCTGTCATGTAAGTATTCTCTGTATTCTCTATAAATAATATGTATTTGTCTTTACAGCATTGCCCTTTTAAAAAAAAATTAATTTCTAAATCTCTCTACCTTTCTTGCCAAACAGTTTCTTCACAACTGAAGGTCCGAGATGTAGCTACTGGAAGGAGAGCTGGGTGAAGCAAAAAATCCAGGAGCTCAAAACAATTCAACTTCAAGAGTAAGTCACTGATGAACGCACACTCATGCAAGAGACATGACATGAAATATTAATATATTAATACAATTGACAACATAAAAACTGTCTGATCAGAGAGAATGGACATTTTTAAATACAAAAATACCAATTTATTCTCTTTTGCTCAGATGGGAGAAGAAGATGGACAGCACTGACTCTACACCTCTCTCTACAGCTTCTCCATACAACTCTACATCTGCTTAGACCGCATAAATATATTTCATTCATTTTTAAAGTATATATCATTTTTATTTATTACAATGTAAGTTATCATTGTATAAAAATGTGGCATTACATGTATTTATTTGGTTTTTCAAGAATTTGGAGCTGTAATAATTTGATGACTATGAAAGCCATTTATTATACTGTATGAACTGACAAACCAGTTCCTATCAGTTACAATCTATATTTATGCCATGAAATTGATATATTTATGTCACACAAATCTGTAAAAGGAGAATTATGTTTAAATAAAGAAGATGACTGAAAGTATTTTCATTGTCATTCACTGCATTACTTTATGGGTCAAATGCTAGACAAATATCCAATATAAATAAACTTAATATGATTTGTGATAGCGATATTGTAATATTTTCTGTAGGGAGTAAATGAGGACTGGAACGTGTAGATACAAAAATTATTATTTAGACACGATGTGGACTCTTGAGTAATACTTTTATTCAGCAAGAACACAGCTAGTCAAAAGTGACAGTAAAGACATTTATCACTAAATTTGTCACAAAAGACTTCTATTTCAAACTAATTATGTTTGTTTTTTCTATTCACTGCATTATAAATTCTGAAAAAATATGATTTCCAAAAGCACACAGTTTCAGCATCGAATTCCGTTTTTTTCCTAGGGACCAAATCAGCATTTTAAATGACTCCACTTTGCCATCACAGAATATAGCCTTTTAAAATTTATTAAAATAACAAACAGTTCTTTTAAAATTTTAATATTTCACAGTATTGTATTTTTGATAAAAATTAATGCAGCCTTAGTGCCATAACGACAGTAAAAGTCTATTACCGACCACCACATTTTTTAAACCATAGTGTGAGTTAGAAGCAGTGGTTCGAACTATACAGTGTACTTGTGGAGCCCCCTTGGTTTTTTTTTATTGGGGGGGGGGGGGGGGGTTCGTGCCCTTGTATATGAAGTACAAAGATACATAACAGCTGCAAGTGTATGCACTACTTGCTTTATGCAAGCCCTATATAGGATAAATCACTATACAGGATTTACCATATTATACTTTATCGGCACGAATTGATAGGTGAAACAACAAACAGCCACCTACAAATAGTCTATATACAAAGCATCATGCTGTCTTTGAGTTCACATGAACAACGGTTTTTAAAGTTACTCGTCGTCAGGCTACAGAAGAATACCATATAATTCCTCCGTTCAATTAGGCCTAAGAATTCGAGAGTCACGCAGACCTATAACAACCCAGCCACACCACATAATTGCGAATAACATGCCTTACCTTAACACAGAATCGACCACAGAATCCAACGTTTATATTTTTTCTACGAATCTTTGAGTTAACATGTACTAAACATGAGTGGAATTTGCACACCTTGATGCTTCCCCCCCATGCAGATTAGCAGTATAGTTATCTTAATTGAGTGAATTAGGTTTAAATCGCCGCATGCATGAATGAATGATCTTTTTGCATTTTTACACAAAATAATCCACGATGATCACATTACACAAAACTGAAATTGCATGTCAAAATAACACATTGTCAATATTTTTTGAGACCCCCCAAAATTTCACAAATCACGTTTTCAGGGGAGCCCATGTCTTATTAAGGGGAGCCGAGCTCCCCCGTAGTTCGCACCCTGGTTAGAAGTACTGTATCTGATTAGAAAATCAATTTAGAAATAGTGGAGAATAATATGGGGTTACATAAGTACAGCATTCTTTCCCAATTCACTGACTTTTTCCTTATTCAGCATCAAAATACCAATGACTAGCCTATATGAACCCTATCAAGAATTGTCCTTCACTGGTGCTGAAATTGTCCCTAAATTAAAATGCAATAATGATTTTCAAAATGAATAAATATAAAAATTATTATAAATAAAAAACGATCCTTCAGTGTTCTTTAACACTGATTTTACAATATCCTTTACTACAGAAAACATTCAGTAAAACTGCAGTTGTCTGTGTTGCTTGTCAGAGCAACACAACTCAATGACAGTCTTTATGCATGAAGTAAAACAGTCCAGGTCACCGTGGTCACGTCAATCAAGTTAAGCAATCCGTTGTTGTTGTTGTTTTTTGGCATAACCAATAGGCCTAGCAATTCAGAGCGGCCTCGTTTAAATCCTCCCTTCAGATAGCCTACCTTCCTGTTTAACAGGTAAAAACAAACTGCTTTAACAATCTTACCTCTGCTATAGTGGGGAATCCCACTATTATTTGTACCAAATCAATCGATATTTTCGTATTAATACTCCATATCTGCCACGAGGCCAGATAAACGCCAGCTTTTTCTGGAAAATGTAATTTACCGTTTAAGCACAAAGATTATGCGGGTTACGGTAAGCATAGGGTGCCATCAGTTTAATTTTTTATAAATACAAGGCTACTACCGAAGCTCTGATATGTAGAGAGGTGTTGCTTTGTGTCTATGCGGGTTATGTGGGATTAGTAAAGAATTTAATTTAAGTGCTTTTATGGGCTAGTCATTGAAGATGTTTCAGTTCATTTTATGTAATGAGTTCTGGTAGCCTGTTACATTGTTTGTATGATGTAGGCTATTTAATTTACTCATGGTTAATCGGTAGCCTATTATTTTTTATTAATTGTTCATTTAATTAATATGTTTGTTTGTTTGTTTATTCATTCATTCATTTTATACACGTTTTGTTTTTGTGCTTATTAGCCTATATTTGCTGCTGTAAAGTGATATTTTAAGGGGATCCTAAATGTGTATTAATTTTGTTTGTTATCTATTTGGTAGAAAATATTATACATATTCAATGTTATTCACATGTATTTTGAAAACCCTTATGAATGCATTTCTAAGAACTTGGTAGATTTTTGGTTTCTCCCTTATTTCAAACAGCCTTGCTTGTAATTTTTCGAGCTGTACTTTCATTAGTTATTACATTCGCTCGCTAATTTACACGTACAGTTCATCAGAGCAAATTAAAAACGTCTCGTCACGTGGTCACGTGTTTGAAGTGCGCGCGCAGTTACTTGGACGCGATCTCGAAATGCGTTCTTCTTTCAGATGTAACGTTACACGTATCGTTCGCTGTGGTTTCTCAAATCAAAACAAACATCAAACATTTGGACAGATTGTCCACAGACAGCTGAGAATGGGGTCATTTCTTGCTTTTCCCCTGGTGAAACCGCCTGAGATATTCGACCTTCCCGACTCTACGCTTATAGAGGGTCAGTGACTGGAGAAACTGAATTAACCGTTGATACTCAAGTTTATTAATAAGCTGTTGGGGAGACCGGAGCTATTTTTTTTTTTTACTGTTGTAAATATTTAGTTCATTTATTCATTCATTTAATCTGACGGGTTTTCTCTAATATTATTTTTCTTATTTGTAAACCACAAGTAATTGATTATTATTAGCAATATAATATCAACAGTAGGCTACACCAGCTTAGTGTAAATCTAAGTGTAGCCTACTGTAAGTAAGCTTACAGATTTGTCTGGGATATAACATTTGATGACTTACAAGTTGATGTTATTGATATTACAGCTGATAAAGAAGATGTTTATGCGGAATGTCATGCAATTAATGTGAAGTTCTGTGAAACCATGCATCGGCAGAATATGCGCTCCAAAAAGGAAGTGGCCATGTTTTATGGTATGAGTATTACAATTTCTGAAACATGAGGGACATTTAATAGTTTGCCAGCAGTTACCTAAAAGCAACACTTTCGGTTTTATTGTACATGATTTATTGCACAAAACAACAGTATGTCTAGAATCTCCTGTAGGTGTTCATCGTAGAATCTGGCATAATGTCGATCCACATGGTCATGATGATGACTTTTGTTTTTAGAGAATCACATGTTTTTCAGAATATAGACGTCACTGGAGTGGAGTGGTTGAAAAGTTGACGGAGAAGTACCCCCAGTGGACATCTAAAGACATCTTGAACCTTAGATACCAGTTTGAGGTTTTTGTCAGAGATCAAGGCTATCTTCTTCACTACGCTACCTTGTAAGTGATAGTTTCCCACCAATGCATTTTTCAAAGGCCAACCTTGACATATATCTGTTCACAAATGTCAAATGAATCTCTAACAGCAGTGATTTCACACTCTCTAATATCACAAGATGTAATTCCCTACAAATCACTAATAGACCAGATGATATAAATACATGAAATATTGATAATCTCTCTCACTCTCCTTTTTTTTCTTTACCATCCCATCATGAACTCTGGGACAGCAATGAGATGCTTGACGTCTTTCAAGATGCCACTTCTCCTGAGCAGCGCAGAGAGATGTTTGACAGTGTAGACACTCGTCAGTACAACGCCATCAACTTTGAGGAGTATCTTCAGGTTATAATAATACCTTGAAGGACATCTTTTCCATTATGAATTTTTGCTGAATCCTTTAACATCAAACACAGTTTGTCTCATTATAATTTAAAGGGGTCATATGATGCTCTTTTAAAGATCATTATTTTGTGTATTTGGTGTAACAGAATATGTTGACATGCCTTTTATGTTCAAAAACACTTATTTTTCAATACTGTACCTTATTGTAGGTCTTATTGCCCCGCCTCTCTCAACGCTAGTTTCTTCTACAACGTCCTCCTTCCGACAGCGCGTCTGCGCTGATTGTTTCCAGCGTCTCAGGCATTGTGATTGGCTGAACACCGCAAGCACTCGTCGGAAATGTAACGACCCTTACCATAATCGCGAGCTTCATCTTTCAAAATAAATGTAAAGACCGAGCCCGAAAGGGGAACAGAGTCGCGTGACAGACACAGTGATGAAGCTGGTATGTGTTTGCAGTACACAAGCCATGGTTAAGACAGCTGAGTCCACTGTGATGTGACCCTGTCTCTCTCTCTCTCTCTCACACACACACACACACACACGCACACATGATGCGCAAAACTCCGCATTTGAACAGTCAATAGCAAATACTTAAACTAATAACAAAACAGTAGCTGATTCAGAAGCGCCAGATTGTCATAGCAAAGTCAGAATGACCTCCTCTCCTAGGTTCACGAAACGGTCGTCCATAAAATGCATTGCTGTTCTGTTGTAAGTAATCTTAAAGATTCCTAAATGCATCTACTTCTGGAAGGCCAAATAAGTGCTTTTGCTTTCACCTAGAAACAAACAGCGTCTCCCTGACATGCTGCATCAACACTAACTGGCGGTCTGAAACCACGCCTTCTTCCTTTGCGTGCACTTTTGGGTGGCATTATGCAAATATTTCCCCATAGTGAGGTAGATATGTGGGGGAGTGTTAGAACAAGCCGTTTTAGGGGGGTGTGGCTGATTCTTAACTTTTATAAAGTATATCTCTTTGGTTTTGAGGCTTTAGTCTTTGCAACTTCAGGGATCTTATCTATGCACAATCAGCTTGTAACACTCCAAAGAGAAAGGAAAACTTGAAATCGCATCATATGACCCCTTTAATAAGCACAAATCAGAAGTTAGGATAATATAGCTGTTGTTTGCTAGATGTTTGTCTCATCTTTTTTCACTCACTGTCTCTTTCTTTTAGCTGATGAACAATATTAACATTGGGACACCTGTACCCAGGCCTCCCGGAATTGAGGACGACAGAGATGAGATTATGAATTTAGTCTCAGATTTATCAGAAGCGTACACCTTTTCACAGATATGCTATGGTTTGTTTTAAAGTACAGAGTGATACTTTTGTAAAGTAATGACTGTTAACTGTAGTTCTATTTATCTGTGTAGTTCTGTTAACTATTCGCTTCCAACTGGGGTTGTCTTTTGCAGTAAGTAGCATACAAAGACAAATATTTTTATTTATTTTTTATTTCAGTTTTAATGTATTTTTTTGTTTTGCTGTTTAAGACAAGTCTGTACAGCATCTCAGACTGAATTATAATTTTTTAATACATACAAGTAGAAAAATATAGTTAGTATGAAACAGTTTTTTTTTTTATTGTTAAGGATATAGTCAGAATAGAATTTAAAGCATAATCTATGATGATAAGCATCAGTAATTAATGGAATCTGCCAGCATATGTTATGTTTAAAGCCACATTATTTGCAAAAGCTTCATGGGCTTTTGGTGGTTGTGTGAATCGTGAGTTTCAGTCCAGCAGTGGTGATACGCGGAGTTCCCTTTACTGTCAGTTTAGTTATTTTGGACCTGCAAAGAAAATATAAATCCAAGTCATTTGTTATATTGGTCATCATAAAAGAAGAAATCAATAATAATTCCAGTTTGTTACATTATTTACTGCTCAGTGTTTGTGGCCATGGTATGTTTGCTACAAATTTGAGGTGACTTGTTTTAAATGTCACACACTTTGTCCTTCTTACCTCAGACGTGCAAGCGCTCCTCTCACCCACTGATCCCCAACGCTCGCACATACCTTCCTGTTGTTCTTGGTGAAAAAGCTTAAAGAGAAAGATCATGACAATTTTACAAAGCAATGATGGTAAACTTTCATCTGAAGGAGGCTTATCGTGATTATTATTGGACATCACAGGCAGTTGTTTCTTTATTTGCACAAATATATTGGGGGCCAAAAGTCTGATTTTAAATTCGTTTTAATAATACTTTATTTTTATTCAGCAAGGATGCATTAAATTGATCAAACTGGTCAGTAAGAACATTTACATTGTTACAAAATATTTATATTTCAAATTAATGCTCTTATTTTGAACTTTTTGTTCTTTAAAGCACCCTGAAAGAAAATGTTTAAAAAAAATATTAAGTAAAAACTGTTTTTAACATCTATAATAAATATAATAATATTGTTATCTGAAGAATCGTGACACTGAAAACTGCAGGTAGATAGGCTGCTGAGAATGCCATTTTTGCCATTGCAGGAATAAATTACATTTGAAATTATATTCAAATGCAAACATTTATTTTAAATTGTAATAATATTTCACATTGTTAATGTTTTTACTGTATTTTTTTACATTCCTAAAAGGGTAAGCGTCATAAGAAACGTATTTCAAAAACATCTAAAAAGGCTTATCGACCCCGACCGCTTGATCTGTAGAGTATATATATTTATGTAATGTTTATTTAGTGGATATAATTATTTAGTTTTCATTTTAAATTATATTCTCAACAAGATTAACATGAATTTTTAAGGATTCTTAATTAATTAATTTATATATTTTTATTTTTATCTGTTTTCTTCAATGGCAGTAACTCCACAAGTTTGCATAAAGCTTGATGATCATGTTCTTTAGCATAATTTGAGAATGATTCAAGATCACTATTTGACTTAGAAAACAAATTTTTTCACTCATTTTACATGTAATAACACATTTTTCATCTTTAAAATCATAACAGTTTTATTATTATTAAGGAAAGACAGATTTTTCAATGTAGTATCAGACTTTTGTACCCCACTTTGTCTGTGTTAATGCTGTGGGATTTTTTGTTTTTTTGTACTGTGCGCCCTCATATATTTAAATGTATGATTAAAACTTGTCTCTTTTGGTGTAACCACATTGTGTGGGTAAATGGGTGAACCCTGACTCATTCCTGCGGTCAGATTACAGTGACTCACATGATGGCATCTATGCGACACACCTCACGGGAGCTCTGCTCAATAAAGCCCTTGATCGCACCGAAGGGCAGAGGATTTCGAGTGTATTTCACACAACAGGCATAGTTCAGCGGCCCATCTGACATCACACAAAACATCTTTCTTACAGTCATAGACCCACATAAAGTACCTCAGTTTATTGCATGTACTAAATAGTACCCATTAAAATGACATAGAAAAAAATAGCCAAATTCACAGCAATTACCAAAACAATGCAAAAAAAGCAGTAAGGTCTCCATAAGAAACTTACATGCTGCTGGAGTGTGAGGAAACAGGCTTAGAAGAATGCTGCTGATGAGAGTGATGGTGAGCAGAGACATGATGCAGTGCATTTCAGTCAGTCAGAGATGTGTGCTATAGCAGAGCAGGGCCTTATATACTAATGAGCGATGAGATCAGTTGCACATGTAGAATCACAAATCAGATGCAGGCTTTAAAACGGGGACAGCAGCAACCATGGAAAAAGAGGACAGGAAAACCAATATCGCAGATATTACAATGCTTACAAAACAAGTCCCAACCACAGACGTGTTGCAGATTGATCTCACGACTGTTTCTTCTTAGTATCTCAAGCAATTACGCACTTCCCATGTGAGAAGTTGTTGTGCATATGCCATTATTTCAAGTATAGCCTCAAGTATAACTGGCGTTGTGAATGATGTAAATCAACATCCTGTGTGTAATTCATTTACATTTATTCATTTAGCAGACACTTTTATCCAAAGTTACTTACAATTGAGGAATACATGAAGCAATTCATCACAGGAATTGCTCGAAATACAAAGTTTCAGAAATTGTTCAGATTAGTGCAAGTACTAGACGGGGGATTAAGGAAAGAGAAAGCATTATTTTTTTTTTTTTTTTTGTTTGTAAATGAGTTCACCTTCTGTGGTCACATACTCATACCTCGTTCTTCAGGCTTGCTCGCGACGTTTGTATATTTGTCAGGGATTCAGCATGCCGATGGGGGGACTGAATTCATGAGAAAACCCTGTCAAGCAATAGTCGTAGCTCTATATTCTTATGTCTTTCTTTGCTATGCTTCATTTTTATTGTCCTATTATAAGTTAAATTTTAGAAGGGGGTCCTATTGTCAGCTATTTAATCATTGTCATTTATTTGAGTTTAATTATCTGATGGTATCATAATGATTACGGCTGTATTTAGACAATTTGAACTTGTGTTGACATCATTTGTAGGCCTTACAATGCTACAATGGCGTTTATAGGGGAAGTTGTTTATTGTGCAGTGTGAGGATTTGCCTACACCGCTGTGCCTATTAGCCAATGACCCATTTGTGGATGAGACTGGACAATGTTCCCCCTCCGGCAAAGAGAATAACATGCACAGCTTCTGTGCCTAGAAACAGTAATCAGGGACCAAGTTTTATGTAAAGGATCATATACTCACTTCCTTACTCTTTGTATGATGTGTGCCTTTGGTGGCCACTTTTTGAATCGTGTGTGAAACTAGTGAGGTGTTTGTCATGTGAAGGTCCCTCGGTGCATTTCTGTGTAAATGCTGCTACTCCGTCTAGTCAAATCCGTTGAGATCACGATGTCCTTAAAAGAACCAAAAAACATCGTAGTAAAACCATCTCATTCAAGGTGCCATTCTGTCTTTTGTGAGTAAGTTCTATTTCTGTCGACTGATGAATCATTTCTACTGCTATTTCTAATCTGCACCGGCTAATTATCTAGCACGCTGTTTTGCTAAAAATCATAATTTACTCTTATTTATATCATACACTTCATCTACAACTGTCACTTCTCATAACAGCATGACAAAGTGATTTTCTATGTTAGTATTATTTATTTATTTTGTGAGATATTTTCATGGATGGATGGACTAGAGGGCGCGTTAGTTGTGTCTAGATGACGAAGCAACAATATACGGACTGACGCGTATATAGCGGTAACGTCGTAGATAAACTGTTTATCATGTGTATTATGGTATAACGGTTAATGGTTAATGTAGAATAAACGTTCTATGGGTAGTATGTTAGATAAACGTTTATATTGGGTAAGCTGTACCTTTTTCTAAATGGTTAGGTAGGTGGATAGATGGGTAGACAGACAAACATACAGACATGGATGGATGGTAGGTAGATAGATGGGTAGATAAATTTAATTTAGTTAGGTAGTTGGTGGGTAGACAGACAGACAGATGGGTAGATAAATGGTTAAATGGGTAGATTATAGGTGGACAGACAGATGGGTGGATAAATGAGTAGATGAATAGTGATATGGGTAGATAAATGGGTAGGTAATATTGGTAGATGGCAGATAAATGGTTAGGTGAGTAAATCAGTAGGTACACAAACATACAGACAGATGGATGGGTAGATATATAGATGGGTAGGTAGGTGAGTAGACAGACATTGGTAGATAAAAGGTTAGATGGGTGGATAAATGGTTATATAGATAGATAGACAGACAGTCTGGCTCTCTCTGTACGTAGAGCACAGCTGAATTAATCATCGCTGCGGCACCTAGCTTTCCTTCTCAATATCTCTCCACTTTTCTCTTTTTATTGAGACCTTTCTTTCCGTCTCTGTCTCTGCTCTCCCCCGCACTCTGCAGCACGTGAATCATATTGCCAGAGTGAGTGGGACTTTCTGCTCGTACACTTCAATCTTTTCTCATGTTTGCTCTCAGTCTGAATAATTACCGTATGTGGGTGGTTGTAAGCTTCTCTCATTTTGATTCCTTTATAATGACCCAGTGGGAGGTTAACAAATTAATACCTCAAATGATGAATCTGGAGAGACAGAGAGAGAGGAAAACCGATAGAAGACATGTCAGGTCACCAGCTCTCTCATTCATTGCTCTCTGATGGTAAATATTTGATTCTGAGATTAAAATTCATGGGGTAAATGTTACACCTGGGTCCTCTGAAGCCTGAAGACAGGCCGTTAGATCACCTGTCAAAGTGAGTACACTCAGGCTAGACCTTGTGACATTGATTGGAAATGCCTGTGAAATCGCAGGGCAGAATTACTGATACGTACAATTAGTTTGACCTTGAGGTCAGAGGTGTGACAGCCATATATCTTGTCTGTTTTTTATGCTGTTTATTATTTATTTATGTATTTGTTTAATTTTAAAGGCACAACCAGATGCTCATTTTATTTTCCTTCACATATCAGGTTTTTTTATAGATATGAAAGATAGATTTTTACTTGTTTTATGTTGTTGTTGTAGTTTTGTAGCAGTGAACCTAGATAATTCTGTCAACTATTTGGGTGTTTCTTCAACTAAGGGTGCTTATTAACTCTGTTAAATCACACTTTTCACAAAAAAAAAATTAATCAGAATAAGCAATGAAATGGTTTGTTTCACTCAGTTATTGTAAATGTTCTAAATTGTGATTAATATTTTTAAAAGTAATTTTTCTTATTTATTGATTGAATGTCTAGGTCTGGGACATGGGTAAAATAATCAAATGTATTCATTTGACCAGCATCAAAATGATATACATACATGGTAAAAGAGTTCTGTAATGTAATTACATTTAGATATTTGCATTTATTTAGAGATTTTCATATAAATATGGAAGGCCAAATAATTATTTGGTAAATCATAATAATGACATAAGTATAAATTATGAAATACTAAGTCATAAATATTCAATAAAAGCCATAATTCTGACTTAATAATTCTGAAAAAATGTCATAATGTGACAACTTTGTCATAATTTCACCTTTTATCTCATAATTTTGACTTGGTATGTTATAATTATGGCTTATCCCATAAATATGACTTAGTATCTCATAATATGACTTTATTATGATTTACCAAAGCTTGCATTATTTATTTATTTATTGTGGACGAAATTACCTTCCATATATAACAAAACATATACATAAGGACATAAAAGTCTCATAGTTGAACAACCAGCCATTTACCATATATTTAGAATGTAAACAAGAAATCAATCTAATGAAAGGTGTTTTTCTGATATTCTCTTTCTAAACTCTGGATACACTCACTGTATTGAAGTAATTTGAAATGTCAGTGTTTTCCCTTCAGGGGGCGCCAGAGGATACTGAGATGGATTTTTCCCCTTGTCTTGCTTTGAATTAAGATTGAGGATATTACTAAACAGATTGTTGTTGTTTTCAGAAAAAAGTTCAGTATACTACTTACTTGGATGCCCTTTTTTTGTTTCTTTCTTCGAATAAGCTGTTTTATTCATTTCCTGGTGGCATTTGTTCAGTTTTGTCATCTCATGAAAAATGAAAATGCTTTTAACATTAAAATCACCTCAAAGGCATTGGCCAAAAAAACGGTCTGCTTAAGTAGGAGATTTGTCACAGAGGACAGACAGAGTGGACACAGAGCCATGAATCTGAGGATGAATATCACAGCTGGCATAACGTTGTCAGTGACACAACATACACTTCCTCCTCTCTCTCAAATTTGGGCCACACTCCAACTTTAAAGTAATCAAATATTTCTCATTCTATGGGAGATTTTTGTAGTTTGTGATAAATTCTGTCCAATAAAGCCGACGAGATGACAGCTATGAAGGATGTAAAGGACACCGAAAAAAATGAATGATTATTTAAGCTCCTACTTCCTGCAGGGAGGGGCCCTGTGCCAGAGACTGCACAGTTCTAACTCTATAAAAGTGTCAGTGTAAAAGTTCCGGAGTCCTTTGCAGTCCTGCATTTGCAATGAATATAAGAGAATATAAGAGACTCAAGAGCGTGCAGGTTTGTGTGTCTAAATTGGAACTAGCAGGCCCTGTCCCAAATGGCAAACTTGTTGTATATATGAGACCATAGGGTGTCCCATTTGTCATTTTCGGTTTCATAAGGGTGCTCATGAGTTTCTGCCTACCTTTTTAGCAGCTGCTGTGTTTCTTTAATGTGCACTTTTTCTGATGCAGACTATTAAGTGATAGTCTGTGTTTACAGTTACATCACATTTTTATCAGCCTTTCATTTCCTCCTGATTTTAC
This sequence comes from Sinocyclocheilus anophthalmus, assembly GCA_018155175.1. NCBI lineage: Eukaryota > Metazoa > Chordata > Actinopteri > Cypriniformes > Cyprinidae > Sinocyclocheilus > Sinocyclocheilus anophthalmus. Next base: position 225,221 of record JADLZN010001070.1, on the reverse strand, counting down.
AGTTTGAAAATCATATTTATGGATATTAATTGTTTTAAAGGGATTGTTCACCCCCTAAAAAAGGAGAAAACTTTAAACTCACCCTCATGTCATTCCAAATCTGCTTGACTTACTTTCTTCTTCATAACAAATCTATATACAGTGGGTACGGAAATTATTCAGACCCCCTTAAATTTTTCACTCTTTGTTTATTGCAGCCATTTGCTATCAATCATTTAAGTTATTTTTTCCCTCATTAATGTACACGCAGCACCCCATATTGACAGAAAAACCAGAATTGTTGACATTTGCAGATTTATTAAAAACAAGAAAAACTGAAATATTTCACATGGTCCTAAGTATTCAGACCCTTTGCTGTGACACTCATATATTTAACTCAGGTGCTGTCCATTTCTTCTGATCATCCTTGAGATGGTTCTACACCTTCATTTGAGTCCAGCTGTGTTTGATTATACTGATTGGAGTTGATTAGGAAAGCCACACACCTGTCTATATAAGACCTTACAGCTCACGTCATGTCAGAGCAAATGAGATCATGAGGTCAAAGGAACTGCCTGAAGAGCTCAGAGACAGACTTGTGGCAAGGCACAGATCTGGCCAAGTTTACAAAAAAAATTCTGCTGTACTTAAGGTTCTTAAGAGCACAGTGGCCTCCATAATCCTTAAATGGAAGACGTTGAACCCTTCCTAGAGCTGGCCGTCCGGCCAAACTGAGCTATCGGGGGAGAAGAGCCTTGGTGATAGAGGTAAAGAAGAACCCAAAGATCACTGTGGCTGAGCTCCAGAGATGCTGTCGGGAGATGGGAGAAAGTTGTAGATAGTTTACCATCACTGCAGCCCTCCACCAGTTTGGGCTTTATGGCAGAGTGGCCCGACACATGAAAGCCCGCATGGAGTTTGCTAAAAAACGGTGAGAAATAAGATTCTCTGGTCGGATGAGGCCAAGATTTAACTTTTTGGCCTTAATTCTAAGCGTATGTGTGGAGAAAACCAGGCACTGCTATCACCTGTCCAATACAGTCCCAACAGTGAGCATGGTGGTGGCAGCATCATGCTGTGGGGTTTTTTTTCAGCTGCAGGGACAGGACGACTGGTTGCAATCGAGTGAAAGATGAATGCGGCCAAGTACAGAGATGTCCTGGACGTAAACCTTCTCCAGAGTGCTCGGACCTCAGACTGGGCCGAAGGTTTAACCTTCCAACAAGACAATGACCCTAACCACACAGCTAAAATAACGAAGGAGTGGCTTCATAACAACTCTGTGACTGCTCTATGAAATGGCCCAGCCAGAGCCCTGACTTAAACCCCAATTGAGCATCTCTGGAGAGACCAAAAAACGGCTGTCCACCAACGTTTACCATCCAAACTGACAGAACTGGAGAGGATCTTCAAGGAGGGATGGCAGAGGATCCCCAAATCCAGGTGTGAAAATCCAGGTTTTTCCCAAAAAGACTCATGGCTGTATTTAGATCAAAAGGGTGCTTCTACTAAATACTGACAAAAGGGTCTGAATACTTAGGACCATGATATTTCAGTTTTTCTTTTTTAATAAATCTGCATAAATGTCAACAATTCTGTGTTTTTTTTTCTGTCAATATGGGGTGCTGTCTGTACATTAATGAGGAAAAAAATTAACTTAAATGATTTTAACAAATGGCTGCAATTTAACGACAGAGTGATAAATGTAAGGGGGTCTGAATACTTTTCCGTACCCACTGTATATATAATATATTTTTTTTTTTGACTTTTAAACTTTTTGATTTGTCTCGTCCATGCAATGAAGTTATAAATATAATATCAGAAATCTAATCATGTTGTAAAAATCTATGACGTATCTCATAATACTTTTACTGCTTTGTCATATTTCCTTTTTTTACTGACTAATCTCTCATATTTTTGACTTTTTTTGTCAAATTCTACTTAATTTGATTTTCCAAAGCTGATTCCCATCCCATAAATTTTATTTGAAAAAAAAAAAAAAAAATCTATATATATATATATATATATATATATTATATAAATGCAATGAATATAAGAAGAATATCAGAGACTCAAGAGCGAGCAGGTTTGGTGTCTAATTGGTAACTAGCAGGCCCCTGTCCCAAAGGTAACTGTTGTATATGAGACCAGAGGGTTCCCATTTTGTCATTTTGGTTTCATAAAGGGTGCTCATGAGTTGCTGCCTACCTTGGTTTAGCAGCTGCTGTGTTTCTTTATGTGGCACGTTATAAAACTAAATAAAATAAATCAATATATATATATATATATATATATAATATATATAATATATAATTGTGTTCCCATTTTCCCCAATAGCCAAAGAAAAAATATACAACAGCAAATTTAAGACTTAAAAAAAGAGAGGAAAAAAGAGAGAGATTGATTATGTTGGTCAGTTAAGAGAAAGATATCAAATTTGCCGCCACACCCTCAGGCATTGTATTAGAAGCACTTACTGTACACTGCAGCGTTAACTAGTTTTCTGAAATGTAACTATCCATTTAAATCTCCATACATCATGACAATAATGAATCCCTTGGAATTCTAATGAAGGACATGCACCCATCAACACACACTCTTTATGTGTTGCTGCTACTGTATTGCTTATGCAAACAATTTAGTGCTTTGTGCTGCATGCTAACATTTGCTCAACACTGTCCTCCTGTGCAACAGAAAACAAACACACACTGCACGGGCCAGAGCGCCACAATAAATCGAAGTGCCAGCTCTGACACAATCTGTAGGCAGAATGCATCTTGACAAGAGGCTTCTCGGCGCAGGTGCTTTGTGTTTCGGTGTTAGGAGCAGAGGAGTAACACAGATAACAGATGGATTTATGACAGGGCTTAGGCAGGGATTAGGGTACCTCAGACCTAGATGATTGCACAGTTTATCATGTCACCTTTAGCTTTATCAAAGACATGTTTTTTTGAGAAGACCGCCAGAAAGAACGGGACCGAAGCCACGTGGGGTGGGTTAGACAAAGAGAGAGGCAGAAATGCTGTGTTAGCAATGGAATACTAGAGGAAATTCAGTATGAACTTGTATGATTTTTTTATGATATACAGTATGATTTTGCTAATTGTTTTTTTAGTATATAGTACACACACTCACAATGACATTTGCATTTTTTAGCAGTGGGAGGAGTGATGGAGGAGGAAGATGGTGCATCTGATGAATGGGGCATCTTGTCCAAAAAGCCAGAAAAATGGTTTGGGCGATGGTATATTATACTCCTCCAAATGTGTGCGTTGATGTTAATGCCCTTCATTTTCACATCACTGGTGTGTCTTTGTGAGCAATCCACAAACTAGATATATACCGGGAGGTCGTTTACATATTTCTTTGGCTATCTTTGTGTTTTATTGCTCAAAGCTCTCAGCATATGTGTTAATGCACTATGACTTAATGTTGGAGTGAATTTATGACCGATTTATATTAACCCACAGAAACTTTTCCCATGAATAGATCTGACTGTATTTTGTGGGCTTTTCCCACATTTTCTCATCTTGATTTTGGGGGAAAATCTGCAGAATTTTGCAAGATGGTTTTAAACATGGTAGAAAGGGTTATCAGAGGACAGATTCACAAAAAAGTTAGGATTACCTCTTAAATCCGTTTTAAATCCCAGAAGATTCTTCGTGAATTTGAGTTATTTCAAATATTAAGCATTGCAACACTTACATATACGCATTACTTATAGTTTGGAATATTTTTTTTTTTAAAGATATAGTCTAAAAAATAGGAAAATATTAAGCAGCAAAAAAGAATTTTCAACATTGATAAGAATCATATCAGATTAGAATGATTTCTATATAGGATCACATGACACTGAAGACAAATGCAGTTGAAAATTCGGCTTTGCCATCATATGAATAAATTACATTTTAAAATAGCCTATATTAAAACAGAAACACGTTATTATAAATTGTAGTAGTATTTCGCAATATTACTGTTTTTTTTTATAAGTATACTTTTTTATGGGACTAGACTAATATATAATCTAAAACACTTTTTTGGGGCCCAACAATAATTTTCTCCCGGAGAATGCAAGATATCCTTGGCATTTTCCTGAAATATGAAGATAAGAATAAAATAGTAATAATAGTAATTTTAAGTAAATAAATAGACATTAAATACTTATTTGAGTTCAAAGTTGAATTTACTGTATTACAGTACCAGAAGAGGATTTGGTGGGATACAGGACAGTAAAACAGTGAGGAAGGTCAAATTCACAGTGTAGCCATTTTTATACAAAAACCATAGAAGATTGCAATCGGCCAATCAAGCATGCAGTGTAAGAAGCCAAAATATTTAATAAATTAACATGCAATGTACAACTTTGTGAATGACAGGCGTTTGAAATGTGCTGTTTCTGTGGGCCTGCCCATAGTGAGGGTATACCACATTACAATGAGTTTTTATCATCCAGAATACATGCTGGAAACTTCTGAGGGTCCTGTCACTCTGTGAGGGTCCATGGGTGTTTGTCATTGTGTGTGTGTATGGCAAAGAAACAAAAAGTGCATGCTAAGTGAGAGACACACAGCAGGAATTCCACAGCTAACTGTCACTTCCTCCCCCTTCTGCTCAGAGTGTGGGCGGCAGCTCGAGATCTGTGTGTATGCGAGTACACGCTCGGGTTGTTGTGTGTCTGTATATGTGTGTGTGTGTGTGTGTGTGTGTTTGGATGTATTGCTTATGTATGCAGGAAGGCCGTTTTGTTTGTGTATAAAAGACCATGACAGAATGTATATTCTTTGATGCTGCCCGATCATGAGTTTGTGTCACTGAAGCTGAGAGAAAGAGACAGTCAGAGAGCCCTGTATAAATAGAGGATGTCTCTCTGGTGTGTTTGCAAGCTGAAGTGTGTTTATAGGCTCTATGAAAACCAACACATTAGCAAGCTGTGTCTGGTTGAATGTCACAAATACATGTCCGGGTTGTATTTATGCATACAATAAAGAGGGGAAAAAAATACAAATGGTATTTTTCATAAAGGAAATGTATGTATTATGTATTTATAAAAAAGGATGATGGTCCACACACAAAATAATAAACTAAAATGAATTAATGAAGAAATAAATCTCTGTAGTATTGGATTTATATTAATTAAATTCCACTGTTTGTGCATTTCAGTTTAATACTTTCCTTAGTTTGTCATTCCACACTGATGATGGGCTATTGCCATAAAACCGCATGTGTTTTTATTACCAGTGGAACTTAATATTGAATATAAATCCAAATACCACACTTAATTAATTAATTCATTCATTCATTCTTCATACCAGGTGAATGATCATGCACAAAATGATAAATAAAAATAAAACAAACAAATAAATATATATATATTTTTTAATTTATGAATACACCTATATGAATACATGAATATACCATACCAAAAGACTAAACAAAAAATAAATAAATAAACAATAAATATATCACACTTTAGCAATTTTGATTTATACTCATTAAATTCCACTGTTTGTCAAGTGTAGTTTGTCAATTCCACAATCACTGATAAAAGACTATAGCTGTAAAAAACACTTATGTTTATGTAATGATATTCGCTTAAATTCTGATTCTAGCAAAATATCAGTGCTGGTACTACTATATCTCAGTGCTGTGTTTGACACTGTCGATCATACCATCCGCTCTAGAGAGACTGGAAAACGTCTCAGGTTACGTATGTAACCATGGTTCCCCAAGGGAACGAGACGCTGCGTCAGAAAACGCTAGGGGAACGCCTTCAGCGATACCAAGCTCTGAATCATATGTGTAATCAGTCGAACGATGGGCGAGACGTCAGAGGCGGGTGACATCATGACCAGGAAGCTATAAAAGCACGTGAGGTGCCGCCAGGCGCCAGCTTCTAGGAATGAAGCAAGCGCTTGCAGGGATGCTGGAAGTATGGCTCTGAGACGCAGCGTCTCGTTCCTTCGAGTAACCAGGGTTACATACGTAACCTGAGATTTTCCTCTTCAGGAACTCGAGCTGCGTCGTAAAACGCTAGTGGACCGCGATGTCCACGCCGCCAGACTTGCAAATCCCTGCCTGGTGTGAAAGGGCACGGCTATGGCAAGAGAACAGAGGGGCCTGGAGTGGCTCGCAAATCTAGGTCATAGAACCTGACGAAAGTGAGGGGCGTAGACCATCCTGCAGCGTTGCAGATGTCCTGCATAGGAACACCTGCCAGAAAGGCCTTGGAGGCCGCCACACTTCTTGTCGAGTGAGCCTTGACCCCCAATGGTGAGGGGAGATCAGAGGACTCATAGGCAACAGTAATGGCATTAACTATCCACCGGCTGAGGGTCTGCTTGGAAGCAGGATGACCTCTCTTAGGGGGACCATAGCACACAAGCAGTTGGTCTGCCTTTCTCCACTGGGCAGCTCTGTGGATGTAAGCGTCCAGTGCTCGCACTGGACACATACAATTAAGCCTCTGCTGGTCGGGCTCCCTAAAGGGAGGAGGATAAAAAGCCTGGAGTACAACAGGCCGTGGTGTAGAGGAGGGGACCTTAGGGACATACCCCGCGCGAGGGTATAAAAAAGCTTTGGCCAGACTGGGCGCAAAGTCGAGATAGGAAGGCGCCACAGAAAGGGCCTGCAGATCCCCAACTCTCTTTAGAGAAGATACAGCTAAGAGAAACACAGTCTTTAATGTAAGAAGACGATCCGATATCTCCTCGATAGGCTCAAAGGGAGGCCTACAGAGAGCTTCTAACACCACAGCGAGGTCCCAAGGAGGGACACGAGATCGTACCTGAGGCCTCAGCCTCATCACACCGCGGAGGAAACGTGTAATCAGAGGGTCCTTGCCCACCGAGTGACCACCAAGAGGGGTGTGGTAGGCCGCTATGGCCGCCACGTAGACCTTCAGGGTGGAGTGGGTCAACCCAGCAGAGAGACGGGTCTGCAGGAACTCCAGCACTGTACCAATCGTGCAGTTAACTGGGTCGAGCTGGCGATCTCCACACCAAGAAATGAAAAGTTTCCACTTCAAGGAGTACAATTTCCTCGTGGAGAGAGCTCTGGATTGGAGGATGGTCTCAAAAACCTCGGTTGAGAGACCAGAAGCTACAAGTTGTGCCCCCTCAGGGGCCACACCCACAGCTTCCACAACTCCGGGCGGGGGTGAAATATCGTGCCCTCCGCCTGTGAGAGGAGATCCCTCCTGAGGGGAATCTCCCATGGAGAGCCGTCGAGGAGAGAAATCAAGTCCGAGAACCATACTCGGCCCGGCCAGAACGGGGCTACTAGCAATAGACGGACCCTGTTCCGACGTACTCTCTCTAGAACTCCCGGGAGCAGAGCGATCGGGGGAAAAGCGTACAGCCGAAGCCTCGGCCAAGTCTGTACCATCGCATCCAGCCCCAGTGGCGCTGGATGAGTCAGAGAGAACCAGAGGGGACATTGCGATGTCGTCTGAGTCGCAAACAAGTCCACCTGAGCCTGGCCAAAAACTCTCCATATCTGCTTCACCACCTCGGGGTGAAGCATCCATTCCCCGGGCCTCGGCCCCTGCCTCGACAGGATGTCTGCCCCCATATTGAGATGCCCAGGAATATGCACTGCCCTCAGCGAGAGGAACTTGCCCTGGGACCACACCAGGATCTGATGCGCCAGCTTGCATAAGGGGCGCGAACGCAGACCTCCCTGGTGGTTGATATAAAAGACCACCGCTGTGTTGTCGGTGCACACACACACATGGCGATCCCTTAGGTCTGGAAGAAAGTGTTTGAGGGCTCGAAACACGGCCAGCATCTCCAGGCAATTGATGTGCCACGTGAGATAGCGACCACTCCACAGACCACGGGCAGGGTGGCCACTCATGACTGCTCCCCAACCAGTGAGGGGCGCATCCGTCGCTAGCGTTACGCGGCGACAAGGAGCTCCCAGCACCGGGCCCTGAGACAAGAACCAACGTTTCCTCCACATGTCCAAGGCACGTAGGCCTCGCCGTGTGACCTTGATCATGCGAAGCGGGTTTCCCCTCGGGGAGAACCCCTTGGTCTTGAGCCACCACTGTAGGGGTCTCATGTACAGCAGGCCAAAAGGTATCACGTTGGACGCCGCTGCCATCAGACCCAGCAGCTTCTGAAACTGCTTGACAGTGAGTGACCGGCCTTCTCTGACTCCCACTACTGCCGTGAGGATCGACTCGATCTGAGCAGGAGACATACGTGGCTGCGTCGTGGTCGAATCCCACACCACGCCCATATAAGTGGTCCTCTGTAATGGAGACAGCACACTTTTCTTGGCATTTAGTCTTAACCCCAACTTTCCCATATGAGCGAGAACGACATCTCGATGCCGAACCGCCGTCTGCTCTGATTGAGCTAAAATCAACCAATTGAGTATGCGGATGCCCTGGAGCCGCAGAGGAGCCAGGGCAGCGTCCACACACTTCGTGAAAGTACGGGGTGAGAGTGCTAGGCCGAAGGGAAGGACCCGATATTGGTAAGCTTTGCCCCTGAAAGCAAACCTCAGGAACTTCCTGTGACTGGGAAGGATGGAGACATGAAAATAAGCATCTTTTAGATCTATCGTGACGAATCAGTCCTCAGACCTGATCTGAGACACGACCTGTTTGACAGTGAGCATTTTGAACTTCAGACGCATGACTGAGCGGTTCAATAGCCGCAGATCTAAAATTGGACGCAACCCTCCATCCTTCTTCGGCACGATGAAGTACCGGCTGTAGAACCCGGACTCCCTGTCGAGAGGAGGACCACCACTCGTGCTCCTTACCCAAAGAGTAAAGATAAAAAAAAAAAAAAGGAGGGTACTGGGTCCTCAAGCGAGTATTGACTTCTTGTTCTAATACCAGAGCCTGCTCTGGGCCCACTACTGTGAGAAAAACCCCTTTGAAAGGCGGCGACGGAGCGCCGAACTGAATGCGATAACCTCTTTCTACAGTCTGCAGGACCCAATGAGATACGTTTGGCAGTAGTTTCCACGCTGCTAAATAATCTACTAAGGGAACCAGTCTCTCGAGACTGGCCTCTGGTGTCTTTGTAGCTGCTAGCTGGGTGCCCTGAAGTGGCGGACCGGCAGGAGTTCGCCGAACTAGCTGCTTGAGAGACCCCCTAAGGGGTGGCGAGGCTCTCGTCTCCGCTACGTTTCCGGGCGGAAAATACAGAGAAAAACCTTTCGCTGGAGACCGCTGCGCCCTGGCACACTGGCTGGGTTGGCAGAACGGTTTCCTGAGGGCGCTGAGGAGAGACGGACACCGTGTAATGCGGTGCACCCCGCTCTTCCCCAGTAGGGGCCGCCCTCAGCAGTCCTGGATTTATGCCTGTCAGGACCGCTTCCTCGACTGAAGCACGACCCTCAGATCGGGCCTCGCCTTAGAAGCCCCCGACTTAGAGCGCCGCCGGCCTCGGTCCCGCTGGGGGGGAGCGCGAGAGGCAACGCTCTGTTTTTGGACCTCCCTATATGAGGAGCTGGTACCCGGCTGGGGCTGCTCCCGCCCAGCAGCCCCCAGAGCTATAGAACGGCAAGGGAGAAACCGCTGGAATGCTGCCGCCTGTTTACGGGCCCCCTGGTATCTGTCGACGACCGAATCGACAGAACAGACCAGAAGGCGCAAGCGGGGCATCCATAAGGCAGACCCTGTCCTTCTCTTTCATATCGGACAGGGTCAACCACAAATGCCTCTCCGCCTCCACCAGAGCTGCCATGGACCGCCCAATAGCACGGGCGGTCTCCTTGGTGGCGCGAAGGGCTAAATCAGCGGTTCTCCTCAGTTCTAAAATGTCATCTGCTTTGACTTGCTCGCCTTCATCTAGCTCTTTTAGCAGGTCGGCCTGGTACGCCTGTAACACTGACATAGTGTGCAGACATGCACAAGCCTGACCTGCTGCCGAGTACCCCTTGCCCACCAGCGCTGAGGTGGTTCGCAGCGGCTTGGTGTGCAAGACCGGAGCCTTCAGAGACGATGCCACGCCTGGTGACAGATAGCTCGCAAGTGTCTGCTCTACCCGGGGCATCGCTTTGTAACCGCATTCACTCAACCCCACCACATTTCCATAGTAATCAGAGGCAGGGACGAATAAGCGGGCCGAGAATGGTTTCTTCCACGATCTCGACACCTCGGTGTGGAGATCGGGAAAAAACGGCAGGCTTTTATTATTATTACGATAAATCCATTTGATAACTGAAAAATAAATTTTCTTTTTTTTTTAATTCATTAATGTATTTTATTTTTAAGGTGACCTGGACATGTTTTTGTCTATGTTTGCCTTCCTAAAAAAATTGTGAGACAATAAACCCCTTCCGCACAGGGACAGGAAATGACATTGAGGTGGTGTAGTTGCCATGCAATCTGTCTGTTTGTCAATAGGTCATCCTCTGAGCACCGAGCCATAAACCCTAAACCTTAATGATGTGCTTTATGGTACATGGATGGACTGCGCAGTAGGCTGATGCTGATTACCCAAGATTACGCAGGGTTTGAATAGGGATTGTAATCTGCTCGTAACTCATGTTTGCTCAGCGCAGATGTGCAGCCATTGTCATGAATGGTGACAGAGCTAAGAGACCACCCTGTCTGTATTCAAGAGCGCATAACAATCATCGTAAATGAAATGAGAGATTACAGTGGATTAATAGTCTGAGAAAGTGCAAATGAGAGACTAAATTTTCCTCACTGTAGCGTGTTCGGGCCTGTTTGAGCACACTCAGAAACATAATCATTTCACTTCACATTTCAGGCTCAGGAGAAAACTCCGATCCTGTGTGACAGTGGGAATTCTCAGTACAGTAGAAAGAGCAAATGTGTTTCTTTATGTGTATACTGTATTTAAAATATATATATTAAAAAAAAGGTAGAAATTTTTTTAAGTATTTTAATATTATTATTAATGTTACGTATTATAACACATCACATTGACCTGTAAGGTCAACTACCCAGATGCATTTTAAGTACACACACACACACACAATATTCTTGAGAAACATGTCTTGTGGCACTTTTGCATCTAATTATGTTTTTACTGAAAACCAAGACAGTCTTTGCAGAAAACCAAGAAATACTGATTAAGATTTTTTTTTGTTGCAATGCAGAGTTTGTAAAAGTGCATTTATAATGTTGCTGTGTGTTTCCAAACCCATTTGTTGTGTGTGTGTGTGTGTGTGTATGGTGTGTGTGTGTGTGTGTTCGTAACACATTTGATTTATTTTGGATCGCACTGCTGTGGTTTGTGCTTCCCCTCAGACCACATTCTAATTTTTCTATTGCTTGCCAGCTCTAGTTGAGATGGAAGTGGTTCTTGGTCTGAGTAGAAATTTGGGGCTCAGACCAGGCCTGTGTTTGTGTACATGTGTGTATGTTTTGGCTGAACACACAAACGTCTTGCACCAGTGTATTGCATGCTTATAATTCAGCTATGACTGTGTGCACTCTGGTTCAAGTGTTTGTGTGCGTGTGTGACTGTGTTTGGGTCTCCGTATGGAGATATTTACTCTGATGTCATGACACAACTGTGGAAAATTTCCACAGATCTGTGCTGAGCCAAGCGTTGCCTCTTGCAGGTACTCCCACGTCCTCCGAAGAAAACTGCAGTGGGGAGGCCGTTCTTTGTTACCCACCTCTCTTCAGGAAGAGCCGGGACAGGGAGTGGGAAGACAGCTGAAAACCCCTCTATTCCCCTTTTTGGTGCTGGGTAAAGCTTTAAACACTCTCCATCCAGAACAAAACAGCCCTGCTGTGAGCCCTCTATCTGGCTCTTTCACTCTTTCTTACTCCGTAGAAAGCTCTATCCAATGGGAGATCAAGGTATCAGACTAGGGTGCGGATTGGATTGGAAGTACAAACTGGAAAACATACACTGACCCCTAGACCGCAACTCCCCACACCCATCCGCAGATTACAAGCCCCTCTGTGGCCAGGGCATGCCATCAACATAATTAATGGCTGCTAAAATGTGGCTACCTCAAGGTCCTGAGCAGAATAAATATCATTCATCACCGGCACAATTCAAACAAGCTAGACAGATGAGTATTAAAGTACATTCTTTTAGCCAGTGGGGATGAATGCACAGTGTGTAAACTTGGAAGGGAGATGTGTAACGAGAGGGGGAAAAGTAAAATGTTTGACTTCAAGAGTACGTAGAGAGTGCAAACACACTGCTGTAGTGGTGAACATTTAGCATTTGAGTATATATGTTACAAATAGCCTATCACTACCTGGTTTATTCGCCACTCAAGAACCTTAAAGGTCTATAACAACCCTAAAGATGTCACTTAGTGCTCAAACATTGATTGATTCACTAAAGGGTGTGCAGTTTTTGATGTTGTTGTTTTTGCACATCTATGAAAGGCTATTTTAACAATTATTTCTGACCCATTATACATTCTTATATTAAGGTTAATATAAGATAATATTAAGGTTATAATATTATATTTGGTGTAGTGCAATGTGTTTACGTGATTTAAGGTAAAAAAAAAACACATTATTTTCCATATAATGTACATTATTGTTTCTCCTCTGTGCCCTGCCTTTCTGAAACGTGTCGATTTTTACAAAGCTCATCGGTCTGAAAAAGCGAGGTGTGCTCTGATTGGCCAGCTATCCAGTGCGTTGTGATTGGCCGAATACCTCAAGCGTGTGATGGAAATGTTACGCCCCTTACCATACTGTGATGCCGTCTCCCAGCAGAATGAGACTCAGTCCAGCTGCTCTGCTCGTACACATCCCATCATCGGTTCTCTTTTAGCAGTTCAGTCAATGTAAAGTTAGGAGTAACTGAATAACTCTGGATATTAGTTTATTTCGCATCAGAGGGAGTGTCAGGCACGTTTATAAGTAATTTGTGGATTAGTGCGTACTGGAGACGCGAACCGTTTCAAACAATTCAGTTCGATTTGGTGAACTGGTTCGACCGGTTCACTAAGAAGATCCGGTTAAATAGAACGATTCGTTCGCTATCCGGATATCACTAGACGAGACAAAACCAATAAAACCCATTACAAACTAGGCATTTGTTGCATTCAGTGGGGACATAATTACGGATTATAATGATTTATACTGTCTTTTTACGCGTTGCATTGCATCTCGCCATGTAAACATAAAACCATGTCTGCATTTGTGATTGGAGAAATGACAAACAACAAGCCCTACTCTACACTGCTCAAAACTCGCGTTTGAATCATCTTTGGCAAATTATTTAAATATAAAAAACGTACTTACAGGCTGTGCATCAGAAGCGCCAGACTGTCCTTGCAAAGTTGGAACTGCCCAACTTTATAGAAACAGCCTTTGTACCACATCATTCTAGGCTACTGGTTCAGGAAACAGTCCTCATCCATCCTCCATAAAATGCGCAGCACACATCTGAATATTTGGGTTGAACTGTTCTGGAACAGTGTTGTAAATACAACTTAACAACTGATTTCTAGTCGTGTCCTCTTTTGGAAGGCCAAACAAAGTAGTTTCGCTTTCACATCTAAACACACAGCGTCTCCACGACATGGCAGCGGCGGCAACAATACTACAGCAAGAATAATAGTTACGCCTTCTTTATTTGCGTGAACATTTGGGCGGTGTTATGCAAATCTTCCCACATTGTGATGTAGACATGTGGGGGCATGTTAGAACGAGGCGTTTTAGGTAGGTGTGGTTGACTCTTAACTTTTATAAAGAATATCTCTTTGGATTTGAGACTTTATTCTTTGCAACTTTACAGATCTTCTTTATGCACCAAGAGATTGTAACACTCCAAAGAGAAAGGAAAAATTGAAATTGCATCATATGACCCCTTTAATGAACACGACAATGATAGCATTAGCCAATGAAATAGTACTTTAGCTAACATTTGGCAACTGCTATTTCACATCTTCACTATTCATCTGCAATTTTGTGTTTCCTATATTATTACAAACAAGTACTGTCACCTCATCTCTGTACTATAACATTAGCATGAGCGCTAACACTGTGGGTTTGTAAAATGCTACAGCTGTATGTATGACGTTTCAACAGATTTCTTGGAAAAAGTTGTGAATTTAATACCATGGTACTATGATACGCCATGATACTGTATTCATATACCATAGTATTTATTCTTCAAGGTGCTTTAAAGAATACCACGGTTTTGCAATTATGGTAATGTCCAAAATATGGTAACGGCACTTTTAAGTTACTAAGAAGCACTGTCTGTCCTATAACGTTAGCATGGGTGCTAACAGTTGTGGTTCACATTAGCCAAAATGCTTATAGTGTGTTTTCAACAGATTTACTTGGAAAAAGTTGTGAATTTAATACCATACTGCATTCATATATTATGGTATTTCCTTCAAGGTGCTTTATTTATAGATTACAGTAGTGCTACAGTCATGGGACCAAAATATGGTAAAGCCATGTGTTTGTAAGCGTACTGGAATACTGTAAGGACAGAAATGTTAATTAAATACAGCCAAACCCACGTCTCCACAGAAGTGTGTCCGAGTACCTGGAGTGGGCAAAGAAAGTCTTTCACTGTGGACCGCTCACCCAAAATTGGACTAAAGAATTTTAATGGACTCCGGCAAATGGGAGCTAATTGGAGTGAAGTCGAGGTAAGGATAGGTGGAGGGAAACAAATGGACTGTAGAAAGAGTCATGTTTCAGAGAGGCATGCTGAGAAGCATATACACTATAGCAATTAAATGGAAACCGAACTTTAAGAGAGCCAAAGGGAAAGAGCGTATGAGAAACAGTGGAATTTGAAGTCCAAGCAGAGGGAACTGCATTCCTGCAGTAAATTGCTCGTGGGGAATAAAGACAACGCAAAAAACGTCAGTCAGAGTTAGAGTTAGAGATTTACAATAAATCAAACTAAGTCCTGTGCTGTTCTAGTATTTTTAAGTATGTTTGTGATATATAATCATCTTACAGTGCTGTCATACTGTACCTGAGCTGTTTGTTTTGGGGAAGTTTTTTTGTTGGTTAAACAGAGGTTATGTTTTTAGAAATCTACAATATTGTATCAGGCACAACATGATTAAGCAACAAGTTGATACCAATATTTAAATATATTTATCTACAAGCAGCAAATCAGTATATTAAAATGATTTCTGAAGGATCATGTGACACGGAAGACTGGAGTTATTGCTCCAAAAAAATAAAAAAATAAATAATAATGAATAAAAAAGTTTACAATCACAGGAATAAAATACTTTTATTTTTATTTAAAATATAATAAAATAGAAAGCTTTTTTGTTACGTTCCTTATATATTATTCTGTGTTTTTGTCCAGCCGCGCAAAAATATGTTTTGTTGGTTCATTCTATGTAATCCCATCCACAGTGAAATCTTGTTATACTGACGCTTGCAATTAAACTTCAAATTGCAAAGTAAACTTCAAATATGTTCTGATTGTCTGTCACATTGTGCCGGATTTGTGCTTTTAGTGAGGACATAAAAATGACTTGAGCTGCATTGCACGGTTTGGACAATATTCTTTGGATGAATAATTTTTCCTGGTTGCAGGGGACACATGAGACAGAAGGGCTCTCCAGGGCTGTTGAGAGGTATTTTTAGAGGCGGGTCTTATCTGAACTCCCGGAGGCCTGAAACTCAGTACTTCACCTTGCCAGGTCAGGTGCTGAAAAGGGAATCAACGGGCATCATGGGAACCAACCGAGTGGTGGAGCCAAAGGGGTCAAGGGGTGACATCACAGTGCAGCTGGGCGGCCTGTTGACAGTCAGACAAGATCAAGACCACCAACAAGTATTTTCACTGGTACCTTCCCTGCTGTCACACACACTTACACAAAAAAAGAAAAACATGAACACACACCTTCATCATCTCAAAAAATGACTCTTCCTTGCTGTAAGCCAAATAAACTCATCTAAACTTTGATGTATTCTCATAAAAAACACACTCATACGCTCTCAATTTCACTCTAGATAAATGTATCAAAGGCCTTTCTGTAGCTCACAGTAATACCCCAAATAATTTGCTTGTTTATCAGTAAGCATGCCAGCACAATTACCGCACTAATTACTGCAGTCAGTGCGTAAAATATTACCAAGTGTGAGGCGATGCCTCCTCTCACGCTGTAATATTCATTCCATAATCATGTTATTACTGTAAACGTGGCTCACTTTACGACAGCAGTAATTAAAAACGGCTCTGATTGCACGTATCAGTGGCAGCTTAGTGCTGCCGTACTGTCTGTAATTAACACTGCCACCCCATCTCTCCCTTTCTTAATGAAATCGCTCAGACAGATCATAGATTTCTCATTCATCTCAGCAGACCAGGCACAGGCAGCTCACCTCCACTGCTACTGAACCGTGTTAAAACTAAGTAAAATAGGGGGAAGAAAACTCTCTCTCTTTCTGCCTCCCAGTTTTTCTACAACAGTGAAATCGATAATTTAAGCTGTTAAAACTGAAACTGCGATTTCACCTGTAAGCTGTGTTAGTGCTGCGATCAGCTTGCTCTAGTAAAAGAGCACGTAAAAAAAACATGTAATGATAGAATGATATACGAAAGGTTTGCACAGTGTAGCTATTGTAATTTCTGGCAAATTAAAGCAGTGACTTGGAAGGCCGAGGCTTTGCAATGTTCCAAGCGCTGCTTTAAAAATCAATATGCCAAGAGGAACAGATGGGAGAAGGCATTGTGGACGGAATTCTTTACGCGATATTTACATATCTAACTAGGCAACTGACGCTCCAAGATCCAGTCAACTGCTGTCTCAAGACCTCAAGCCTCACGTCTGATGATTTATTAGGCTTCTGGCACTGGTGAAACTCACTACCTGGCTGTCTTCTGCCCTTCTCTGTGGGTGTGTGTGGCGGGTGCACATGTGTGTGTGTGTGTGTGTGTGTGTGTCAGTTTGATTCTTGGCATGTGTATCTGTATGTGTGTGTGTGTGCAAATTTGTGTTCATTTCCATATGTCTGTGTTTGCTTGTCTGGGATCCTATGTGTTAGTGCATATGTCTGTGTATGTTTGAAGGTTTTTGTTGTTTTGGTTTTTAGGTCTGGTTCTATCATGCATTCATTCTTGTATTTTTGCATGGACACTGAAACATACTATATCAATGTATTTTTGAATAAGAATAAAAGTAATAGTTAAGTTAATAAATTAAATACTTAATATACATTTCTTATTATTATTTAATTATTAATTATTATTAAAATACCAACAGCAGTTATTATTACTAGTATTATTATTATATAATTATTACAACTACTACTACAACCATAACATTAAATTATAGTAATATCAATATTTTAAAATTACATTCATAAATTAATTATATTATATGTAGTACAACAATAGATATTAATATACCTAATATTTATTATTATTATAATATTATTATTATTATACTCTGTGATAATGATATGAACAATTTTATAGGCTACAAATGTGTATGTATCCTCGATGATCATAAAATATTGAATCAGAGAATAATAGGTTGGATTTATCTTTTTCATAATAAATTAGACTAATTGAGTATGCTTAACATTATCACATTTATTTAGCACAGTTAATGCATTTACCTAATTTGACATTATGACATTTCATTCTGATTGGTGTGATTTTTAAAGTCTAGCTGGAACAACTCTGACAGGACACACACATCGGTAAATGAGTAAAACAGCTTAATGAGTGCAATAAGTTAATGTTACAGGGTTTCACTTATATTTCATAGTTGTTGTGGTTTTATTATAATTAATTTAGTCCATACAAAGAGAATAAGTGACTTCTTTGTTGTTTTTTTTTTTTTTTTTTTTTTTTTTATTACTCCCATCTGGATTTCATTTATGCAAAATGTTTTTTTTTAAAAGGGTCTTTCTCAGTTTCTTTCAGTGCTAAATCAGAGTCCTGCTATATTGTGTCTTAGTATTGAACTTGCTGAACATGTTAAGATTTATAAAGTTGTATATATATCAAAGCAGTAACCGTGGTGTTCCCAATATGTTGATATATAGAAGTGGGGGGGGGGGGGGGGGGGGGGCGTTTGGTAAAAAAATAAAAAGTCAGTTGTTGTTTTTCAATGACAGAGCAGAGAGAAAAATTAGATGCAGTATGTGTAAATGTTGCATACAAATACTGTGAATACTAATGAAATAGTGCTTCTAATTGAGTATATTTGTCTAAACATGACTTTATGATGGGACTGAAATTGGCACAGCAGCCCGTTTGAAACAACAAAATGTCTCGCTGTCTTCCTGCCTCTCTGCCAGCACCTGCTGCCGCTGTGAGTCTCTGTTTGTATGTCAAACTTTACCTCTCAGTGCCACTGAGTGTGGAGCCGTCTCTCAGACAAATGGCAGAGGACATTTAAACAAAGCAATATAAGGCTGCACTGAAATAATTCAAGGTTAGAGTTACAAACAGTCATGGCAGTTAGTCATATGACAAAAGGCAGAGTGCAGTCTTGCATGACAGATCAGATGTCTCAGTCTTTGAGCAATGGTATACATAAGTCACAGAGGTAGAAGTTATGGAGCTTTCTAGAGTATTAGAATATTGTAATGTGTTTTACAGTCACGGATGACTCTCTCTTTCCCTTTCGTTCTTCATTCATCCTGAGTTTTTGCTCCGTACAGTCGTGGCAGCTGCCTGGTGCGATGGGACCGACAGTGATGCCTTCACCATTCTAATGACTCTACTTATTTTTGAAATGCTGTAGGACACCCTGCACCATTACACAGTCTATCCGTCTTCACCAAACAGCCACTCCGCCACATCTGAAGCCTGCTTTACTGCTGCGGGGTTGTGGCTGGCACTAGGCTGTTATTTAAAACTCTTAAGAGAAAAAGAATTAGCAAATAGAAACCATGCTACAGCAAACCTTGAGGCCGTGTGGCACTGAGTCCGCACCACTGTAGGATGTTTGCCAATGGAGGTCTGGGAAAAATAAAGAGCCACAGTGTGCAACTGTTTCCTTCGTTTTAAAGGTGGTCACACTTCAGGATTGGTGATTTCTGTAGTATGTTTGCACCTATGGGGTTTGAAAACTCTATGACTCTTGAATTAGTGATAGATTGGGTTAAATCTGGTCATTTTGAGATGATCAAATCAGCAGAAAAACACATTTCCTTGGTTGATTATCAGTTATACTGTTGACAGCTTTGTCAATAGATAGTAAACAATTTTGTTTTAAAAAAATTTTTTACATTTCTTTATTAATCAGTTTATTTATTCACTTTATGTATGTATGCATTCATTCTTTATTTCTTTATTAATTAATGAAATAATTTGTTCATTTTATTAGACTGTTTGTGAATTTTGAGTATATATTGTATACAATAAGTTTTAAACAGCATATTTTTTATTCATTTGATCAAGTTTGTGTATATCTAATTTGCTATGATTGAAATGTATTATGTATGCATTGCACGATTTTGGACAAGTCATAATTTAATTAAGATTCATAATTTCAATTTAAATTCAAATCCTAAATTTGAATTAAGGTAGATAAAGCATTGCAATTTGAAATTTAATATAAGAAAATATCATTAAAACGAGTTCAAATTATTATAATTTTTTTTGTAACTAAAAAGCAGTTTGTCAAGTTTGAATTTTGGCTTGACAGACTTTTTAAAAAAGTTTTGAGGGAGATACATTGAAGGATAGTGGATGGGTAGATAGATGCTGTAGAAATGCTGTAGAAATGTGTATTTAGTTTATATATTTAATTAGATTTAATTAACTTTTGACAAGGGTGGAAGAACATTTAATTGCGTAGTATGCATTAGCTGTTAAAGGGGTAATGCACTGAAAAATGTAAATTGTGCCATAATTTACTAACCCTCAAGTTGATCCAAACCTGTTTGAGTTTCTTTCTTCTGTTGAGCACAGAAGAAGATATTTTAAATAATGTTGGTAACCAAACCATTGCTGGTAGTCACTGATCTCCATAGTATAGAGGGGGAAAAAATACTATGTAAGTTAATGGCTATGGTCAACTGTTAACATTCTTCAAAATATCTTCTTTTACACTCAACAGAAAAAGAAATTCATACAGGTTTGGAATGGCATGAAGGTGAGTAAGTGATGACAGAATACATTTCTGCTTTTGCTTTCTAGATACTGGTATCGACCACTACTGTGAACCCAGGGAAATTAAGTGGATATGTGGGACATGCTCTTCTAATCAAATTCAACAAATAGCAGTAGAGACTCTACATGTCATTTACTGTGCAAGTAACATTTACATAAAAACTGTCCAAAGTCTATTTGAGAGTCTGATACATTGATTGTTGGGTATCTGATGCTGTAGTTGGGAAAACATCAGGGACTCTCCGCTGCCGATGATTAGGAGCTCTTATGCTATCCATTGATTTCTCCTCTACCCGGGGATGAGCGCTTGAGAACACAGAGCAGGGCTGATAGCTTTGTGTTTGATTTGCAGAGTCTGGAATCCATTCACCATTCGATGAGGAACAGGACTCTATCTCCAACAAAAAGGTCTTTGGGAAAATCATGTATATAGACAGAAAAAGGGAGACCATGAGAGAGAGGATTTTATGCAAAAACCTCTGCAAGGTCTTTTTGTATTTACTGAAAGACAGGCACGTTCTAACAAAGAAACTTCTCTCCTCATTTGGTTCCTCTGAAAAGCTATAGAAACATCTAGTAAGCGTACATCTTTATTGAAGATGGAAAACCAATCAATCTCCTATTTTATTGGACTCGGTCACATCTCAATCGAGCTGAGGGTGAAATAACCACCTGTGCTGTATTTTAAAGTTTTAAACAGAATACAGAAAAAAAACTGAACAGCCCAAAGCTCTCCTTCAGTTCCTTTGTTTCTCAATCACAAACACCCACATGCTTCTTCAGACTGCTGAGGCCATCCTTTTAATTTGGCCTGCCTCTACTACATTTTAACCAATCCATCACATGTTCAATGTTTGCATGTGCACAGGATGTACGCATTAGAGCGGAGTTCCATCGGATATGAGTGTACGTTGTTTGGAAGGTTCTGAGAGAGGCCAGAACAAGGGGCGTACAGAAAGTAGAAGAGCGTTGTCTTGCTCGAAGTTGGCAATTACAGACCGCACAGTGTCCCTTGGGGGTCCCGGTGCACTCTGTCTGGAGGCCTGTGTTAGCGTTGCACAATACAGATGTGTGGGCAGATGCCATCTGGGGCTCGGAGAACAAAACCTAGTGTGGGGGCGCCGTTCAGGGAATTCAGTCAGGAGACCCGAGAATCCAGAAAGAGAATGGAAAATGATCTGACGGTAATCAATCAAAAAAACTGTGACACAAATGACCAAACACAACAACCCAGAGCAAAGCCTCGCACAAACACACCCCTGCCTGTGGCGACTCCCCGCCCACCGGCCATAACGCGATCAATAGGCCTTCACCGATATGAGCAGAAGCGATTGGCCGAGACTGCTAAAAGTGAACCGCCTCCTCCTCGGCTAATTGCACCTTTATGATTGCGCAGTCTTTCGTGCAGATCGAGAAAATAAAACGCCATTCTCTTCGTCAAACTGAGTGACAATCGATGTTGGGCGCCCATCTCAGAATGCCAGATGCTCCTCCCGACTTCATTATGCTGGCCGAGATGGTTTCGCCGGAGCAACGGCGTCGCCACAAAGCGTTTCGATCGTGGCCCTAGAGACAAAGTCATGAACGTCACCTGCTCCTCAGCCTAATGCTATTAAAAACGAGAGATCCCAGAGAGGCCCCAAATGTATATGGAAAAGAACAAAAACTTAGCTTCTCTGGCCTATACATAAACAGGAAACGCTAGCTGTGGTCAGACGGATCTTGAATGTTAAAGTCTGAGAAGGCGGCGGAACATGTTTCAAGTCTTCATCCAATCCACTGAGACCAACTTTAAACCAACAGCTGAAGACACCTTCTTTACTGTGAGCACTTGATTACACCATTTTTTACCATCTGGCACTTTCTATGATAAGGGTACAAAATGTGGCGTGAAACTGAAACGTTTACTTTTTTCTCAACAAATGTTAAGTGAAGGAGGTTCCTTCAGAAAATATTGATCATTAACCTGTAAATTTTGTTTTAGAAACATTTAGTAAGCTCCCACCTTCTATCAGAGACTAAAAAGCAATCAATCTCAAATTCATACAATAAACATGAAATAAAAATAAACTGAACAAATTGTTAAATAAAACCTTCACCAGAATGGTCAAGTGGGCTGTAAATGTAGCTTAAATTGAGGTTTTGAGGTTAATGTTAAGCTATATAATAATATCAATCAAACCGATATGTTAGGTATAATGAGAAAAATACATGGAATTTGTCTTTAATGCTTTAAGAAAGTCATGTGACGCCAAAGTGTGCCTGTTTTTTTTCCACATTTTGTAAGTCATTGTGGATATATCATGCAAGGGTTATTTTTATTTAAGCAAAACACTCTATCTAACTTTATTGCAGCCATCAACATTTATCTTTAGTGACACAACAATGAAGTGCTGCTACAACTGTTAATGTTCAAGTATAAACATGCCTTGTCTCTTACAGATCCATCAGCCTCGAGGGCGGTACCCAATAACTTAAGTCAGCTACTCTCCCTCGCAGCCCATCAATATGCAAACACCCTGTTGTCAAAGTTATCAGCACACAGCGAGCCCCGCTCCCCGTTACAGCATGTGGATTGGCTCATCAGGTGGGCGCATGCAGTAAGTCAGTGGAAAGCGTGAAGCGAAACCGGCGCATCTGCTGCTATTGATGGAATCCAACGATGGAAAAGACGCGTTTGGTGCGCAACCTGGTTGTGGGCGTCGTGAAACGATTGATTGACAGGGGCAGGAGAGTAGGCGTCCAGTTGATAAAAGCATAAAGGGTCTCACCCTAACATTTAATAACTTTTAGGCTTTGCAGCAACACATACTGAATAGCGACGACCGATTTGCGAATGAATCCTTCTTTTAAAATTGAGTGATCCGGTTCACAAAACCAGTCTGAACAATTCCTTCACGAATCTAAGTCAGTCGGCCCAAGCGGTTCTCTTTCGGCAATATGTGTTTATTTGAACTTATGTAATGTGCTACGCCAGTATATCAATGACGCCATTGTGCCAACACGTAAAATAACTGCTGAATCGTTTTAATTAAAACCCTATTGAAACTGTTTGAAAGAACCGATTTGCACAAATGACTTTGATCTCTACTGAAACTGTAGCACTAAGCACTGCAGTTTAAATCTGGATGCAAACTGAGAGTGGTCAGATTTACGTTTTTTCCCCATTCTCTTATATTTTATGATTAATGTTTGAATAATAATTATTGGAGTAGCCTAGTCCGTTTCCCCTGAATAAATTGTCTGTTAGTAATGTAATAGAAGTGGGCTAAGCTTATTTATCCAAGTTTAGAAACTTGCCTTTTGATTGAGTGTTGTAGATAGGAGATAAATTGCAAACACTAGACGGCGCACTAGCTCTTCCCACTATATGACTGTTTAGCTTAACTTTAATGAGTTGCACGCTCCATACAGACTTATGTATGACGTAGGCTATACAGCTATAATAATTATGATCAGGGTATTTCCAATACATCATGGACCATGTTCTGTATGTAAAAGTAGCATTTTAACAACAGCCGCTCTCTAGCCTATTTCTCTTTAGCGCGTTCTCTTTCAGACGCGCACTCTATCTCTCTCACACGCGGTTTTTATGATATGCAAAAGACTGAAAGAATAAAGACTTTTTTATACTTATACAATTCTTCATTTATCATATAGGCTACCTGAAAAATGGGCTGCCTATTTACCCGAATGGTGTCTCGCTGTGACAGGCACGTCAGTCAGTAAAGATCCGCCCATCGGCGGTGTTCAGCTGCGCTCTGTGCATCACTCCCTACTATGCAGAGACATAAAAGAACTTGACTCTTCTTATTATACTTGCACGCAGCAATTCTCTCGTTCTTTCATTTATCATATGGCTTAATACCGGAGTAACCCGCTGAACATAAATTGGCTGCTATTTAACCAATGTGTCGTCGCGTCGTGACAGAGCACTTCAGTCATATGTTAACGGAATGTCCCGCCCCCTCGGCGGTGTCAGATCTGCGGCTCTGTGCATCACTCTCAGAAAGGAACCAAAAACTGCTAATTTTCCATGCCGCACGTCCCCCTACGGTGACAGACTACACTTCTGTCCGGCCGCAGAGGGTGTTGAGCGGTCGGTCGCTGCGAGTGCGGATTGAGGCGGAAGTCAGCCCTAAGAGGGGGGGACGAAATGACAACCCAATGGCTGCAACTTGTGTTTCACGATTGCACTTTTTTTTGGCGCGGCAATAATAATCTGGATAGAACGCGACTTTCGCATTTAAAACCGCCCAGAAAACCGCAGAGTAACGGGTCTCTCTCTAACCACCTCCTAATGAAGCTCAGTACCACAAGACTCAAGGGAAAAACCCTCTAATACAATGCTACAAGAGTTATTTTTTTTTTTTTTGTTTGGGGTTACTCAGACCATGGGCTGTAGCCCCAGCTGGTGGCATCCGTGTACTGTCTGTATGCCATCATGTGTTTAGTTTTTGTTTTTTATTGATTCGTTATTAGTATTTTTGAGACTGGTTATGTTAGTGATGGATTAATTTAGTTTATTGGGCGCAGAGTCATTAATATATAGATGGATCGTTATATATTATATCTCTTGAGAATGTATTAATAGACAAAGGCGGTGAAAAATTGCCGTCGAGTCAGCGAAAAGGAAAACTTTAGCACATGTGTTGGCTCCGAAAGTCCTTTGGGGATCGGCTCCTAATGTGCTGTGGCTTTGTCTGTGTCGTTCCCATTCCCGCGGGGGTCTAAAGGTAAACAGCATGGAAGCGTTTTTCGTTTTTTTTTTTTTTTTCCTTGCTTTTTATAGTTTTTTTCCTTCAACAGCACGAGTTAAAACACTTGTTCAACTTTAAAGAACTCGTCGAGCCGGACCTCTTATTTGGAATAAAAAGCACCTGGTTGTTTCCAAAAATCAAAAACAAAAAACGGATAAAATAAACCAGAATACAAAACAAACCAAAGCCCAAAATCAACAACAAAAACGTAAAAAAACAGAAAAATACACACAAAACAAAAAAACCGATTTTTATTTTACTAACGGGAACCTATTTTTGGCAACATCTCTTTATTTATTGATTAATCGTTTGCATTCAACATGAATGGGTAAGCGCGTGATGACCAAAAGGAAAATATAATAGTTAAACGGACTTTATGATTTCCTTTGGAGTTGTTTTCACACTATCGAAATCCGAATTCAGAGCCGGTCGCACCGAGACAGATACCAGCCATTGCAGTATAATGTTACTATATAGTAATGTCGCACTTTCACTGGCACGCTCGTTAATTTGTACTAATATATTATCCGCTTTGTTGTGGTATAAACTACTCAAATCTTCATATATCTTTATACAACTGTACGTGTGTGTGATGGGGGGTGGGGGGGGGGGGTTGGCGCGGGGTGCTGGGTGGGGGGTTTGAGGGGGGGTGGTGGGGGTGGGGTGGGGTGTGGTGGGGTGGGGGGGGGGGGCGGTTATATAGTTATATAATATATATAATCATATATATATCTATATATAATAGTATATATATAGTATAGGCATACGTGTATTGTGGTCTTATCTTTCTGGCTCATTTAATTCGGAACCCTTTACAATAATATATAATAATAATAATGCTAATAAAAATGGAAGAAAGCTTTTCAAATCTTTCTGGTTGCACGTTCATAGGGCGTTGTATCCACTGATTTTTTCCTCTCTCATAGGAACCTAATCTCTTGCTTGGCGGACAATAGCCACTTAGAATCAATACTGATTCAAGTCAGTATCTAAAATCACTGCGGGCATATAATTTTATAAACTCTATTTGGCCCAATATTCACTTGTATTATTGAACCATATCCAAAAAATAGCCTTATAATCCTAAACATCTTTACCACATACAAATCAAAGTAAATGGAGAGTGTATAACTTTGGTGCAGTTGGGAACAAAAGCGTAGCACAGAACAAGTTGTGACTTAAGACGGTAGTTTGGTCGATTCAATACGGTAGGTTTATTGACCATCTTCAGTAACTCACAGCATTTTGTCTTTCGGCAGTGACGCTGCTGGACTCGAGAACTGTGCAAGGAGAATGGAAATGGGTTGCGAGTCCGACGGAAGGAGGGGATTGAGTTTTATGAGGATATACAATGTAATGGCTTTTTACTTTGTATTTGTCGTGGAAAAATCTACTATCTCGGCAACGTCTTGAAGATGTTTATTGTGTCTTGAAAATGGATCTTGCGAAGTCAACCAAACCATTAAAAAGACAGACATAAGAGAATTAATACAACCTTTCTTTTGTTTTCTGCCACAGCATAATTGCGGTTTCAACAACACTAAGAAGTGACTAGGAATCTAACCACAATACTAGCAGGAGCGGCCGATTCATGATTGTGTTCTGTGAAAAGCCCCACTAAAAAAAAAAGGAAAACGGCTTAAGAGGCATCACACTGTATGCAATCGGTATTTTTTGCATTAGTGCATAGATGAAGCACAGAAGACTAATGAGACCTATACAAACATCCATAATTATAAACCCTGACAGATGAAATGGCTTTGTTCTTATAATCTGATGTTTCATACTGACTGAGAAACGACTTGAGTTTAAGTGCTTGTGCTCAGGATAATTCATTTAGAAATGGTATGCTTCATAATTATATTCCTTTCTTTACATCATAGAGTTGGCATCTTAAAATTCGAGAATTGTCTTGTGCTCCGTGTACTGTACTTTGCATATACAACAATGAGACTTGTCGTTTTTGGCTGGCTAAAATGAGTACAGATAGGCTGATGAAAAAAGGCTATGTGCTAATGTTTAAGAATTTAAGTGTTAGGTGCTAAGAATTTATTATATATATATATAGTATATAGATATAGATGCTAGTAATATATAATCGGTATATATATCGATCATTGGTTTTCCTTTTGGAAAGAACAAGTGCTATTTACCTCAGTTAATTGATACAGCACATTATATGATTTATATAAAAAGTTTTGTTTTTATTTTTTAACGCACACTTCCACACTAATATTCATGACTTGATTATAATTATTATTCACTTATATCAATGTAAAATGTGTTAACGTGCCCAAGCACCTTGTATTTAGTCACTCTTATTGTTACTATGTTATTGTGTTAATTATCTTTGGAATTAGGGTGAAAAATGGAGTGGTACCCAACATTATAAATTTGTCTATTAACAAATTAACCTCGCAACCTGAATGTAATAGTAGTGCGTATTAAAACATCCAAACCAAGGCCAATACAAAAATTCAACAGTCCTGCCTACACAGATCGATACTTGCAGATATAGGTTATTTCCGTTTCGCTCCGCTCCCATGACCTTCAGTCTATGTCAGGCATAGGGTCACTCAAAATGTTAATGGCACTAACCTGTATCTGTAAAAACATACAAGTGATCCAATCACACTGCACTTACGTGCGTTGGATACTATGATATATTTTGTATACCTGATTTGGAAAGGTCATGGGACCGGGAAACGTTGTTCGCTAAACGCTACTACTTTGTTTGGTTTCAGGTTTAATTGTGAACTTGGAATTTGAGAATGTGCTCCCCCACCCTCCTTCTGCTTTATCTCAACACCCATTTGATTGACAGGTCCGCGACAGTATGCCCCCTTCCCTAGCCTTCCACTGCCAATGGGCTCCACTGTACAGCTTTAATCTCCGTTGTGACAGCTGGGATTGTCTACACTTAAACGCACGACGTTATGAAAAGAGTGAAATAGCAGACTGAAAAGATACACTCAGTCATATATTGTTCACACACGGATCCTGGTTCAAAACTCTTCTTCACATGCGAACGGTCTCCATTTGTAAACATCTCACCACAATGAAGCGTCAGAAGCTCGTAATGCCCCATATTATTACACGTGGCCTAATATGTGGGATTAACTGCGGTGACCAGGAAGTCCGGGCTGTTCTTGGAATGTTGCTGGTCACATGCGATTTTGTTTTGTAATATTTGCTCGGTGTGTTGTATGCTGTATTTATCTACTGCGAATCCCATACTTTGTTTGGCCTTATTGTTCAATTTTATTTTACAGTTCCACAACTACCGTCCAAACATTTAGAGCTTAAAAAACACATACTTGCTATTTCTGATGTGCAGTAAATTGATCTTAACATGCTTTGAAGATCGATTATCCCCGATTATTAATGATTTTTTTAATGCCAAAGAGGTTTGTTTTTTCCAAAAACATGAAAGACTGATCATTCAACGCTTGGTCCAAAGGTATTGTTCACACATCTAAACGAAAATTTCTGGTCATAATTTACCTCACCTTCAATGTCCTGGTTCTAAACTCTTTATGACTTTTTTCTTCACTTCTGTGGAACACCAAAAATATCTAAGTTTAAAAAATTGCAATTGAAACAATACTTAAGAATATACTTGTTTTGTTGTTGCGTCAGAGAAAGTGCAGTCAACAAATGTTTAATTAAGGAGCAGTAAATGATGGACAGAACTTTTTATTTTTAGGGTTAACTTTCTCTGTCCTTTTTAATTTTTGGAGTCACACATGCACTGCACATAAGTGCACATATCTGACAGATGTGTGATTAAATTCCTCATTAGCTTATCGTAATCATGAAATCATTGCACTGGGTAGTTTGTGGAACAGCTCCAGCATCATGACTGGAAGTTGTTGGCACCTGCTTTGGACAAAGTCTCCCTCCCCAGTAGATTTCACTATGCCTACTTACCTCGTCCTGTCTTTTTCTCCGTCACAGTGGAAGAAGTGAGCATCATGGGATGAGAAAACGCCCAGTCAGGACGTACAAAAAATGTAATGCAACGTAAATGGAACTCCAACCGAACAACGGCTATCGCGAAGCGCCTGGGATCCCCCGTGGTGGGATCTCGCGCGTTCTACATCTAGGATCATATCACATCTGCGTAGACTTGCCACAGCTTTGGGCCAGGTAAGTCATGGGAACCTGCAATGGAGAACCTTAAACCTCTACTACTACGCGTCCAACAATGACAAAGAGCGGGACAAGGTGGAAATGTTCGATAGAACCAGTTCACCAGCCATAATCGCACCATCCTATTCGCTTCCATCTCTGGTCTGCTGGGGCCGATGAGAGCATTCATCACGCAGGTGACATAGGAGAACCGGATCATGAAGTCTGAACAGAACCAAAACAAATCACGGAAGTTCGGATGTGTAGGGAAGTTTCTCATTCACTGAAGTGGGGCTCCTAAACCGACACCTGCCGCTGGGCATTCCAGTATGTTGGTTGGAGCCTCCGTTCCGTCGGCAATTCTGTGGTATCTTATACCGGGATCCTCTATAGAGTAAAAACAATGAAGAAATGGATGCCCCCTCCAACGTATGATGCCCCCTCACTGTAAAACGCAAACCCCAAAAACCTGCGCTCCAGTTTCCTTGACGTACACAAACAGCTACCATGCAACACGCTTGCGGCTCTAGTGGGAGGTACGTGGAGTCCTGGTGTGACAATTCAGGAGGACGTGAGGTCCCTACAATGTACTGACTAACTACTTGCGGGGGGGGGCGGCATATGGAGAATGGCTGTGCCTTTGAAACGTTTGTGTAAACGCCCTGCTTGGCGGAATCAATGGATCCGAAACGATGCCAAGTTAAACGGCGTCAGATAAATGAGCCCGGCCTCCTTCGTTCCACTCCAGTTTTTTTTTTTTCTTTTTTTATTTTTTTTTTTTTATTTTGTTTCGGAGCTTACACGACCGCAGCACAGGTTGCTCAAACAGGTAAGATCTGCCCATTGGCCTCTCCCTCTTATTCCCTTTTTTTTTTTTTTTTTTTTTTATTTTTTTTTTTTTTATTTTTTTCAACCAAGCATTAAAACAAGGTTCTGTTTCGGCGTCGAGATTTATGCACCCCCACATGAACGTAAAATAAATAAATAAATAACACGCCTGATATACCGCTGAATCTCTCAGCCCGAGATACATCCTCGTCAGCAAACACGATATATTCAATTTCCCTATACTTAACATGATAATCTATTATAAGAGAAGCTGACCTGTATAAATACACTTTTTTTTTTTCTTTACACTTTATTTTCCGTTTTTTCCCCTTTTCCCCCGCTCAGGGATGTGAGATTTTATTCAAAATGTAGAACAGCTTGGGGTATCGGATTACTTTCCGGTTACTTTCTCTGCTCTCACGTATACTTTACTTACTTGTCTGACTATACCCCCTGGTACTATCGGCTCGGCTGCGGGTCGATCACTGTGGATCAAGCTAGTGTTGCCATTCGAGAGGTCTGGTT
This sequence comes from Sinocyclocheilus anophthalmus, assembly GCA_018155175.1. Lineage (NCBI taxonomy): Eukaryota > Metazoa > Chordata > Actinopteri > Cypriniformes > Cyprinidae > Sinocyclocheilus > Sinocyclocheilus anophthalmus. The sequence continues at coordinate 194,968 of JADLZN010001070.1, read as the reverse complement.
ATGATTATGAATTGCCCTGTTTGATATCAAAACACCTCCCTGTGGATTTGTGCATGAGCAACGTTGGCACTAATTATTTTGTTGGAGCAACAGCCGTGTGGTTTATGAGCAGAATCCGCTTAATTAGATCATGGGCCAAGGCTCTCGTACCCTTTTTGTTTTTCTCCTCTCCTGTTCTTCTTGATTTCGCCTTAATTCCCCTTTTTCGCCACAAAGTGCGCCGCTTCTACTCCGAGCCCTCATGGGAATCTGTAGTTCGTAATCCCGTGCCTTTGTTTGCTATCTCTCACGAGCAATGTGGAATGGTTTTCAGTTCACTGATTAAATGGTGTATACGACCGTGATTGGCTAAAACATGACTAAAAGATTACTGTAAAGAGCAGTAATGCCCAAAAAAAGACAAGGATAAGGATAGCAGATAGATTGCTTTATGTCACCCCAAGGCCCAGGGGCAGGCGAGGGGGGCATTTCCTCATTTCTCCTATTTCAGTCACAATGTCCTGGCATCTTTGAATTCCGCAGTGTTCCGTAGTCGAGGCCATCATAACATAGGCTAGTGGCAACAAGCTTTGAATATACTGTTATGGGGTTCTAGGCTGAGGGGATGTGTGTCAGTGACATGGCTTTAAAGGAAATAGATCCAGAGGACAGTGTAGGTCCCAAAAAAAAAAACGTATTTCAGGGAATAAGCACATTGGAAGAACTGAAGCAGACACACCTTACGTCGCTTGTTATCTTTCTTTCTCTTCCTGTTCTGGGTCGCCGGAAATAGAGGGTCTCCTTGACGCAGAGGTGTAAACAGGCCGGCGACAGTGTCACAGAAATCTAAAACAGTAGCCGACTTTAATTTTAGAAGCGCTAGTTAACAACTCTCCCCTTCTAGGACACGACTGCGTGATCTAATTGGTCAGATGATCAAATAAGTAATAACAGCCCGCGGGGGCGTGGTAAAGTGTTAGTAATGTGGTAGAGGTGGAGGAAGGGTTTGGTTTGATCCTAGAGGCGTGGTGGGCACTCGTCATATCAGGTGCAAAAACGTGATTCAGAATGGGTGTGGTGGGGGTCAGTGGTCAGGCATGATCACACCAACCGACAGACGGGGGAGCAGTGGGGGGCTGCCGCGATCGAGCAAGTGTGTTGTAAGGCGATCTCTCTCAGTGGATGTGCTTGTGTGGGTGGCTGAATGGGGTACACTGGGAAAAGCCATTCTCAAAGATCTGGCCATTTTTCTCGGGCACTCTTTTATTTGCAGAACTCGCTGGCAGCGGCCAGGTTCCCCACTCGCTTCTTAGCTTTCTCTCTCTCTCCCTCTGCTCTCTTTTGACGTTCAGATATGTTTAAATAAAGGAAAGAGGCTGTAATTTACCGAGAGCAGAACGGTGTTTCCACACAGACATTTGATGGAACATTTTACTTAAATCACTTCAGGGCTTGCAATGATGATTTCATTACTCTGAGATATTTGGAAGAGGGCATTTTTAATATTTCTGTTGTTTGGCATAGGCAAAAGTTTTCAGATTTCATTTCCCATCTCACACATCAATTAAAAAACCCTTCAAGTCCCAAAATCTGATATATGTAGAGGATAATTTGTTTAATTTCTGGGTACTTGTCTGCACAGGATTGAACTATAAGGATCAGGTTTCATGTTAGTTCACAAAACCATCACTCATTGCTCTTTCAGGCCAGTGCTGCTTCACCAATTTTACATTTATTGATCTTGCATGTCCATTTTAATGTCTTGCATATACAATTTAAAATTAATGAAAAAAATAAAAATCTAGAAAATATAAAAATGCATTGCTAAAAATATGTTGACAGTGCAAGTACTGTATAAATCACACCTACTGAACAGCAGAAAAAAAAATCCCAAAAATCCTTATTTGTTGTTAAAAATTTTAAAGTTTCTAAACAAATAAATTTTTGATATTAATCAATGGAAAAAGTGACCAATAAAAACATAAAAATTCACAAAATATTTAGCAGCCAAAATTCCAGCTTTCATAAATTTCCTAGGCTCCTTCTTTATATATCCTAAGACCATCTTCTTTATATCTGTCTTATTTCAGCTTGAGCCTGTCATCAATGGCTGATTAAGCCATCACATGCTGTCTTCAGCAAGGCAACAGGCAGTTGTTTCCTCATTGAGACGGGTTCAAAAGGTGGCTTTCTCCCCCAGCATGCAGATGGGAGTCACTGTCAGTTGAATAAGTCCGCGTGTGCAGCCGAGGCCTGGGGAAGGATGCAGAGGTTCACCTTCAGTGTGAGGGTGTAGGAGAGGGCGAGAACTTTCTCAATGGGGCGTCCCGAGGACCTTGTGAAAAAAGCCCATTGAAGATAAGGGATACAAGCCCCCATACCCCAGAAGGCCTCAATGGGAGCCTCTCCCCAATTGTTGGGATGCCGTGATTGGGGATGGGGGCGAGAGGGGAGGAACACTAGACAGGGTCAGGGGTGACCCCTGGCTTTATCCTTCTCTCCTCCCCGAGAGACAGGGGTCATGGCCGAGATTTATTAAGACGTCAAAATTTTGACAGCTGCAGCCTAGACGAACAGGTCCAAGAACAGAAGAGTGAGACAAGGCCACAAAACAGCCGCCGTTCAGTTGGTGAATGGAGCGGAGACTTGGCCAGAGGATTTGGTGTCTTTTCATCCTTATAAGAGTTTGTTGTTTTCTCACTGCTCATCTGCTGTGTTGAGTAGGAGGTGAGGACAGAGAGGAAATCTCTGTTTGTTAGTGGGCGTCCGGCGAGCTGGAGACGTGTAAAAGCCCGCTGAGGTGCTAGGCTGCAATGGAGAATGACAGCCCACTCTCAGTGTTTCACTACACTATAGATGTACACATAGTTTAGTGAAACAACATTTACTGCATGGAGAAAAATCTAACCAACTCAAGTGAGTTTTTAGCTCGTTTGACTAATATGCCCCTAACAAAAAAGTACTATGGTATTATTGCAAAATTATACCCTCATGATAGTATCTTGTACAAAAGAAGTATTGGTAATACTCCATGATACATGTCCTAACAAACATAGTAGTACCGTGGTACGTTGACAACATACTGTGGTACTGAAATTAATGTACCGTAGTGTTTAAATGGTATGTCAAGATATTTTAAAAGACATGTCAAAATGTCCAAAAAACATGATAGTACCATGGTAATTTTTGGTACTTTTGTAATATTTACATGCTATTTTACACATTTAACATAGTAGCATCATGGCATTCTTGGAAGTAAAGTAGTAAATGAATTTCAGCACCATAGTATATGTCAAAGCCACCGCACCACAGTAGTACCACCACAGTAGGAAGTGATGCCATGGTATTACCATGGTAAATAAAAAAAAACATGGTAATACCATGTCTAAAAAATTATGTCAGTACTGTGATACTTTTTGGTAAGTGATACTATGGTGTTTTTGATGTACCTTGCAATTCAAGAGCGATAATGTATATAAAATTACCATCTGATACATCATTCAACCATGGTGCTGCCACATTATTTTTTAATGGGTACTAATGTAAAACAGCTCACGCATATTTAAGTAATTAGAAAAGATAAAGAGTTTGAAAACTAGAGCATGTTGGGAAGGTGTGATAATATGAAACTGCTCTTTGAATCAGAACAGACAGCGGCTTGTGTAACTGGAAGGAAAACAATACTTGACAAGACATTATGTATGTAAACTGAGATAGACTCTCAAGAGAACGCCGTTTGTATCGACTTTACTGAGCAAAAGTAAAATTTTTTCTTTAATCACACATTAAGCAAATTGGTGTACTTGAGGGGAGGTATTGATCTGGTTATCATGTGTTATTGTTGAGGTACAGCTTTTTTTGTTTTTCGGTGTAAACTTTGCACCTTAGCACCTGTATGCGGTTGTTTGTGTGCCTAATTAGAATAAGCTTGCATGTGTATCTCATTGCTGTCATAATTATGAGCAGGTGTATGAGACTCACCATCCTCAGCTGTGAGTCGTTTTTGCTCTTTTCTTTGTTAAACAATAGTCGCCGCCTGCCAAAATGCTCCTACCTATGAATATTCATCACTTCCTTTTTGCTTTTGATGGCAAGCACATATGTTGATTCCTGTCACGATCCTCCTCAGTTCTCCCCTATGAGCCCCTCCATCGTCCCCTGAATGGACTGTCAGCTGTCCCAGGAAAGAGAGAGATGGAGAGAGGTGCTCTTTGATATGAAACAAATACGTAATTTGCATATTTCGTCCATGAAATGCAAAGCCAGCAAACTTGTCTCTCAAAAACAATGGGCGGCTCGTCCTTTTAGCGAGAGGAGCAAAGGTTGGGATCCTCTTCGCTCTGTGATCATGGCAGCGTGCTGTATATGTTTGAAATCATTTGGATAATATGATTCGCATGATTAAATCCAAATCTTTTGAATTGACAGAGTCTGACGTTCACGTTTCACATGCAGAGTTCAGATGCTCCGGTGTATCTGTGCCGCGCTCTCACTCTCTGTATGTGTGCAATTGCTTGCTCATGTGTGTGTTGTTCTCCTTGACCTCTTCCTGTCTATCATCATCCGGTGCTCCCATACGGAAGCTCCCCTGACAGCTCACAGCCCTTCAGTTGTCATGTTGTGATGGATGCACCGTTGGTGGAAAACGGCCTGAAGGACAGAACTGGTGGGAAGGGTGAGGGATGGAGGTGACTGTCGCCCCCCTACCGGACTGTTAGCGTCCATGCTAATATAGTTTAGGTCACAGATGAGGTGACAAATGCCCTTTTTACCGTTCGTTCAAATTGTATTTGATATCACAGCATTCAAAGTACCCATTACCTTCTGATCCAATCACTGTACCTTTGTAACATCACAGTCATTTCTGTAACTTTTATTTTCAACTTAATTTTGATATTTTAACATCATTGATTAATTCACAGCATTTCTCAGGAGAGACTGTTGAAATTGTTGTGACTGTTTTGCTAATGCAGATTAGCCAAACTGTTTGCACCCATGCTAATGCTATTTTACTGAGATTAGGTGAAAAATGTTCAGATTATGAGGAAAAATATGGTATTACCATGGTACGCTTTGAAGTACCTTGTAAATTAGGGTGACCAGACGCTGTTTTCTAGGAACCCTGAAGCTGTCCTCAGTAATGTCCCTGTTTCTTGCTGTGTGTTCAAGTGGTGTTTGCATATGCTAATCATTTAACACCATAGTTTACATCAAAATACCATGGTATTCTGATACCATCATTGTACATTTTTGTAAGGAAACATTTCTGGATAATTTCACTTAATCTGGATATTTATAGTGTCATTGATAAATTAACAGACTGCTGAAACTACACGCTAATGTGAACCAGCCAAACGGTTTGCACCTATGCAATGGAATAAATGAAGAAATACTTATAAAAATGGATCATGGTAATACCATTGTGTTTGGTTTTACCTTGTAAATTCTCTGTGCTTTACAGGAATCTGGCAATCCCCAAAAATGTCCATACTTTTTACTATGTTCAAATGGTAACCATTCAATAGCATGGTATATATTAAAAGTACAATGGTATGAGATCATCACTGTACTTCTTCGTAAGGCAAAATGTTTGAAATACCCAGATTAAGAACAAACTATCTAGTGTCCTTGATAAATTCAGAGCATTTCCCAAGAAGGTCTGTTAAAACTACACGCTATGCATTTTTTTTGCTAATGTGAGCTAGCCCGCGTTCCCTTTTTGAGAAATTCTGATAGCACTAGTCTCATCTCTCTGGTGTTTAATTATATTTTAATTCCGCCGTCTGGCACACATTCATTACCGGCGGTCTGGATCCCTTAGATCAGAAGAGCTGAGCTGAGCACAGATCTCCTTTTGCATCACCGGTACAGTGGTGTGGACAGCGCTGTCTCAGCGTCCGCATGCCAGGGTAAATATCTTTTCGAGTGAATGAGCCATATTGACTCACTGCTTGAGGGTCTGTCCTCCCATTCTCCCTGATTAACCCAGCATCCATTTAGTCGCTGCTCTCCACACATGCTTAATGCTAAAGGGTTTGTGTTCATTTGACAAGATGTCCATCAACGGCAGACATGAGCGCCCAACCCAGCTACTTTATGCGATCCTCCCCATAGGGATGTAACGGTATGCAAATTTCTTATCACGATTATAGTGACCAAAATTATTACGGTTATCAGTATGATCACAGTATTGTTAAAATGTGCTGGAGATGTTAAAAAAGTACAGACACATAAATCACTTCACCAATTTTTATATTTAAAAATCAACAAACAACAAATAAAATTACTTTTTATTTGCATAATCACTAAAACAATAACATTACCAATGATGTTTGGATTTAAATGACAACTTGACTTAAAACAGTTTAATAGCATGTTCAAATATCTAATGTAAATGTTCAAATAAAGCTTTGAAAAAGTTTAATAAAAAGTTAAACCTCACATTTCAGCCTTTAAAGGGGTCATAGGATGCCCATTTTCCACAAGTTGATATGATTCTTTAGGGTCTTAATGAAAACTCTATAACATTCTTTGGTTAAAATTTCTCAATGGTAGAGTAAAAAAACACCTTTTTTACCCTGTAAAAAACAGCTCTTTTCAGATCAAGCCATTTTGTAGCATTTTCCTTTAAATGTTAATGAGCTATGCTGACCCCGCCCCTCTGCTCTCAGAGAGACTGTTTACTTTGTTTACTTCAGCCGCATTCATCGTGAAACTTGCTAATTAGCACATTATTAGGAAAGGCGATTTGCAAAAATTCATTACAAAATATTATACTCACTTCTTCTGTAGGTGAGGCTGGATCATGAATGATTCGCGCGAACATAGTTTATGTAGATTGGGGGCGCATTCCCTTCAGGAACAATGTAATCCACTTCGAATTCAGCAGCTCAGATGTTGGGAGTAAATGACGACTGCTATGTTCATTAATACATCCAACAACAGAACACCTCAATAGCTATGGAACCATTCTTGTCTACATCTGCTCTGGCGGTGAAACAATGGCGGCCTGATGACAGCTCACTCAGGACGGGTCTGAGGTAAGACACCAGTCCAGTCTGTGCTGGAACGCTACTGTCAATCAAACTATCGTTGGAGGGGCCTGTTTTTGTGACGTCACACTGACAGGCATCTGAGATTGGCTCGATTTGGGAAAGGGGTAAAGATTTTAGTAGATATAAAAAACAACACTGGGTGGATTTTTATCATTATAGGGTTCATTATAATGTGTACACACACTGCCAACACACATTTAAGTTCAAACACTATGTAAAAGTGCATGTAGCACCCTAGGACCCCTTTAAATAAAGAAAAGGATCAAGTCAAAATGATAATTGCTTAAGAAATGATGATATTATTTTACTGGTCCATAAATAATCTATATAACTTATCTGAATTGTTTAAATGTGTAGAATCCACATAAGCTTGTTTTTCATCAACCGGTCAAAATTTACAGCAGGGCATGCAAATTCGGTCCGTTTTTGGCCAGACAGAAACTGCACACAGACTGAATGTAAATATAAGTCTCTGTAAATCCACTCGCTGACAGCAGGTGGCGCTTATGGAAAAGCTGTTTCCCGTAAACTCCGTGGACAAAGCAGTATTGCGATTAAGAACACTTCCTTTAGGTATTACATGGAGCGAAGATGAAAGCAAAATGGCATTGAATCTTTTCTGAAGACAGTCAGAACATTCAGAGGTACATTAATATAATTAATTTGTTCATATATTCATTTGTATAATTCCCTTAGCACTCTTTTAAAACCTCCCAGCTTTTCCGCCCTGTTTTCACTCAAAACGAAACTACTCTGCGTGCTGTGCGCACGTGAGACTGTTACTTAAAACTGTGCTTTATGCTGGACAGTATTTATTTATCGTGAGTTGTTCAAATCGCGGTAATCTAATACGGTTTTAATGATAATTAAAATATGAAACGGTAATACTAACCGTGGGGAATTTTATCATGATTTATCGTCAAACCTGTAATTGTTACATCCCTACCTCCCCGTCAGTTAGTGCCTGGCTCTTTTCTTCTCTCACTCCATACATGAAGCCCTTAAGTTGGCTTCCACCCAGAAAAGGTCATAGGTCATCCTGAGCCCGTGTTGGAGGCAGGAAGGCCCAAGCCATTATTTTCTTCTGAAAGAGTCGTTGAAGCTGCTGACCTGTTTTATGCAAGAGAGGCACGGCTAACTTTATAGTCAGCATGGCTGCTGCGCGTTTTTGTCTTTGGGTTTGATTAGGACGCTGCCAAAATTTTCTCTGTACAAATGCACCAGATGGAGCCCATGAATGCAGTTGTTCTTTTCTACTAATGAAGTGTTTATGAAGGCCTAATATGAATGGTTTGATTCATGATGATTGATGCCACAAATTAATCTTCTTGCAAGCAACTCGAACTAAATGACAAACGTTTTCTCTGCACTGTGAATGACAAGAACTAAAGTAACTCTGTGTTTTCTCACTTAGGTAAATGTGCAAACGTGAATGAAAGAAATGTTATTCATATATGTGCACAAAAGCACTTATTGAACTCTCCATTGCACAAACATGCATACTCGCCAGCATACTCAGGGATTCTTGACTGAAGTGCTCTTCGCAAAACTCTCTCTCGGCACTTCTAGATAGGACGTCACTTGTCAATTAACTGAGAGCGTGTCTACGAGAACGGGAGCTGGAGAAAGGACAGGATTAGTAATGGGATTATTTTGGGGGTCGGCAGACCTGTTTCCACAATGCAGGGCAACACTAGTGATTAGCCCAGAGGGGTCAGAGCGGCGACTTCACAGTGCACATTAATACTGGTAATTATTTGGTGGGGTTGAAGCATGGCTGAATCTAATGCTCGCCATTAGACTTGAGGGTTTATTCCATTCCTGGGGTTTTCGTTAGAGTGGATTGGTCTCTCTCAGACCAGCTGCTGTGGAAAAAGCCACTCTGTTTGTCACTGAATGCAATTAGTTTTGACTTTATGTCTTTGTTAGCACTGAGAGAAAGACATGAAAAGGTGGGAGGGGGAAGATGAAGAGAGTTTGCTGAAGCACTTTTGTGGACATAAATCTCACCAAGGAATTTCGAAACATAGGAATGGGTGCCTTATATAGAAGCATTGAAAAGTAGCCACACATTGTTGATTAGAAGTTTTTGTCGCTAAAATGTATGTGTGAAAATACAGAATAATTCAGTGTCCTTGAGTAGAAAAAGTAGCTAAGCTGCATTTTTCGCTTGACAGTTGCTCAGTGGTTTTCAAAACAATGTAGTTTTTTCAGCAACATGTTTTTCCATTAAATTTCTGTTTAGTAGCAAAATAATGCTGTTATTGTAGCTTATTTGTATATAATGATTTCATCCTAAATTTGATTATGATTAGTAGTTTTACATAAATTAATATTTTATTTTATTATTATTACTTTACATACATTTTATAATCAAACTTTAATAATAAAGTATTTTACTTAAAAAATATTACAGAATTTTACATATTTAAGGATATTTTACTCTCTCTCTTCTCTCTTTTTAAACGTAGCTTGATCTCTTTTAAACCACGAGTAACTTACAGCTTGGCAAGATAAAGTTTCAGATGGCTTCCCCAACATTGCACAGTAATAATACTAATGTTCTGTCATGTTCAGAGCAGGTGATACGAGATGAAAATAGTGTATTTTTCCAATTGTTCACTAGAAAGAAGACTGTAATCTGAGAAGTTCTTTTTTCGTGCAGATTTTTCGTGCAGATTTTCCATTTATTCAGCACATAACATACCCACTACAGGAGAAGATTTCTTTACAAGTTATTAAACCACAATGTTTAAACCGATCAGCTAGTAAGGATCCAAACTCATGCATTTTATAATTAGCACGCACACACTCCTCTTGCCGACCTTTAACAGGATTACAATGTTGTGGGCCTCCTCTAACACATGTGGCTTACTTAAATGAGCTGAGTATGTTACTCTCAACAAACTCCCAGTGCATTTGTGTGTGCTTACACACAAACTTTCACAATCTAACCACACATGCATTTCTCTCATTTATATTTGCACTCCTCAACCTTCAAAAACGAACACACGTGACTGAAAGCAAAACAGTAACTTGAAAAAGAGACTGTTGTGAAGTGTAATTCACTCATCGTTGCCGTGGTGTTGACACATTTACCCTTTAATATCCTCTCCTAGACATTAATCCGAGAACCCAGAAATGTTTTCTGCTCGCTCACCACCTCGTCCGCACACACCTCTGCTCCGAGGCACTCACAGTAACCACAACCCATAACCCTTTGCATGTGCATCAGTATGTCTGAGGAATTCTTGCGTAGTGTCGAATTTTGGCTCACTTGAGAGGGAAAAAAATTCTAGTTTTAATGTTGCTTATTGGTGCTTATTTTCACTGTAAGTTGTTACTGCTTTCTTTGGCTCTGATTTGATGCATGTAATCAAAACATTAGATTTTATCCATTCCGTTTGAGATTTAAAGAGTATGCCTGTTTCTCCACTGCAATGTTCTCCATGTCATGAGCCGTTCTTTGTAGTTTTTTTAAGGCACAGATTGCTCGCTAAGCAAGAGCGTCCATTCAATGGGCAGCATAGTGCATTCTCCCTGTCTTTGTGTGGCAGCCTCCCTTTAAAGGCCCTTGGCTAAGAGGAGGTGGGAGACTGAAGCCGACAGCGAGAACATTAGCATGTCAAAAGCTCCTAGAATCAACAAGGGCCTTTTTCTATCTCTCTTTTTCCCTCTCATTCTCTCTCTCTCTATCTCGCTATATCTCTACCTAGAGACCACAACCTTTTCTGGCATCAACCAGCACCGTACAGACGTCCCCTTCATTTTCCAGGTTCACCAACTTCAGAGTTGGTACTGTCTGGAAAACCAAAGCTATAACTTACAGAGGCTGCGTTTACTCTTGGCATTAACATGCGACCTGTTTCCGGATGTTGTCCACATACACATTGAAAAGACAAGTGTAAACGCACTTCTGATTGGAATGTTATCCGATAGGGATGCACCGATATGAAAATTTTGGCCGATACCGATAACCGATTATTCTTTATTTTTGAAAGCCGATAACCGATATGTTGGCCGATAAATCTATGTCCAAATTGTTATATACTTTTTGAGAGCCTGATTACAAAAAAGGTCTCATCATTAAAAGCCACATCCCAAACACTTCAACATAAGCAGCCTAGTTTGAACGGTGTACGTTTTAAAAATATTTTTACTCTCCCATTACCAAATTTAGTCATAAAAAAGTCTTACAAATAAATAAAATAATGCATAAATAATGCAAACAAGTCACTGGACATCATTACACGTGTAAAGAATCAAAATGAATGCGCCATAGATCAATAAAACGGAATAGCCTCTGCACAGACAATAATTAAATGATTTAAATTACTAAACCATATTGTTGATGAAAATAATAAGAGAAAAATACAAGTGGTTGTTGTTATTAATAATGTATCAATGATTTTGAAAAAGTAACAAATTAATAACACTGTTTTAAATAGCAGCCGTTTGAAGCGTGCTGAAGAGCTGAATGAACATGGTAAATTGAAGCGTTTTGCTGGCAGCTTATTTACCTCAAGGAAATGCATCCTGAGATTAATTTTAATACAACATAAACATAATATTACAAAATTATGCATTTATTGCGTGCTATAGTCAGAATGTGAGATCCTGTTGTGGATGCGCTCTTCCAATAACAACGCGCTGAAACACGGCAACTAAACACAAAGAATTCACAACATTTTATTATAATAATTTTCTCATTAGAATGTTATATACACGACATTCCCAATCATAGTTATTAATGTTGTGCACTGCTGTTTGAGCTGCGTGCGCTGAGCTAAAGACGATCACCGGTAAACTGAAGCGCTCTTTTAACTTAACCAAACGCATTCTATATGAGATAAATCAGATATACATCAAATAAACACAATATTACAACGTACCATTGCACAAAAGGCTGCAAACGAACAGCGCGCATCTGAAGTGTCTCTGAAGTAAATAATGCATTATTTATCGGCTTTAAGATTTCGGCCAAATTTTCTTATCAGGCCGAGACCGATAACAGAAAAAATGAGCATTTAACGACCGATACCGATATGGTGGCCGATATATCATGCATCCCTACCTCATTGGTACGATCAGCTCATGGGAATAATGAATACTTAAGCATACCGTTATAATTAATTTTGAATATTTTAGATCCGCTGTAGATAGTTAGCTGACCTCTCAGGGTCAACTGTCTTGTCAATTCTAAGAACGTTAATTTCCTGGTTAAGGGAAATAACTTCCTTACTGTACAATTCTCCAAAAGCTTGTAGCATAAATCTGCATAATTAAGTGACTCAGTTATGAGCAAACAATAAACCACGTCAAGTGTGATACAAGTAAGGTTTTATTTATTACCTACATAAACACTTAAACTAGTCCAACATACTACATAAACATTTAAACTAGTCTAACATACTACATAACCACATAAACTGGTCTAACATACACATACACACACACACACACACTATACAGTTGGTATAGGAAAGGGTTAAAGCTTAACTCAGTACAGAGAAGAGAAATAAGGAATTAAGTTATGGAACCATTTGATATTCAGCAGATTTACAGCTTGAAGGGAACATCAGATTCTTAGTTCAACACACCTTTGTAAAAAGGTACAAATAATACCTAATGTATCAATTAATAAAACTAAATTTGAATACTTGCACGTCTCATCTGTCTGAAAAAGAGGTTTGATGTAATCTGAAGTTTCCCAGTGATCTTTGCTGAAGTTGGTTGATGAAAAAGAACTAGTTTTGAGTCAGAGAATCTTGATTAATGGAGAGGTCGAGGGCGAAGCCTGGCCCGTAACTTAGGATGTTCTGGAGCGTTGGAGCGTCTTATCGAAACCTAACAGAACCACTGACTGGGTGAGGTCCCTGGAGCGGGGGCTTTAAGGGCGGAGAAGATCCCCGCCTCTCAAGATGGGCTTGTCCAATGAGAAAGATGGAAATTCCAAGCGGGAGTTGGCAATTGCTGGAGGGTTTACGACTCTTTGTTCTCTAAGCATGGTAATTTGTAAATGGACTTGAATCGAAATTACTAAGATTCTCAGGACCCTAATATATATATTGCATATGTACCAACATATAATAAACACGCTTGTTTCGATCATAAGAAGGAAAATTCATAGATACTAAACAAGGTAAAATTACATATAGTGAAAAGATGACAGTAATGGGTTCCCCTCATAAGCATGCCTAAAATAGTCTAAAAGATCAAGACACCATACACCATGACTGAAGTATACACGGTTCATTCTAAGAAAGGTTTTCCTATTAATTAATTGGTAGAAAAGTCCATTTCTACTCTGCATTTGCCTCTTGCTTATGGGACATTTTCCCTGGTCACATTCCATGAGATCGAAAACGTATCTCGTGTCAGTGTTGCTATGGAACCAGGGGCCTGTTCGGCTTCCTGGGGTGTTACAGAGTATTTGTTAAATATAGCTAACAAAATATATATTGTGTGTTTGAATGTTCCAGACGCTACAATCAGCGTGTCCTGGTCCAGAGGTAGTCGAGGATGCATTGTGATCGGATCTCAGTGTAATGTAAACGCAATCCAGCCATCGTGTCTGCATTCGCAGGTCGCCCTCACGCAAAACGCCGTGTCCTGATTGACTGATGATCCGATCTGGGGTGCGTTTCCCAAAAGCAACTATGGTCGCAATTTCGTCGTTACCAATAGATTTCAATGGAACTAACTACCATAGTAAGCTAACGATGCTTTTGGGAAACGCACCCCTGCTTGATCAGATCACGGTGATCGCATGTTAATGCCAAGTGTAAACGCAGCCAGACATTGAGCTTTATAAGGGTATTATGAACGTTTGCCGGTTTTAACCTGCCAAATTTAGATTTTTAGTAGAGAAAAAAAAACAGGTGATCAGGAGGAGACAGTGGAATAGGATCAGGAGCAGAACTCAAATTTGTGTTTTCCACATGAGCACCACGGCTAAACCGTAGTTCATATTTTAAAGCATACATTTCTTAAGGGGTTTGTCTTTGGGTTTGAATTTGTTTTTGTGTTCACCATGAGCTGTCAAAGCACGTCCCACCGCTACTGGCTGTGGCCCAGTTGAGAGTAGCCCTTTGCAGTCTCTGCGGTCTGACCACTGAACAAAACAAGTGGACGGGACACGACCCGTTCTCGGCAGCATCAGCTCTTCAAGAGAGCACCACTTAGCCAGGGTTCATGCCGAATGCACCGCCCCGACCCCTCCTGCAGAATTTAATATAGCGGTCCAGAGAGAGCCCATTGCCAAGCCTGCTTGAAGCGAGTGCTATTTGCTAATGATTGTAAGAGTAATCCTGCCTGTGAGATGTGTTGAAAGAGACAGACAGGGCTGAAGGGGGTGGTTTATGGAGTGCCAGAAAAGCAACTGTAGGCCAGAGCATTTGCAGTGAGGGGAAAAATGTTGGCTTTGCAATGAGGGGGCAATGATTCTGCGCCCTCTGAAGCGAGGCAATTATGACCACGAGTGAGTAGTGGGAAAAGACACAAACAGAGAAAAAAGTAAAAGTGATGAAAAAAGAACAAGAGACAGAGAAAGTGAGAGAGTGAGAGGTTTTTGAGCTTTTACCTTAGTAGTAGCATATTTTTGGAAGTATACGAAATGCTCTAAAAGTAAAGTACCATGCTACTGCCATGGTATTTTGGTATTTTTTGAAATACCACAGAGTATCATGTAAATTCCATTTCCGTACCATAGCATATTTTAAAGCACCATTGTATTACCATCTGATGCCTTCACTGTAAAATAGTTTCACCACAGTACTTTTTTGTAAGGGTTGGAGTACAATGCAAACAAATTTGTAGTTGTAGCTTATTGAAATTAAATAAAGTAAAATATTAATATTAGATGAAAAACAGAAATTGTTTAAAATACTAAATACTCACACATACTATAATTAAGTGTAAGTGATGTGTGGCGAACCATACTTTGGAAGTTGTGTTCTGCATTAAAACCCATCCAGTGCACAAAACAGTAGTGAACACACACCCGATCAAGTGGGCAGCCATATTGCCGCGCAGCCCGGTTTCATTTGGGGGTTTTGTGCCTTGCTCAGGGTCGCACCTCGTCCATTGTTTTCACCACCAACATTTCGCGCCAGACCTGAGCCTCGAACCCGCAACCTTTTGGGTTATGAGTCTGACTCTTTAACCATTAGGCCACAACTGCCCCATTGTAGGGTGATGTATAAATTAGTGGTCGACCAATATTGTTTTTTTTGATAGTCGATGCCGATATCTTGGAAAGCTGGGTGGCCGATGGCCGATATAATTTTATTTATTTTAATTAATGTTTAAGAAATTTGAAAGCATTTGAAAATGGATTAAAAAGTAAACGTGTTAAATAAACATACTTATACTTTAGATAAAGTATTTTTCACAAATAAATAAATAAATAAAAAAATATAATTTAAAAAGGAAGTAAACACTGTAACCAACAGGGCACTCAGTATTCTGGGAAGTTTGTGTGCATTAATCATATTTTTTCAAATAAAGGTAACACTCATTTTACATACAGCACACAGTGAAAATGACATGAATATGACAGTGGGCAAATGCAGCATACTTTGAAATTATGAGTTTAAAGTTTGCCAATCACGCCTTTCCAGTGAAGCTGAACTTTCCTCCTGTCCGCATTCAATTCGCACGGACCGATCGTCACACAAAGGACACACGATCATGCAGGATACACATGCACACTTCACAAGATCTCACAACTGGATCCGACTAAGTTTGCAAGGTTTTTTAAATTAGATGTTTATTAGTCATTCAAAGATTTGTTTAAATTATATAAATGCGTATTTGCTGAATGCTGACGGCAAACAAGAAAGTATTATAATGTTTGCCTTTCCATTACTAATAATATAAAAACAATCGTTATAATACTTTTCTGTATACATTTTAATTCCTTTGTTTAACCATTCTATCCGATTATTAGACAGACTTATATCCGTATTTAGACAGAACTGTTAACAACAACCGAACAAAGGGAGAATGTGAGCACTGTGCGCCAAGGCGCTGCCGTTCTCAGCGCCATCAAAATAAAAGTCCCGCCTTGAACGCATTGGCAAACAGAAAACTTATCGTCCTTTGCGATATGATCGTTCGAACCACTAATAAATGGAACTTTCACAACAATTCCAGTAACAATCAGTTATTTCCTTGTACACCAAGGACAAACATACCATGAAGTGTACAAAACGTAAATTATATAAAAGTAGTCCATACGGCTAGTACACTATATTCCTAGTCTGTTGAGGATGTTTGATCAATCACTGAAAGATGTTGCTCTTCACCCTAGTTATTAGTCCTCCTGCAAGTTCAAATTGCACATTCACATTTTAATTGCTTAAATTGTGGCCTATACCTCTTTTTACTAAATAACATTTGTAGATATCTAAACCTACATGTTTTTAGCGACATGATAGTGAGTAATGACTGAATTTGCATTTGTCAGATGAAACTTGCCTTCGCATAAACACAAATTGCAAGGCAGCTCCTCCTTGTTTGCTATGCAGGAATTGTTAGGAATGTGAGACGTTTGGCCCCCTGCCTCTCTCAGCTGCCCGCTCCCCTCAGAGGAAAGTAGACAAGACAATGAGCTGCATTTCAGAAAGACTTCACCTCCACATCCCTGCTGCTGCACTGTCCCTTCCCCCACAGTGGACTGAGCAGAGAAAATAGTGTTTTCTTTTCACCTGCCTGAACCAACCCTTCATACAGAACTTCCTGAAATGCTGTGAGTGTGTGTTTGTAGGTGGAGTTCCTGTCTGTCAGATCCGAACCACTGGCTGGGATCTTGATGTGTTTCAGAAAGACCAACCCTGGAGTTGTTGTCTATGCTGCTTTCCCCTTTTTCTGCCTTTCCTTCAAAGCTTTACGCAGCTCTCTATATAAAGCACAGCAACACACACACACACACACCCACACTTCCGGTACAGCGATGGCCAGTATAATTTACCTCAGAGCAGAGCTCTAGCACATAAAGGTTAACATACGTCCTTTGTGTATGTTCGCCTCTAGCTGTACCTCCATACCTTACTTCGGTAAGACCTTGGGACTGTCTTAAGAAAAGTTTGAGGAAACTTTTGACAGGTTTGTGGGGATCAGAGAGCCAGAGAGGGCAAGGGAAGGGTACGTAGAAGCAGAGACAGACAGAAGAGCAATAAATAAAGCCTAGGCGAATATATGGAGATTAAAGCCAGTAAGCTTTGATGCAGCTTGGCCCCTCGCTGACAAACGAGCTTCTCAGGGGTTAGAACCACATCAATCACGGCATCATCTCACACACGCACACTGTGACGATGAGGAATGTTTGCATGCAGCATGTGGATCAAGGTATATCAGTCACTGCAGATGTAATTAATAAGCAGAAGAAAGCGGGAACCGATCAATGAGGGAATTGGTGTGTTCGTGCTGGAGGGCAGAGATGATAGTTATCTTTCTTTTTCTCATTCTGTTTTTCGCTGTACTTCGTTTTCAGTTCATTCAGGCATAGCATCAGATAAGCAGTGAAAGCAGTGTTTGAAAAGACAACTTACAGAATTTTGTGGAAGTAATATGTATACACACCATATAAGAACAGCATTTGTTTAAATGTGAATATATATAAAAATACATTCTGTAGAATGTATTTAATGGTCTATATTCTGTTTAGAGTAATATAACAAGTCTGTGAAGTGACAAGGAGAAGCAAAGAACTGCATAAAAGGCTATAAACTACATAAATGTCATGAAAAGTCCCTGATATTCTGACATGAACCTGGTAATTCATGAGATAATGTGAATGTTTTTGTTTGTTTGTGTGTGTGTGTTTTTGTGTGGGTGTGTGTGTGTGTGTGGTTGTGTGTGATGTGTATAGCTGCTGTTATCCCCTGGCAGCTTCTTCAATATAGCCAACATCATGAAAGGCATACATATGTTACCATTAGCAAACCCACAAGTTCTTGACTTCACTTTCAATGGCATTCGGCAAGTGAATTCTGGGGTGTGTGTGTATGTGGGGATGGTGTGTGCGTGTGTGTGTGGTGGTGTGTTGTGGTGTGTCGAAAGAAACTATCTTCTTATTCTTCAGAGAAGCAGCCAGATTGTCCAATATGCCCTCACTTCTAATCAATTTTCTCAGTCACATTATGGTTTCAGCATATTTTTAATGCACTTATGGGATAATGCATAAAAAATGCTGGATATAAACATGCGGAAAAAATTGTATATACCAAGAAAAAATATATATTTATTATTATTATTTAAGACCTTCACGTAAACCACTATGAAAGCACATTTACTGCATAGATTCCTTGTTCCCCCTGTTTTAATTTCTGTTTTGCTCAAATTTCCCCTGAAGTGAATTTTGTTCTCTTGAACACAAGATTGAAATTTTATGCACAAATTGTTTTTACATAATTCTTTTTTTTTGCTTACATTAAATTAATAACAGTGTCAGGAGGTGATGGAGAAAAAAAACGGGCAGAAACAGAGAGGGATATAGATGGAAAGAGTCTCACTTCACTTGTGTGTGTGTGAGGAGAGAAATATAACCTGGCAGAGTTAAGTCAGTGTTGAATTTCCGAGAGGACACACACACTCTGAAGACCACCCAGTGCTGAAGCTCAGTTCCCTCTCATTTTCCTGTCCCTCTCTCGTTCTTTTCTTTCTACTTCTCCTCACATTTCTATTTATTTTTCTTGCAGTTTTACCTCTTTGTCTGCTATTTATTTACTTGCAATCATCTGAATAGAAACCACCGATGTTGACACAAGTGTCATCAGACCTCTTTACTTGTCCAGCCGAACATCCTCGGATTACATGCATCTAATTGAAATCCTTTTGTCCCACCTGGAACATCTTTCAATACTCATAAACCGACACACATACCTTGTAGAATTCGATAATTCATTTGCTTCCCAACACAATGCCCCGATCCACTTTTGTCCTCAACTCCACCCTGCATTTTGTCTTTCTATGCAAGACAGGTGACTGTTTTAAGGTCTAAAGCCCACAGAAAGCATTCAGAGCTCTGTCTGAGATGTCTTCATTGAACATTGTCCTCATGGTGGATGGTAGGACGAGAGCGCTGACCCTGAATATTGGGGCATGGGCTGGTAATCACGACCCTATTATGTCACAGGCAGTAAGCTCATCTCTTCAATCGTCCACCAGAGTGGACAATGAGACCGCCATTGTCCTGCTATTGTCCAGCCCGGTTGTCAAAGGCTTCATGGAGAGAGAGTGGAAAGGTCAGATCTGTAGGGGGGGATGAGAGCTGTGTGTGGAATTGAAACCAGGAGCTGTTAGGGGTCTCATGAGGGACCTAGGATGGAGGACTTAGGAAGGGAGGGGACAGCTGGTCATCTTTCGTAAGGGGCTGGGACTGAGAAAACACTCAGGCTCTTCAGCAGGTGGAGGGTGTTAGATATCCTAAGTGTTTGAGAAAAGTGCTACAAGTCAACGAGTGCATTTGCTTATATACAAGATCGAAGCTCCTGCACTTGAGGTCTCTTGAACACACCTCCAGTTTGCTACCGTGGTTTTAAGCTTCCCAAGAATCCTCTTCAATTAACTCTGTCCTCCAGCCAGCATTAAGATGAACCAAAGCTGATCAGATGAAACCTCCAGCTCTAATTCCCATCATTCCCCTCCAACACATGGCAACAAAGCACACCGTCCAGTGGAGGTTGTGACCCAGGGCTGCATCTCTTCTTCCTGAGCTCTTTCTGTCTTTCCATCTCTCACCCCCTACTGTTGTTTTATGGGTCTTGTTTATAAAATGACAAAACTGTGTTAATCTCCTCTCAGAAGATGTATGTTAACTCTCTTCTCTGATCAAGCATGCTATTGTGGCTGATTGCAAGTAATTGGCCCCTGGGCAGACTGATGTTGTGGGGAGAGATAAAATGGAGAAATGGAGGAGAGTGGAAGGTGGTGATTCCCGAGGGTGAGCGCTAATGCGGCCCCAGGGTGAGATAAAAAAATTGGCCAGCAGAGAAAGAAATTAAGAGAGAACAAGGCAGAGAGTGATGAGGGAGAGTTATTTGAAGTAGTGTGTCTTGACCAGTGCTGGGGAAAGTTACTCTTAAAAGTAATCCATTACAATATTTCGTTACTCCATAAAAAGTTAACTAACTGCATTACTTCTTTAATTTTTATGGAAAGCAATGCATTGTTACTTTTGTGTTACTTTTTGTCACCTGAGCTGGGCTTGCTTATGAATATGAATTTTAATAACAAAAAACCCAAAAGTTATATTTTTGGCAACTGTAAAGGCCCTTTCACACCAAAAGTAAAATTAATAAACCTCATCCTGAAGGAAATGCCTCTGCCTCTGCCTCTGCACGTCACTCTCAATTTATCTTAACACGGGGGCAGTAGAGGAGTCAGTGAATAAATGGGAAAACAAAGTAACTTGCATTACTTATTTGAAAAAGTAAGTAATGTGTTACTTTACTAGTTATTTGAAAAAAGTAATCTGATTACGTAACTCGCATTACTTATAATGTGTTACCCCAACACTGGTCTTGACCTCCTGCATCTTGTCTGTCCTTTATATTTGTGAAATGCCGGGAACTTTTCATTTGAAGTGAAAATGCTGTGTGAAGTAACAGTATCACAGACAGTTAGAATGCATTTCATGTTTAATATGGATCTATATTTTGGATTGGACTATATTTTTCACTGTGGCTCCATGACTGGTTAGGAGCAGTGTAAAAGGGCAATCACACTAGATTTTATATATGAGAAAATATTTAATTTAATTTTAATTAATTTAATTTTTTTTAAATATTTTTTTATATTATTGTTTTTAATTATTTTTTGTATTGCTATTTTTTATCATCTAGTGCTTAATACTAATAAAAACATCCATAATACTGTTAAATGTCATAGTTTAGCAGATCTCAAAATTAATCTTTCATATTGTACATTTTGATGCCTAAATTCACTGTAAAGCATTTGAATGAAAGGAATGCAAATGATTGACAAAAAAGTATAAACTTTAAATTTTTTTCTACAACATCAATGAGTGTGTTCCTAACTGAAGTTTCCTTTCTTTCAAACTATTATTTTTGCAAAACCACCAAAATGAGAGTTTCCCCCATGCTCCCCCATGCCCCATGATTTTCCCCCAAGAAGCCAGTCTGTGACTTTCAGATCCTCTGTTGGTCTAACGTCTTTTTTCTTTACGAACTTGTAGGTCAGAGTTCACCAAACCCAAACTTTTGTAGGTAGTGAAAGACAAATATTCTTCACATTTGTTCGCATTTCATATGAATGTAAGTGAATGTCACACAAAGCCTTTAAGGGCCGTCCTCTCGACACACGAAAGCTTGTTTGTCCTATTTGTCATATAAAAGCCTTGTGTTTCTTTCCCATAATGGTTTGCTAAGAGCATGCATGATTATCGCTAAGAGCATTATTATGATTTGTGATATTCCACATGGAGCGTTTATATTGATAGGACCTTTTAGGGAAACACATCTGTAAACTATCTACAGGTCAATAAACTCTTAGATAAATGTCATAAGTAGTGGCTTTATTCATGTTCAAATGCTATCTGTACTTGTGCGGGTATCGATGGCTTTGTAGAAAAAAAAAGTCAATAAAAGACCTCAAAGCATTCCTTTGTCTCTGTCACCATAAATAGGAAATTATGCTGTGTGTTTGTGTGTGTGGCATATTAGAAGGAGCAAAAGAAAAAAAGAAGGAAGTAGAAAGACAAACAAACAAAGGAAGAAAAGAATAAAGCTGGAGGGAGGACAAAAATGGGCGAGAAATAAAAGAAAGCAGACAAACTTGAAAAGAGATTGAACGAGAAAACAGAGCTAGAGAACAAATGCGGAGAGGGAGAGAGAAAGGGCTGGGCTTGGGTGTTGGGATTAATGACAGTGCATTCCTCTAGTATCACTTCCTCTCTTCATTAGAGTGTCATAAAGCCGTGCACTGCTGTCTGTCATTCAGACATTCCACACCACTCCCTTACAGTGTGTTCACAGGCATGACATAAACACTCACACACAGAGTGTCATTATGATAGCTGGAGGTGCAAGACTAAGAGTTCTATCTCAAAAGGATGAGCTACTGTAGCAGCATATGTTAAATAGTTCATGATCATTAACGTCTCAATTTTCTCTCACTTTCTCTTCACAGCCTGTAAGATCGGTTACTACAGAGCGCTGGCTACAGACGACAGCTGCTCTAAGTGTCCCCTGCACAGTTACTCTATTAGGGAGGGATCCACTTCCTGTGCCTGTGACAAAGGCTTCTTCAGGTCTGAGACAGACCCTGCCTCTATGCCATGCACACGTAAGTGTATTTCACTCTACACACTTTATCTGGGTTCACACTAACTATGTGCTCACCAAGGCTGCATTTATTTGATTAAAAAAATACAGTAAAACCTGTAATATTTTGAAATATTAATTTTGAGTTTCAAGTTTTCTATTTCAATACATTGTAAAATGTAATTACTCCAGTCTTCAGTATCACATGACCTTCAGAAATCACTCTAATATGCTGATTTGGTGCTCAAGAAATATTTCTCATTATTATCAATGTTAAAAATAGTTGTGCTACATAATGTGGAAACCTTGTTAGAACAGCAATTATTTAAAATAAAATTTTTGGTAAGATCATAAATGACTGTACTGTTAGTTTTAATCAATGTAAGGCATCCTTGCTGAGTAAAAGATAAAAACAAAATACTGACCTCAAACACGTCAGTCAGATGATCTCTTTCTGTGTGCCATTCTTGGCTAGAATAAACTGTAATGTGGACCAGATTATGCTTGGAGTCAAAAGTCTGGCTACGTGAGACTAAACACAGACGTAAACAAACCACCCTGGACATGAGTAATCATTAGACCAGGTCAGGGATTTGATTTGAGGAAGCACATATCACTCAGGAGAACCAGCACCGCCTGGACTTGTATCAGACTGCAGCTGTTCACTTCACACAGCAGTGGAGCTGTTTTCCTAAAGGTTAAGGACAAAAACCGTGTTTGACAGTGACAGATTATTGGATGTTTAATTGTAGCGGATGCTATTTTGTGTCTTTTATTCCTGTGTTGCCTAATCAAAAAGTTTTGTGGCTGACTGAAAATGTGTGTGTGTAGCAGTGAGTTGGGAGGAGCCCTGTCATGAAGAGTAAAGATAGATATGTGTGTCAGACCCTGAGGTGAGCCATAGACTTGATAACAGTGTTCTGCTTGTTAAATAGAGACCTGCACCGAAGCGCCGGCAGTCGATGCGCCACAGCTCTGAGCCAAGACGACAGGGTTAATCGTAAAAAACGAACATACATGTCAAGTCGTGCATGACACGGTCTTTCTCACATATGAATCACTCATGTTTTTGCAGACACACGCACGCTCATTATCAAGCATTACGTGATGAATTTATTAAAGATCTCTGGGAAAAGGGCAGAGAGGCACCCAGGCCAGATGTGTTCATGGTGTCAGATTTAATGGGGTTTCCAGATCTGAATGATCAGGGCGGCAGTTGTGGGGAAAGGGCTCTCTTGCACCTACAGTATCAGGCGTCCGGACGTTTTTTTTACATATTGGATTGTCTTTCTCGCTTCTATCTCCTTTCTCTAGCCTCTATAATTGGAGCTCTCTTTCATATCGCCGTCTGTCGTTCACCCAGAAGCACCCGTCACATACTCAACAGCCAATTCACTAACAGCGCACGCAAAAAACGAGATAAAAAGGCGCTAGGTAGCAAGGGAGGGAAAAAAGCAAAATGCGAGAAAGTGGGGAGACAGACAGTGAAGAGGTGCGAGAGAAATGACCCCATTACGCTTGCTGAGCCGAGCCTCTCTCTCTCACCTTATCGTATTAAAATGCAGCGAAGCCAGTCGACTTAATCAGCTCCTGTCAATCACGGAGCGTATGGCACCGAGCCACCGTGGGAGCGTGCTCAGTTCACCCCAGTCTGCCGGGTGGGTACAGCAGCCATACTTAATACAGGTTAAACAGAGTTTAAAGACCATTTACACTTAAAGCTCAGCCAGGAGGAATTCAATCTAATCCAGACCTAGGTCAGATATGTCTTTGAAGTGTTTAAATGATTTGGAGGATATGGAGATATTTGAAAATGGCTTTTGCCATATGGGGAGACCTCAAGGAGGGATAATGAGACGCATCCTGTTTGAATGTTTGTTCTCTTCACTCACTTTTTCGAGTTTGATGTTGGGCATGTGGTTGTTGAGACCACCTATAGGAATGGCAAATCTCAAATGAGATCTTTTATAAAGTGAAGTGAGTAATTTTTTTTTTACAAAGTACCAGCTAAATATGCCAACTTTGGCTTAATCAATTGTGTCGTTTGGAAGCGAGACCTGCTTGTCTAGCAAATAGCAGATGAGGAGACACACTTCAGCATTCAAATTTCATTTGTTTCTTCATGACAGCAATGAGATTCAAATGTGGAGACTTTTTTTTTTTACATAAGAGCATTTGTTAAATTGGAATGTGCAATGTTTCCTGTGCAAAAACAGTCTGTCATGATTCTTATTGCAAACTGGTATTTGTTATTATTTTAATTATCATAATCATAAACACTACTTTGTAGCATAAATAGTTTTACAGTTTACTGAACTGTGTTATTCTTTTAGTTATTTACCTATTGCAGCTAATGTATCAGAAGTCTCGCACATTCACAGGAAATAACTTGCTCCAACATCGAAAAATAAGGTGGATATATCTTGCTCCTCAGATTTCATCATGATAATAAAGACTCTAACAACCTCAAATCATTTGGAGTTTCAAAAGAGATTTCAACAGTGTCTACAGTGTTAACAGTTCTAGTTCTTCTTTCTATATTTATTTCTCTTCAGGAATTTTAGGACAAACATCTATATTCAAGTTCATATTTTAATATAACATAACCGAGAGCTCAATTAAGTCTCCTGAGCAATAAAAGAGCAACCTCCTAGCAATAAAATATTCCTCCGGGCAACTTTTGTGAGAAAGTCAACCTGGGATTGCTGATTTAGAGAACGATATTTATGATGAGAATGTCATTGCTATACCAGAAATTGCAACGAGGTCGACCAAATTAGCATTTATGAGATCCCTATCAGCAAGTTGCTCAATTATGGAGATGTAATCATTCTCTCTCTCTTTCTCTCACTCTCTCGTGGGTTGAGTGTATTTCCTTTTTGCACAGCTAGCACTGCGTCGCCTGTGGTGCTGGTTTGTCATAAATGTAATTATCTTTAAATTCAGCAGCGCCTGGTTTACAAAAACACCACGGAGAAAAAAACAAATGTACACAAATACACACAAGCACACAAACAGACTTGTATCCATCATAGGCTGTAACATCATCTGCCTGCAGGTGGCAATAAAATGGTGGTGTGTGTGTGTGTGTGTGTGTGTGTATTTGTTTGCCCTTGAAGATTCCCTTGCCAAGGGTGTATTTTGAGATCAATCTCTGCCACAGTCATAATCCTGTTTTGTTTGTTCCAAAACTTCCAGACATCACTGTAGCGGAAATGAAACATAAATCATGTGCATATTTTGTCATAGTGTATCTAAACTGTTTTTCTTTTTCCTGTTTTTCTTTTTCATAGAGCCCCCATCTGCTCCTCAGCACCTTATTTCCAATGTGAACGAGACCTCTGTGAATCTGGAGTGGACTGCTCCAGCATCCTCCGGTGGCAGGCAGGACCTCGCTTACAACGTCATTTGCAAGCGGTGCAGTTCTGACGGTCAGCACTGTCAGCGCTGCGGCAACGGCATCCATTTTTCCCCTCAGCAGCTGGGCCTACGCACCACCCGGGTATCCATAAACGACCTGCAGGCTCACACCAACTACACCTTTGAGATCTGGGCAGTCAATGGGGTCTCCAAGCAGAGTCCCGGACCAGAACAGGCGGTGTCTGTGATGGTTACCACCAACCAAGCGGGTAAGTGTGTGGTTTATGTTCACAAATTATTGTTGAACATGATATTCCCACTATTATGACTTCATTAAATACCAGGCTGATGTCGTCATGTGATCTGGTCACAGGCTGATGTGTTGAATTTGTCACCACAGTCTGATACAGAACATAGTCATCAAGTCGGTAATCAGCTTCCCCTCTGTGAAAGTGCTCTGTCTTACATCACCACAGAGACATTTCTAATTACTCCTTGTGTGTGTCTGTCAGAATGAATTTTTATGACATTAAACCGCGTGTCGGGTTAAATTGCGCATATGTGCATTTGTTGGCTGCTCACATTTGTTTGCGCTGAGTGGACTATTAACTTTTACAAGGTGTTTAATTTCGGGTTCTTGAGAAAGCGTGAGACAGGAAGTGCCTTTTTGTCTGGCTTTGGGGATTTTGTGTGTAGGGCCCCCAGGAGTGGGGTCTTTCAAAGGTCTTTCTCACCATCATTGTCTTGGTGAACTCTGACTGTAATACCCATCACACCTGTCTGTACACTCTTCAAACAGACTTTCACTCCTGACCGTCTGTTCTTTGGGACTCTGAGCAGGTATTGCCCTACAGCACTGAAGAATTGGTGCTTGCTAAAGTTCATATCAGTATAAATATTTTTACTATTTCTAGCCACCACCCAGAACACCCTACCACCTGCACAGTAACACTTAAAAAAAAAACTCAGAACACCCTAGAAAGCACCTAAGATTGTTCTTGCAACCACCAAGCTCCCCCTAGCAACTGCGTGAGTGGTTTTAACACCCCAGTAACCACCTATTTTTGTCTATGCAGCCACTCAGGAAAGCTTTGGAACTGTGTAGCAGCAAGTTTTCTTGATTTTTGTCAGGAAATGTAATAATCAAGCAAATATAAATATTAAACACTCATCTGTTTATAATCATAATTTTCATCTGCACTGAAGAATTGAGCCAGGATCATTTCATGGTCTGGCTTCCCCTTTGGCAGCTGTAGAGTGTCATTGATAAAAACCCTAAAGATTACAGATAAGCATGTGCTCCCTAGATGACGGCATCAATGGACCTTCTGTAGTAGCAAAGTTAAATTATTAGAGAAAGAAAAAAATCAGAAGCACTTGAGTGATTCTCATATTGGATCTTGAATGATGATATAATGGGCTCTTGACTTTGGTGATTCAACATTTTTTCTGGGAGTTACGAAGCTGTAATCACTATATTTTCAGATGCTAACCTGCGTAGCTTCCAGTGTTTAGTTGTTTTTCAGGTTTTCTCAGTATGACAATTCAAATATCTCCAATATCATACCTCCTCATTGATTTATGGCACTAACATGTTAATGTTTCTTTGACACAACTGGGCGTTTGGGGTGCTCTAGCAATATTAAGCTTTTTCTCATTGTGTTTTTCTCCTTCTCCAGCTCCCTCTCCAGTTACCACCATCCAGGCCAAGGACATCACCAGACACGCTGTGTCTTTGGCATGGCAACAGCCTGAGAGACCCAACGGAGTCATTCTTGAGTACGAGGTCAAGTACTACGAGAAGGTGAGAAGATTCATGGGAAAGTAGTTTCCAAAATTTTCCCCTGATGAGATTATCCATGCTGAAAAGACTAGCATAGCTGGTCACCAGCATATGTTGTGTTTTGGATGTGGGTGCGCAGCCCCACAAGGCTTCTTAACCAGCTTGGTCAACCTGCTTCACCATGACCATGCTGGTTGGAAACATTCAGTTTTGCATGTGTTTCGTGAGGTTTCTCATCCTGACAGCATGGGATGAGGGATGAACTTTGGAAAATGTAGTTCAGGATTAGGCCTAGTGACATAATTTACTTGTTAGGAACTCCAAATGGTAGAGATGCTTCTTTGAAACTGCAGATTAAGATGTAGCAATCAAGGTGAATCCTTCACTTAAGTCTTTAACATGTCAGGTACATCAAAACGAGAGAGCTGCGTTTTAGTTCATGGCCAGACCAGACCAGACTCTCTCACACTCGCAGCAGGAGTCTGGTGAACCGGCGGGTCAGAACAGCATGGGGTGGATGGACATGCAGGCCGTTGGGATACAGAGAGGATAACAGCATTCTCCTCTCTCTGCTCCTGCTGTGTCTTCCTCTGGCTGACTGATTACAGATTGCAGCAGTGGTCAGATTCTTTTCCCTTACACTGTGAGGTTTTCCATTGCAAACACACTCTGACACACACACAAGACCAAGACACAAAGGTTCTTGTTTCGTGATCCAACAATTACAAGCCAAACATTAGGGGACATTGGGAAAAAAAATTAAACTTAGTTCTTTGCTTGTTTTGGTTCAAACTCGACATTGTTTAAGTGGTTTGGATCTAGTGATGAAACAGGGGAATTTTGAACAAGCAAATTCAGGTTACACCCAAGGGAGCGAGCGAAAACAAAGATGGCAACCTTGTTTTTGTACAACGAGGCTGCGGTTTTCCCTACAAAAGCCTGGCTGTAGTTTCTGTGTCAGACATTAAACAAATCCCTCTTCCGTTTTGTTTTATCAGTGTTTGATTCCAAATAAAACAATCCTAGTGACCAATCCCACAAGTTGGTTCAACATTTCCTGTTTCTCTCATCCAATCAGGATCAAAACGAGCGCAGCTATCGCATAATGAAGACGTCGTCACGAAATGCTGAGATCAAAGGCCTGAGCCCGCTCACCTCCTACGTGTTTCATGTGCGTGCCCGCACTGCTGCTGGTTACGGAGACTTCAGCGCCCCCTTCGAGTTCATGACCAATTCAGGTAGGTTTCCATGTGCATGTTACTGAACCGACAAATGTCAAGTCTCTGTTCCCACAATTAGAGACTCGTGTTGAGTTTTAGGGTGGATCAGCCATTCATCCAGAAACTATTTCTCTAAAGTAAAGTAATTATAGCCTTTGTGTATGTTTTCCTTTTCTTGCCAAGTTTCTTTGTTTGCTGACTAAAAAAATATTTTTAAAAGCACTTTACAGTAACTCTGTAACGAGTGGAATGTTTTGGAGCTTTGATACTAGGTCATTTCAGCAACTTAAAAAACAGGATTTGCTCCTCACTAATGAAACCAGGCTCTTCAATAAGAATTCAAAATGGCTGACAAGATTAATCAGATGCTTTAAATGAGAATTACACATTTGAGATAAACTTTAATCTTGTTTCTCCTTTCAGTTCCTTCTCCCATCATCGGAGATGGTGCCAACTCCACCGTGCTGTTGGTGTCTGTGATCGGCAGTGTGATTCTGTTGCTCATCTTCATTGGAGTCTTCATCATCAGCCGCAGGTAAGCCACCAGGCCCAACTGGGTGTCAGTCGTCTCACAGATACTGTCTGAATCTGGAAGCATTCCTCCATCTCTCCACTTTTCCCTGTGGGCATCTCCGTCACCTCTCCCTCACCCTGTCTGTCATCCTATATCAGTCAATCTGTTGTGCTCCTGCTGTCTTCCCCTCTCTCTACCTGTCCATCAGTCTGGTTCTCATGGCACTTCCTCCTCTTTCCTGCTCTCTCGCTCTCTTTTTCCCTGTGGTGTAGCTAGTGGTATTGTGACAGGCCACTGGCAGCTCTGCCTGATTAGTCTCCGCTGTGCTGCTACGTGTCTCCGTGCCGTGTGTGTCGAAATCCGTAGGGAACACGTACCATTCCCAAGGGAGCCGAGAAGCACGGCAGGACGGCGTATGTGCGCATACATGTACGTCTCTGTACTGTACTCAATCAGAGCGGCTGTCATACTCCCACGGGCAAAACGTCATGGTTGCTTTGCCTTAATCAAACAACTTTTCCTTGCCAAACTCTCTCCCAGTTACACTCTTACTCCACTATGGTTATCATCAGCTACATTTCCCTTTCATAAGGCCTCCTCCTATTGTGTCTGATTGTAGTTTCCCAACTGGTTGACATTGTATTATTATCAGCTGAGATAATCATCTCCGCATCCTCAAAGTCCCTGAAGAGAAGCATCTCCCTCATTCAGGGTGAAAATAACAATCCAAGCTAATGAATGGGGCTTTTGTTTTGGCCAAGCAGCCATTAAGCACTTCCTCAGTGGAGCCCTTCAATAGGAGACAAGACTACACATCCCAAGTAGCTCTCACCTTTGCCCCGTTTTTCTCTACCTTGAGGGGACACCAACCGCTCGATCATGGAGGCGAGGAGGCGGGTTACAGCCTTGCACAAAGCCGTGGGTTCCTCGCTTTGGTACTTGGATAGCTCACCTGATAATCTCCTTGTTCCTAAAATAAACGTGTACCAACCGTTCGGGCTGATGGCAGGGCCTCTTCCCACGAAGGCATGGCCCCCTGCAGGCAGAGCTATTTCCAGCTTCTGTGGAGCGCTCAGGCGTTAAAGCCTGGCCTTTTCCTCCTGTTCTACCTGTGGATATGCCCCTTTCCCTCCCTCTAACCTTTTCTTCCTTCACTAGCCCCGAACCTTGGAGGCCTTTGTCAACGCCAGAAGGCACTAGAAAAACAATAACAGCAGTTGTGCATTCCTGAGCTCGAACCCCCGCCCCCCCCCCCCCCCCACCCACCCCCCCCCCCCCCCCCCCCCCACCCTCTCTAGATACAGGGCAGGGACCACATCCCCATGAAGGGAAGTCTTGGTTAGCGGGGCAGGCTTCCTGGGTGGGGTTGTTATCTGTTCCATTGCTTCTCCTCTGCTCCCTGCGCCCATGCCAGGGTCAGTGTTGGCCCTAAGGGGTCAGCAGGTGATTGGGTGAAATGGGAAGTTTGAAGTTGGTGCATACTAGCTCCTTTATGTCATTGTGGACAGACGGGGAGAGATGTTTTTTAGGGGAGGGGGTGGAGTGGTTTCAAATGGGATTTTTTTGCCATTTTGGCCACTTGATGAGTTTGTGTTTACTCATCTGTCATTATCTTTACCTCATTCCTGTTTGTTCCTTATCTGTCAATCTCTAAATTATTTCAGATGAAAGGCCAATGGACTTGGTTCATGAACAGACCTTCTTTCTACTTTGATGGTGTACTCTCTCTCTCTGTGCAGCTTTATTAGCTTTACAGATTTTTACAACCCCACTTTTAAAGAAAAGGTTAAAAGGTTATTCAAAACTTTGACCTGCTTCAATGACTTGGAACAGGATGGTCCTTCATGTGCCGGCCCACCATGTCTCACACATGCCAGTTAGTCTTTGTGTATGTTTTATAGAATTTATGTACGTATGTGTGCATGTGTTTATTTATTTATTCCCATTTAAGTGTCTGATTTATTTATTTATTTGACACAAAGCATTCATCACAAACCTTGAAGGTGAACAGCCTGTTTTAGGATGTGTTTTACTAATAGTTAAAAGTCAAATAATTTATGCAAAAATTAATGCAAAAAAGTTACTTTACCCATCTGACTTTTAAATTGCACATTTTGGTATCCAACATTTTTTTTTTTTTGTGACATTGTTAAATCTCAAAGAATCTCATTCTTTTTTAAAAAAATGAGACATTGAAGAGATCTCATTTGTGATTTTTCTTTCATGTGAATTATAATCCCTCTCATCTCTTTGTTAACAGGAGAAGCAAATACAGCAAAGCCAAACAGGATTCTGATGAGGAGAGGCATTACATCAGGTTAATGCTGCTGGATGACAGTTAACCACATACACTATGACACATTCTCAAATATGTATTTATCATCCAAGTTAAAGTTGTATATATAACGAATCGAGTTGGTATTATCTGTTCAAGTGGTAGAGGAGATCGGCATAATCCACAGTGGGTGAAGGTAACTGACAACATAGCTTGATATTTATAATTTTGTTCGTCTTCCAGTCTATCTCGCGTTCAGTGGGAGTCGGACTCAACCTCCTACATGTAGGCCCTTTTTTTTTTCCCCCTCCGTCTCTCCACAGGGGTTCGAATCTATGTGGACCCCTTCACCTATGAGGACCCCAACCAAGCAGTCCGTGAATTCGCTAAAGAAATCGATGCCTCCTGCATCAAGATCGAAAAGGTCATCGGCATTGGTGAGCAAACGACCTGCTGTTTCCTTTTCGTCTGCCTCAGACTGAGTGTAGCTAGACCACAACTGTTACAGTGAAATGTTAGCCCACTGTTCCAGAGAAATCTCATGGGTCATTATGTACCACAGACATTTCTGATTCAAGCCTGATTTTTCCATTTAAAGGAGAATTCGGGGAGGTGTGCAGCGGTCGTCTCAAGATGCCTGGAAAGCGCGAGATCTGCGTAGCCATAAAAACCCTCAAAGCAGGATACACCGACAAGCAAAGGCGAGACTTTCTGAGCGAGGCCAGCATCATGGGCCAATTTGACCACCCCAATATCATCCGACTGGAGGGAGTCGTCACTAAATGTGAGTCTTTTGAGTGTTTTTAATGTGAACAAGCTATTCGTTTACTGTGACCACATCCTTTCAAACTGATTTGTTCTGGTTTTGCATATCATTTGCAAATCGTGACCTTGTTGATCTCACAATTCAAGCTGTTTGCTTCACTGTCTACAGTGAAAGCATTTTTTTTCATGAAAAGTATTTTTTACAAAGTGATGCATGATGAGTTTTGTTAAAGTTTGTTTAATTAAATTGAATACAAATTTTTATTGTTTTTTTTATTGTTTTGAGCATGAACCTCATTAAATTGGAAGGATTTATACTTTAAAACAAGAAATAAGACTTTATTATTCATATTAATACTTTTACTTTGACCGTAAAAAAATAAAGAATAATTTTAACTTTTTAAAGTGTTATGCAATTATGCTTTTTAAGCTACCTTTTGTGCGCTAGCAGCCTACAGCTATGTTTAATATTTTACTGGGAAACAAGACCCACACTACTAAGAAAAGTATTGTTTGCTGTGTTGCCAGCTTATTTGGCCACCCATTGAAGCTCTGCTGTAGAGCTGATGGTTTTCATTTCTTTAGGTTTTTGACTTTTGCTTTGACTTTTAACATCAAAAGCCTTTTATTAAAAATTGGACCACTTTGCTTCTAATTTTTTTTACTGTTAAAGCCTGCCTCATCTTTGCATCTTAAATGCATTTTGGAACCACGCTGAAGAAATGACATATTCTCCATTCCTTAATTTGATGAAAATCAACCCTTTCTTTTGTAATGCACCCTTCCCATTACCAGAACGGAATCTTGGCCGGCTGGCAGACCTGACATCAAACCCTTTAATAACTTGTTATTGATTGAAAGTTGACTCTCTCATATGTGTGTTTAAGAAACCTCCAGGGTGTAGTTGTGGCCAGACCTCACCGTGCATAACAAATATGTGGAGGACCTGGTGTGTGTGTGTGTGTGACGTGCAGAGCATGGAGACAAAGTGTGGGCCATTGAATTATAGCAGGACTTGTGCATTTTGTACAGCTGGATGAAGAAACCCACAGTAGATGCTAGTATGCGCTGGGATGGGTGATGTGGGCGGGCAGCTTGGGATCTAGAGAAACACAAGTAAAGATGTGGGTAGTTTTTTAGGTTTGGTATAGGACTGGATGGAGCGAGTGCACTCATATGCAGGGTCGTGCAGGACCGTAACAATCCCCGATCCATCTTTTCTCCAGACGCCTGGCAATATCCTTCTTAGTTTAGTGAAGACAATGCACAGATGGGTTACAGAGAGAGAAAGTGAACAGGAGTGAAACAGAGAGCAAAGACAGAGACATAAGTAGCAGGAGAGACACCACTCGTGGAAAATACATGACAACTAAAAATGGCGATTCTGAATGAAGTATGATTTAGTTGCATTGCCATTTTTGGCGAGTTTGTGGCAAGTGCATGCACATAATGGTCCAAGAAAGACTATTTATTTATTTTTTTTTTAGGATTATGAACAACTTAAGAAGTATGATACATTGTGATCAGAAACTTCCTTCCTGGATGGGCTTCAGGGTCTTAGTTGCAGAGTGGAGGTGTTTGTTAGCAGGTTCCCTAATCTTCCGTGTGTGAGTGTGGGTTCATGTTCCAACAGACAACGGAGCTTTCCACACAACTCCAACCGGGCAAATAAACTGTTAAACACTCTAATGATGGCGAATTGTCTAATATAAATGTGATGTATGCCTTCCTCTTATGAGATCTGGGTCCCTTTCTAATGATCTTTTCTGTTGAGAAGCAGGATTTTCAAGCAGTTTTCCTGCACCAGCAGAAAGCATTCACAGACGGACTTGGTGGGCGCAGACTTTTATGCGCTGGCATTAAATACAAGCTTGTATTTGCATAATGAAGGCACCGCTAGAACACTGAAATGATTCCACTGAGGTGAAGCGTGTATGTGCGTATGCGTTTGTAAGCAGCTCTGTGTAGGTATGTGTGTGCGTGTGCCATTGTCCTCTTTTGTGAAGTCCCTGCGCTCCTTCCTTTTGGCTCCATGAGAGAGGACTGCGTTGCCATAGCATTGCCTTGTCTTGGTACTGACTGGCAGGTAATGCGGGAATCCAGCCCTGATAGCCTCCAGCAACGGCTGCATTCAGTAAACAAACCCACACAGAAATCCCACTCGCAAATAGGAGCGAAGAGGAAGAGAGCGGGAGAGTGTGAGAAAAGAGGAGGGGCTAGCAGACGGACACGTTAGGGCTTGATTGGGAAGTGTCATTCAAATGTGCTAATGTGTGTGCAGAGTGCCTTGAGTGCATTTTCTTGACATTTTGATGCACTTAGAGTTTTCACTCACAGTGTTTTTGCTCTTGAAGACATATGATTGAAGCAGATAATTGGTTCAGGACCCAGATCTACAAACTCTGATTGGTTCTAAATAGGACAAACTGCAGCCAATCAGGTGCTATTATGCAGCTACAAAAGATCTGCTTGCTTTAATGTTGTATTCTGTACAATGGAAGTGGGATTTCCAACTTGGAAACTCAAGATTAAGCAAACTAAATGCATTCATAAGCTAAAGATCTAGCATCTCAAGACATCTCTTATGCTCACCAAGGCTGTATTTATTTGATCAAAAATAACTTTCTAACTTTGTTTTTCTATTTTAATTTTAAAATGTAATGTATTCCTGTGATAATAAAGCTGAATTTTCAGCAGCCATTACTCATTCTTCAGTGTTACATGATCCTTCAGAAATCACTCTAATATGCACTCTAATATAACATTTCTTATTATTTTCAGTGTCAAAAAGAGTTGTGCTGCTTTGTAACATTATTAATGACCTTACTGGTTTTTTTTCGCTTACATGTTAGTTTTTTTTTTTTTTTTTTGTTCTCTGCGCAGGTAAGCCAGTTATGATCATCACTGAGTACATGGAGAACGGATCCCTCGATGCCTTTCTCAGGGTGGGTTTTGTTTGTGTTTTATTTCAAGCACATCTTTTTGACCCAGCGGTCATTTAGTACTCTGGGTCCTGTGTTAACAAATTGGGGGCGCGCCTTAAACATCTTTTAACTGTAAATGTTGTTCCTTAGAAGAACGATGGGCGGTTTACTGTAATTCAGCTGGTGGGCATCCTGCGTGGAATCGCTTCAGGAATGAAGTATCTATCTGATATGAGCTACGTTCACCGTGACTTGGCGGCACGCAACATCCTTGTTAACAGTAACCTTGTGTGTAAAGTGTCTGATTTTGGCATGTCTCGGGTTTTGGAGGAAGATCCAGATGCTGCTTACACTACTAGGGTAAGTTTGACACATATTATTTGTTTGCAGCCTTGTGTTTGCAGCCCTAACACAAGCTTTCTAACCCAATATCTTCAGCATTTAACCCGCATGTGCTTACATGAAGTGCTAGTATCTTTTCAAGTATTATAGAAATTAACAAATGAACCCCAACATTGAGTGCCTAGTGCGTGCATGTGCGTGTGTGCATGCGTGTGTGTGATTAACCTCCATGCATGTGTTTGCTATCTCTTTTGAAAGGAAATAACAGGAACCTATCAATCACAGGGAGGCAAGATACCTATTCGCTGGACCGCCCCCGAAGCCATTACATATAGGAAGTTCACCTCTGCCTCTGACGTATGGAGTTACGGCATTGTCATGTGGGAAGTGATGTCATATGGAGAACGGCCATACTGGGACATGAGTAACCAGGATGTAAGTGTTTTATAAGGAATGAGCAGGTTGATTCAGAGCTTCAGTGTATAAATTATCAGCTGTTGTGTTTAACACCATTTGGATGTTTTGTTTCAGGTTATAAAGGCAATTGAGGAAGGCTACAGACTGCCTCCACCCATGGACTGTCCAGTTTCTTTGCACCAGCTGATGCTGGATTGCTGGCAGAAAGAGCGTGCCGAAAGGCCAAAATTCAGCCAAATTGTCAACATGCTGGACAAACTCATCCGCAACCCCAACAGCTTGAAAAGGACGGGAGGAGAGATGGCCAGGTAGTAAATAAATTTCACATAAACCAAGGTGCAACATGTTCCTATTTTTTTGAAGGGCACCAGTCACAGTTCTGGTGCACTTTCCCTATCTGATGTCTTTCCATATCCATTTTTATTTTTTATTTTTTTCTTCAACAGTTGTTATCAAAAACAGTTTTTTGGAAGTTGCATTAATTTTTTTATACATAAATATGATAAAAACTATTCATTATATTTATTATATTTTTATAATAAGTATTACATTTTTGTGTATTTGTTATGCAATTTCCAACTATATGTTGTTCTTTATAATATAGATACAAACATACCTCATATATATATATATATAATATAATATATATATATATATATATAATAATCCACGTAAATTAAAATCGTTGCTCCTTTTAAAATCCACTTAGCTCAAAATCTTAGTTCAGTCTGAATTGGTATGCCACTTCTCATATAAGTCATGTCCTTGGTTCCAGTCTCATTTTTTACCAGTGATAAATGGCTGTAAATGCTTTTTTAGCTGTGGCACATAAGTGCATGTTACATGCATGGCTTGCAGTGTTATATAAACGTGTTCCAATGAAGTGAGGCTCACAGCTATAAAATCTTTTATAGTTCTTTCATACGTTGTTCAAAGTGGGCAACACATAGCCAGCCCAAGCTCTTGGGGCTCCTAAGTAAGTCTTTTCTCTTTTTGTAGACCCAACACCACCCTCCTGGAGCCCAGCAGCCCAGAATTCACATCTACCCTGGGATCAGTCACTGACTGGCTCCAGGCCATCAACATGGAATGTTACAGAGACAACTTCACCGCCGCTGGCTACACCATTCCAGAGGCTGTGGTCCACATGACACAAGAGTAAGTCACGTGAACAAAATCTGGGCATTCTCAAGGTGTTAGGAAACATGTGATGTGTGTATGTTGGCTTTGAGTGTGCTTTTGACTAACACAAGAGAAAGAAACCCAGCTCTTAAATCAATGCTCAGGGATACACGGTCCTGACGTATGGGTTCAGTAGTCAGATTTCCGTGCAAAACCCCTATAGATGCCAACGAAGCATTGAGGACATCTACTTTGGCATTCAAATGTTCAGCCAAGATCGAGTTCTTAGATTTCATGTTAAAAGCAAATGAAGAGAGAGGGATAAAAAAATTAAACCAAATTAGACCAAATCAAACATGTTCTCATCACTTCTGTCTTTGTGTTTCTTTGGAACAGAGACATGGCAAGGATAGGGATCTCCTCTGCTGCACATCAGGATAAGATCCTCAACAGCACGCAGGGAATGCTGTCCCAGATGCAACAAATGCAAGACAGGATGGTTCCTGTCTGAACCCATGGGATCAGAACACACAAACTCGAAACATACTTTGGACTTCCTTTTTTTATTTTGGTTCTAAGAAAATCCATTTACCTCATCCATGCACTTTAAATTAAATTTTGGGAAAAAAAACAAAAAAAAAACAAAAAAACAGAAGAACATTTCAGAGGAACGATACAGCACTTTTCTTCCCCACCCCACCGACCAGTCAAGAGGATCGTCCCGCGCTGTAATGAAGCTCTGGATATGATTGTAGGAAGCTTTTCATTTCAATGAAACTACGAAGGAGTTTCTCTGTTCGTTTATTTGATTTTTGTATGTATGTGCCTGTAAGTAAATGTATAAATAGTACAGGATTTTTTTGTCTGCTCCTGCCATTTCACTGGAACTTGAGTGAGCGGCACCTGGCGGAATTTTCACACTCGAAATAGAGGCATCAGAGATCAAGATTTTATGCACTCTTTAACGCTTTTGTTCCGGGGATTTCGGAGAGGCATTCATTTTCCCAACATCCACAATAGAAGACCAACTCTGGAAGGTCTCCAGGTCTCCCCACTCTCAGAATGGAATATCTGTCTCCACTCCACAATTCTCCACACCGTTCCATCTGGCCTGTGTTGGAATAGAAAATCAGCCCTCAGTTTACATCTTTCTCTCTCCACCTCCATCTCCATCCGTGCCCTCTCTGTCCTCGCCTCTCTGTCTCCGGAGACCTTCAGCGGTCCATGAAATCAACACATGTCTACCTTACTGGAAGTTCCATCAGAGCTGAGCTAAGGTAAGCACAAATGTTTATGGGATCTGCTCTACTTCCTCTCTGTCCCCTGCAGTTATTTATCCGCTCATTAGTTGGGATTAGAACCAGTACAGATGAATACAAGGGATATATATCGGTGCCATTTGATGGGATGAGCTCAAAATGAAAACTGAGCCAAAAATATGAAATGTGTTTTTCCCATGCTCCCCAGCAACAGAGCAATTTCAGTTTCCATACTCTGTGGATTACTTCAATTAATGCTGCATTTGTGTGTCCTGGTCTGTTTACAGAACGCGCTCTGAATCCCTGAATCATAATCATTTTCTTTTTCTCTCTCTCTTGCTCCACAGAGTCACCTTCACACATCTGCTCCGCAGCGATATCTGCTGTGCAGACTCGCATCCATTGCAGTTTCAATAACTACACTTACTTGACACCGGGACAAAAGATTTCAATTCCCATGAGTCCCAGCAAATGCTGAATGCTTCCACGACTGAAAACATGACAAACAACCTGAGGAGCAGTTGAAGGCCCTTCGTTTGTCTCCTAAGAGATTTGATGAGAGATATAATGAACATTTTCATTTGGTCTCACTCTTGACAGGAAAAACTCTCCGTTCTCAGTGCAGCATGTTGCTGTTTTCTTTGAAGGATGACGGTTTGTTTTGAGGCACATACACAAAGGACAAAAGCACACATGATGTGTGCTAAGACTGCAGAAATTTGTGACTACTCTCTGGAGACCGACATACTGGAGTTGTTTGCTATATACGCTAAGCCACTGCTGTTCTTCGCTTCTTACCAATTCTGGAGGTTGTAACTAAAAAACACGCCACATTTATTTGAGTCGTTTGACTCCAACCGAAAAGATTTCAATACTAATTCCAGTGGTCTGAATGTGGACTGCAAGAAGAGGCACGTTATTTGTACCTAAAATAAACCTATTACAGGAATGTTTATGAAAAGGGAAAATTTTTGTTTTAACATTTCAAGTCTGTTTCATGTCAACCACATCCATCCGTCCGATCTGAGAGACTTCTTGTTAATGTGATGCAAGTGCTTCTTGCTTTCTTCCCGTTTCATTTTTCGATATTCCCTCCTCATCTGTTTAGGACCTGTTTGGAATATGCAATGAATGTGAGAGGAGAGAAATTCAGTAGAATGTACCATGCCAAGTCTCCTAATGTTGTTTATTCCAGAGGAACACTAACAAATCACAATTTTTCCCAGCAGATCTAGACATTTTAAGTTTAATGTTGTGCATAATTGTGTGTGTTTTCCTTCTCTTCCATTTTTTATTTTATGAATTTAGGTACAAGAAACATGTCATTTATTTATGGTCTTTTTTATCTAGTTTGTAAATTGTAAAATAGAGCTATGAGAGAAATAAATGATTGCCAAGTGCATTGTAATTAACGTCTAAAGTGATTTATGTGGCTAATTCCGCTAATTCTCTGAAACGGATTGCTGGAAAGGTATTTAGATGGGCCGTCTGATGAGGTATTCTCACATGGAGAGAAACAGATCTGGTGTTTATATCCACATAAAGTGGCAGCCGAGGGTGAGAGCGGACAGTTGGCTCCAATGCTGGTCACATATTTCTATTACATTTTAGCCGCAGTTAAAACGAAACGGTCGAATGTGGTGGTATAAACAGGTTTGTCGGTCTTGCCAGTAGCATTCAGATTATTTTGAGTTTCTCTTCTCCTTTTCACCCATCATTCCTCTCCTCGTCTCATTCAGCCTGAGCTTGAAGTGAGTGTTTGTGTAAACGCTGATTGTGAGTAAAAGCAGCTTGGCAGGGATAACCAACACATTAAAAGCATATCAAAAATAAGAGAAAAAAATGAGCAAATTCCTCCCTGACGAACAATTTCAACAATCAAACCGTATTATGGTTGAAGCGGCAGCAGAAGAGGGGGCTGCCCGTGAGCGCCTGCATTTCGTCAGCCTTTCCTTTTTTTCTTTAAACTTTTTTCCTGTCCTTTCTGCACTTTGAATGGGCCGTAATACAGCCGCTTTGGCACGGTACGCCTGCTTAATCAGTAAACATCTGTTTCCCACAGCCGTCCCAGTCACAATGAGGGCTGATTGTGGAAAGCCTTTGATAAATAAAGGAGAGAGGGGAAAAAATAAGGAGAAAACATAATTTTAGAATCCCAGAAAACCCTGCCGTGAGCCAAGCAATGTTTTTCCTCTGACAATCATTCTAATGAGAGATGCATTCATTATGCATGTATTTAGACGCCCGCCACCCTGGGAAAAAATACAATATAAAAGGAAGGATGGAGAAAAAATTAAGTTTGAACTTTGCTCAGGAAAGACTCATCAGCCTGAATCTGGTTGATATGTAATGAGGAAGAGAAACAGCAATCCTGCTGAGAGCAGAAAGAGAGAGAACAGGAACTAGAGTGTTTTGATAGCTCTCGATGAGGTTTAACAGGAACGGTGTGGACCAGGACTTAGATTCTAGGAGGATGGTGAAGGACAGAATGTGTCTGAAGACCCAAAAACAGCTTACAACTGCAGTCTGAGAGAGTCGAGCTACAAAACAAACCCTGAATCCATGTTTTAATCCTTAAGCCCTGAAACAGCACAATCTGAACCATCAGGACATAGGCCAGGTCTTACATTTTATATGAATCCGTTATAGTGTCCTATATCTGTCCTCAGTGAGATCTGTGTATTATAGTACTGGCGTCTTTTATCAGATATCAGTCTTTTTCAATAGCCACTTTATCAGTTCTTTTTAGCAACTTCCAGCACATGGATTTTTTAAAAAAGAGAAGAAAAAAAGTTGAACAAAGTAAAGATTAACAATCGAAATTTGGAGCAGAAGCAGCAAATGAACTCATTCCCTCTCTTTCATCTTGTCCTATCCCAGACAAGCATTGAAAATGTCTTGAGTTGCTGTTAGTAAAGATGTCACCAAATATTTGCAGAAAAAAATTAAATATTACTGTAGCTCTGGCAGATTTATTTTCACTAAATAAAATACAAAAATGTGCATTATTAATTTAGTTAGTTCTTCTTTTTTTTTTTTTTTTTTTGCTGTGTCAGATGAGGAACCCAACCCAGACAATATAACCCATATTGGCCATGGCTGTTGGGGTTAAATAACCATTAACTGAATGTTAAATAAGTGATCAAAACAGATCCTTTCAGTTCTTGACAAATGGTTGGTGGGAACTTTTGCATTTTGCATTTCCATAATCAGCCTTAAGCTTTAAGAGACCTCTTGTCTAATAATCCCTATATACAAACAGCTGTCCTGGTGTGTGTGAAGACCGTTGTCTTGACCTCCCTCTGAACTGAAAGAATCTCTCTGGCTCTAGATCAAGATGGCATTTCAGGACACATTTCAGTGATACAATGCAGATTAATTATTCAGATCAGAACAAAAGATTATTAAAAATTCTATTTTTGTTCAGACTTATTTGCAGAAAAGGAGAATAGAGTGAAATTATTAAGGAATATTGTCAATCAGCAATAAATAATTATGCGCATGCGCATGCTTTCCTCTGCTCATAAACAAGGTGCAGCGCATGCTTGGGCTGCATTCCAGTTCACTTTAAGACAGCACTCGCAAACTTCCCTAAGCACTTACCCTCAGGGGAATCCCCACCTCCACGATTTGTCAGTGCACGAGGGATTTACAATGCCATACCCTCGACCCCTTGATTTTGACAGAGGGAGCGAGTCTGCCTTCCAAAAAAAAAAAAAAAAATATGCACACTTCAGGCCGCTCTGTAGACCACAATGCAACACGACTATGACGTCATCGCAGATCACGTTTAATTTATCCCCACCCCAAACAGCTCTATAATATATAAATGATTTTTTTTTACATTTATAACAGCCGAAGCATACCTGTATACATATAGAATGCTGCTTAAAACAAATTTGTAAAGGAAAAAAATGTTAATAAACCAACTCCATAGCGGATTCTAAGTGATCAGGGGCTTAGGACAAGGGTTCGGCCAGTAGTGGGCACTCATGCAACGTAATCAATGACGTACATCCGAGTAAACGAGACGGCGGGAAGTTAGTGAAGGGCATAAAAAAGTGAACTGGAACACAGCCTCATTCTATGTCAGCAGCATCACTCGCATGTGTCGTGTTACTCTCGATAACTGCATAGATTGTAACTCGGGGAGAAGAAATTGTTGAATAAAGTCGTTATTTTTGTTTTCTTTGCGCACAAAAAGTACTCTCGTAGCTTTGTAAAATTACGGTTGAACCTGATGTCAAATGGACCATTTTATCGATATTCTTACCACGTGTCTGTGCCTTGACTGTGGTAGTACCCTCGCTGTCTATGGAGGGTCTAGAGCTCTTGGATTTCATCAAAAATATCTTAATTTGTGTTCCGAAGATCAACGAAGATTTTACGGGTTTGTAATGACATCAGGGTAATTAATGACAGAATTTCATTTTTGGGTGAAATATTCCTTTAAAACATTCTGTCCATATATATAGCTTTGGATATTATTAGTCAAATAATCTGACCAAATAGACAAATGTAAAAACGCAATGTAAACTGGCTAACTTTCACTACTTGATGAGGTCCCCTGATGGTGAGCGTGATTTGACCAAGTACAACATGTTCCTGGATCAACATCCTTGTTTATCCTGGAACATCATTCCAATCAACCAATCAGAGTTGAGAGATAACTTTTCAGGAAATGTCAGTTTTAGGCTTAAGATCAGTTAGGTGCTTCTTCACCCTTGTTAATCAGCTATCATTTCCCATTTATTTTAGGAATAAATTATGGGTAGGGACTGGGTTAAGTCTATATTTTTGAACAGTTATGTTGATCCAGGATCAACAAAAGATGTTGATCCAGGAACATGTCTTACTTACCAAAATCACGGCGACCGTCCCCTGATACATTTCTGTTGTGGTCTGTGCTAATTGCAGCGTGTTTCTGTAGGCTAATTAAGGTTAGTTATTTGGAGGAGTTGTGAGTATTTGCTTGCATTGTGGGTATTTGCAGCAATTGTGTTGTACACTCTTAAAAATAAAGGTGCTTCAAAAGGTTCTTCACAGCGATGCCATAGAAGAACCATTTTTGGTTCCACAAAGAACCATTCAGTCAAAGGTTCTTTAAAGAACCATCTCTTTCTTACCTTTTTATAATCTGA
Organism: Sinocyclocheilus anophthalmus; assembly: GCA_018155175.1. NCBI lineage: Eukaryota > Metazoa > Chordata > Actinopteri > Cypriniformes > Cyprinidae > Sinocyclocheilus > Sinocyclocheilus anophthalmus. The sequence continues at coordinate 151,525 of JADLZN010001070.1, read as the reverse complement.
AGAACCTTTTTTCACCACAAAGAACCTTTTGTCAAACAGAAAGGTTCTTCAGATGTTAAAGGTTCTTTATGGAACCATTTAGACCAAAAGGTTCCTCTATGGCATCGTGAAGCACCTTTATTTTTAAGACTTAAAAAACATTTTACTATGTTTTCTTAATTGGCTAGTGTTTTTTTCTATTTGCATGTGTTTTCTTAAGTTGCAGCGCGTTGAGCTCTCTCGGCCACCATATTTTATTTGAAATTTGTACCGGAAATCTATTTTACAGTGCAGACATTTTAAAAGTGACCTTTGCTCATCCTCCTACTGAATATATAAAACTGATTTTAACGTATCACTTGATGCTGGATTACGTTCAATACTTAATCAACATTTCATGCCTATTAATATGTGAGGTGTATAAGAGTGAGTGATTGACTTTGGCTGTGTGTACACGCTGTGGTGAGCTTCATACAGCTCTGCATGATTAATGAGAAAGAGATGACAAAGGTAACGAGGTTTGCTTAACAGTGTCATACTCACCCACAGGCTTTTACCAGAACCACACATCTAATGGAGAGAGAGAGAAAAGGGGGTTCAATGCAATTAAAATCTTCAATTTATTTTCCTTTCCCACTGTCATGACATTGTATGTAGTGTATTTTCATTGCTTTTTTTTCTGCACTGTTTCTCTTCATTTGCCACTCTCTCAAGGATTTTTGATTGATTTTACCAAGTTTTTCTTAGGATTAACACACATTCAACCTCTGTTTCAAAGTGAGCTGCCTAGATGTCTGTTTTCAACATAGGCAGCATACTAACTGAAATGGAACCTCTGATTTGGGACACTCTACATAAACAGCAGCTCTGCACATCACACAAATATAGTGTTAAAACATCAGAGACTCTAATGGACCTTTTTCACATTTCTGGGTTTGTAATGCAAAAGTAAACTTTAACAGGGTACATTTCTATCCATGGGAGACCACAGCAAATTGCCTTCCATTTTCTCCTCATCAAAAAAAAAAAAAAAAACATTACTATTGCATTTACATGAATTTTCTCAAATGAAATAAATAGAGGGATGAATTATGGCAGCCAGAGGAGAGATTTTACAGTCTTTCCCTTAGCAACTGTATTAGAAATCCAGTTGCAGAAGTGTTCACTAGTTTTTTTGGAAATTTACCAGGGTATAGTGTTACAAATGTATGTTAATTAAAAATTAAAACCTTCGCTAGATTTGCATAATTTTTTTGCAGAAAGTTTCATCACAATCTTTGAAAAGTGTCTGTGTTTACCATTAGCATGTTGCTAAGCTAACAACACAATACTCTAAACACACAAATACTTAGTACACAAATATTGTTCAATAGTCCATTTTAAATCAACTCATCAGTGAATGAGTTTGGATTAACTCATTCACTGAATACATAATGTTCCCTTTAGAATAGAAGGTGTCTTAGAAAGGTAGCATAGTCCTGCTGCCTACTGTTTGGACTAGCCTTTATGTTGGTTGCGTACTTACAATTTCTAAAATTCAATATTGATAGTAGCTCACTAGGTTTTGGATCAGGGCTGTTGACTTTCTCTCTATGAACAGGTGTTGAGTTACTACACTACACACCAGCATCAGATTTAAAAGTATTTGAGATGCACTCTCCCTAAAAATGCTGTTAGTCCAACATGATGTTCTGATTTACAGCCATTTCCTACAGCATCGGCAACGTAGCATCCTCATCCACACGCCAAACAGAGTCTGGTTTTCTATCAGGCTAAAATGCTGCAGACACCACTGCGGCCAAAAAGCAGTCCGCTTAATTTTTCTTCTCTGTCCGGTGATAAGTATTTATGAGATTGTGTAAGTAAAACCCAGCAGTATAAATCAGACGTGAGCTGGGGTTTGACCTGTGCCAGCAATCTTGAAATCCTCAACTTAGGAAAAGTTCAACAGATCCATCTCTATAATGCAACAAAGCCCTGAAACCTTTTCAATCACAAAGTGTGATATGCAGAACACTTGTTTTATTCATCAGAAATGAGAGATAGAGATAATGATGGAGTGAGGGATAAATATTAAGAGCATTAAGAATATTAAGAATATTAAAATGTTTGGACAAGGCCATGAGTTTAGTGCCTTGGTTTGCATGTGCACCACAGGACAATTCATACAGACCGCCATGCCAAAAGTCCCCTGCACTGAGCGCAAACACATTTCTTTTCCGAGGCTTTCAGGTTTGCAGTGGTCCAAGACCAATACTGAAGCAAGCTTTAGTATTTCTACAAAACTCTACATCTTTGTCAACTTCTGGAGCATATGAAACGGAATTTATAGCCAAACTCTATACAAAAGGACAAAAATTGTATGAATTACGCACAACATGGTAGAAGTAATCCACATAACATCCTCATCTCTAGCATGCGAAACATCACTCGATCAAATCACACACTCTGCAATCAAATGATATTTCCATCCCATGTTTTTTGTTGAAATATGTCTTCCAAAGTGAGCGAGAGAGGACGCTGCTCTGGTCTGCAGTGGTCTGGCCAGTGTCCATATCTGACTGCGGGGACAGGGGGCAAATGGAGGGAGAGCGAGAGAGAGGCGAAGAGCACGAGGGAGAGTGGGATGGAGAGGGATGCTGTGAGCCGTTCTGTTGAAACGTTCAGTGGTGGAAGGAAGCCATCTGCTGCATTACAATAACCTGCAGGAGAGAGAGAGGTGAAGGAGTTAGTGTAGCGCCTCAGGTAATGATCTCACCCAGGTTGGACTGAAACAAATGCACACGTTATTCTGCTACAGTGACTTCAATCTGCTACTAGACATTTATGAGCAGGTGACAAAACGGCAGCCAAAACAGTACATGCACACACATTGAGTAAAATATGACCACATCCCAGAGGAACATTTCATTGCTCAGAGGTTGCTCTTTCAAAGATCAGGAGATGAGTTGTTTCTTTGTACAGTAGTAAAATAGTTTGACAATATGTAATATAAATCGAGTGGAAGCAGAAACATGCTGTTTTTCATGCCTGTCTCTTTAAATTTAAATGAGCTGCTGCTCCCCGCCCTCTTTTCCAGAAGAAGAGCTGCGCCATTACAGCTCCTACCTGCTAAAAACATCTGTTTTGGTTCTGACTATCATGTTTATCGCGCTGAAATCATGCAATTTATACTATATAAGTTTAAACTTCTGATATACGATTTTCTGAGTGCACACCTACAGAAAGCGGCTGTCACAGAATGTGAGTACTTAACTAAGTTCTCATTCACACACAAGTTTATGTTAAAAACACACAAGTTACAAAAACAGTCGTTTATGTCTGTGAAGGTAAACAGCTGGGCAATAAATTGCATGTTTATTTTAGATCTGTGTAGCAGCAGCAATATACAGTAAATAAATCAATAATTCCATTGCTGTGTTGTCTCCTCTGAGGCTGGGACTCTAAACAGTCTTCTGTGCTCGTCTGTGCAGCCAAAGGCAGAGCAGTTAGCATGTTTTGCTCAATCTTTCGTCATGGCATTAGAACCGGTACACCGTTGTCGCTTGCAAAATCAAAATGAAGGCGCCAGTGGGTGGAAACTTACAGATAAAGGGGCGGTAATATTATAATGAGATCCCTTTGCAACGTCACTAGGGGAGCGAAATCTGACGCGCTCGTTTTTTCATACTCTTGCAGAAAAAGGCTTACCAAAACAAAGTTACTGGGTTAATCTTTTTCACCTTTCCTTGGTTGGTATATACACCAGGGACCTGATTATAGCACTTAAAACCTGGAAAAGTCAGATTTTCATTATGTCACCTTTAAAATTTCTATGACTATTGTTGACATACAGTGAGATAAAAAAGAGAGAGATTATTTGGACTTTGGGGACCTTTTGGACATATTGCGCAGTTTGAGACATTGCTGAGATCTCTTCTCAAACTCCCCTGCTGGAAGACCAGCATTTTAGAAATACATCAGAAAGGTTTCACAAACTGAGTTTTGCTTGTGATCGCTTGGCTATGCTGGTCGGCAAACTAGACCAGCAACAAATGAGCAATAACTAGTGTCAACCATCTTAGAAACCATTGTTCAATCTGATGTTTGGGCATATGTGAAATTAGTAAAAGAAATGATCTCCATTCACTGATTTCATTGCTGTCCAGAAGAAGCAACCGAGATTTTAAGATCTCATTCTTAAGATATCAATTTGCTCTCAATTTTAACTTAGTTTGGCCAGTAGAAGAAAATAATAGTAAAGAGATCTCAGTTGTCTTGAAAACCTCTATTTACTTTCTATTTAATCTCATTGATATCTTGGGGAAACAATTGAGGCATAATAGACATTTTATTTTTCAGGAAAAGTCTCAATTTGATCTCTATTTAATCTATTTGCTGTAAAAAAAAATGTGATTAAATAAAAAAAGAGAGATCTCATTAGTGGTTTTCTTATTGAAAAACAATCAACATTAAATTCAATAAGATCTAAATAAGAATAAAATTGAAGATCTAATTATATTATCCATTTGACCACTAATTACCTTCCCACTGCTTTTTACTTATTTATGCAGAAAGAGCACTTCACAATAAGAACATGTGTCATTTGTTTGTGGAGAAATAACCACCTATATCTTGGTTTGGTCGCCGTGTCAGCTGTATCAAAACGACATGGCCCCGACTGCACAATCGGCCATGAAAACGCAGAGATAAGGCCATTGTTTACAAGGAGCATGCTTTATTTGGAGTACATTATTGACACTCCCGTTCAGTGCAGGTAACAGAGATAATATGAAGCCAATTGCCTCGCTCCAAAACTGGCATAAATATTCACCAGCCCTGCCCGCACAAAACAAATTGATTCCACATTCAAGGTTACTGATAAGATAACATCCGTGAGTGAATACCAATCTACCTCCCATTGACTGAGCTAGGCTGAATTTGGTCGGGTGGGGGAAATCTGCACGCGTTGAGTTGTTGAATGATGAATGGACCAATTGAGTCTGCAGAGTTCTATTACTTTCCATCATCAAACGAAAGTTGCTGAGGAGCTCTGCTCTCCATTTTAGAGCAGGAACTGATTATGCATACAAAATGAGGACAGAATTAACCCTCGCCAACTACGACTGAAGCCTGAAGACTGCTTCTTTGTGTTCATGCTTTTCTTTCTCCATTAATTTCCCTGACCATTCTCTAATAATGTTAGCTCCCTCTAAAATTGACTATCTTGCAATGTATGTTCATACCCCTCCCCCACATTCATCTTTCCCACTTTCCTCCAGACTTCTTCTCTTCTCTTCAGTCAGTGTCCCCCAGGCTCAGACTAACTCCAGTATGTGATATAAATACCCTCAGCAGTTAATCTCTATGCACTTTGAGTCTTCTTCATGGCCGGAGGTTTCTCTATGCTCTCCTAGTTCTCCCATGTTCTTCCCCTCTAACACCGAACAAGTTTGATCAACTGATTGCAGTACTGCAAGACAGAATTTAAGAAATATTTTTAGCCTGCTCACATGTTTCTACTGCATGATTGGGTAACGTGTATATTTTCCAAGCAGGGGGGATAGAGGCTATTTACACTAAGTGAAATTAGCAGTATTTCTAGGTGATATGCTATTTAGCCTACACTAAGTGCAAATACTCTAAGTGTTAAAATAGCAGGATTTCTACTATCAAGTATACTATTTGTTGCAAATAGTGTCAATTATCTGCACATCAGCATTGTAATACATTATAAAACAGTGTGCAATAATAACTTATTGAGTGTAAATTTGTATTTTAATTCAAATTATTAAATGGATGCTACCTTATAGGAACAAAAGCCCTCCCTACACCTAACCCTACCCGATACTTAATTTTCAATAGTTTTGATTTATTTCCTTCCTTCTTTTTAGTAAATACATTCTTCTGATTTGATTTAAATTGAAAGGAGAAAAAGAATGTATGCGCCAAAAGCAAATTCAACCCCGGGTCGATCACGTAAAAGGTAATAACACCAAACGCTTTACCATCATACGCCACTATGAATCTGACAATTAACACCTGTCTTTTGTCTTTTTTCAACGGCTATTTGCACTTAGTGTTAATAGACACCGTTTTTTTTTTTTTATTCCCAACAATTAAACAATTGCCCACAGAAAAAAAACAGGGGGTGCTGCAGTACCCTCAGCACCCCCACTTCCCATGCCTATGATTCTACCAGTAAAGTCTGAACCATAGACTGTAAAAAACGAAACACACAGCGGCTTGAGTGAGCGGCACCCAGCGGATTCGACTAAGGAGCCTTGCGGCAACCACATGTGAAGAACCCGGGCTGTACTCTGCTTCGTCCACGGTGAAAGCCAATCCGGAGATTGACAGCACGAAGTTAATGTATTTCTTCAGTGACCAGCACGGATCAGCTCTAGGCGTGACAAAGCTGATATCGTCCTCTTTTGGAAGGCCAAACAAAGTAGTTTCGCTTTCACAACGAAACACACAGCATCTCCACAGCATGATGGCGGCGGCAACAATACTACAGGGAGAATAAAAGTCACGCCGCCTTTCTTTGCGTGAACATTTGGGCGGCGTTATGCAAATCTTCCCACTAAGTGACGTAGACATGTAGGGGCTTGTTTAAACAAGGCATTTTAGGAGGGCGTGGACAAGTCTTTACTTTTATAAAGAATATCTCTTTGGTTTTGAGACTTTAGTCTTTGCAGCTTTACAGATCTTCTTTATGCACCAAGAGCTTGTAACACTCCAAAGAGAAAGGAAAAATTTAAATCGCATCATATGACCCCTTTAACACCTGTCAGATATAATTGAGATCTCATTTGTGATTTTCTTTCTTTCCAATGGTTTTTACTGTTTCTGTTGTTCCTCCTCCACCCACTAGTCTCTCACACTTTCCCTCTCTGTCTTGCTTTCTGCATTTATCTTCACTTCTCTCTGTTTCTTCCTCTCTCTCTGTGCTGATAGATTGGTTGTTGTGGGTTTGCTGACAACATCGGCACACAGACAGCCTGGTTTATTTATCTCCTCTTCTGTCCCTGATCCATCTCCACTGTCACACACGGTCCTGCTCGCCCTAATCACCGCCATCTGCGAGCGAGCGGAAGAAACAGGAAGCCGCAGTCAGACATGTGACCTTCTGCCGCCACTCGCCACGGCTAATCATCGCCCGTGTTATCAGCTGTTGGAGAGTGGGAGTGTGAAGGGAGACCGAGTGAAAAAAATGATTTCATGATGAGCAACGTTGTTTTAATCGATGCAATTCAAATTTCATAACCTCAAATCTCTTAAAGTGGCCATGCGGCCGAAAAAGGTCAACCATCATAATAGAGACAAGCGGCTTGATAATTTCACTGCTTGAAAATGGAATTTGGAATGGAATCAGACCACAACAGCTTGTTACGCTGATTCAGAGTTCAGTAGTGCTGGACTGGGCATGCTTAAGGTCAACTGTGTGTTAGCAGCCCATTTTACGTCCATAATGTGTCATATTTTTGAGTAAAAGGATATTCAAAGAGAAAAATGGAGGTTGAGATTTAATTTTACCTATAAAGAATTGATTGGAATTGGATTGTGAAAAGGTGTTCAAAATTAGAACTGAGTCAGACTTGAATTTGAATATGGAGACCGGCTGATTAAGCGGCCAGGTTAAGATTGCTTTTACAGTCTCAAGTTTGTTCTTCCATTTTCCCGTCTCTTTTACTTTTCTCCAAGTTTTCGTTCATTGCTGTACCCTTTTTACAGCCCTCTGTCTGTAACCTTGTTGAAATAAACCAAAAGGGAGTCTTTTTTTATAAACAGCAGTTTAGTTACATTTCGGATGCAGTTAAAAAAAATAGCATGATGTTTAAGAAACCATATATTAAAGAAATCAATAAATTAAAATAAATAAAGCATACAGATACAAAACTTATTTTATAGAACCAAAACAAATTTTGTAAAAAAAATACTTGGTGTGATTTCTTAGTTGACTCTAAATGTTAATTCAACACATTTTTACTTTAAAAAACCAAACCAGACCAAATTGCAACATTTGTGAGACATTATTTAGGTTTTAAAATAACAGAATCTTGACATGTGCCTGAGACATTTAAAAATCAAACAAAAAAGTCCACATTACAACATTTGTGGAACATGACTTTTTTGTAAAAGTATAACATTGAGGGCTTAAAGTTTTAATTCAATAGCAAATCTATCCCAACAATGGACAGTTGACCACAACCTCCCAAGTAAATTGTGATTATTCATATTTCAACCTGAATAGAAGAGAATGATTGAATGGGCTTCACAAGACATTTCTCACTCACTAAAAATTCAGTTGGGTTCATAAAACTTTCCAAGGCAGTGTAAAATAAAAATAAAAAAATTCAGAGAATAATTTTTTTATGGAATAAGAATAATCTAATAGCAAGCGCATATTAAAAAGTAAAAAGGATCTATTTTGTTTCTATGGAAAGTTTTGGGGTAGTGTAACAAAAAAAGTTTTAATATTCTTTGCTGCGTATTTTCATAAGCTAGTCAGCAGGCAGAGCTCTCTTTTCTCATGCTAAACAAACACTGAGCTGATCTGTGCAGGCGGAAGTCGAGGGAATTTAAGAGTAGCCGGTGTGGTGTGTGTGTGTCGGGGACTGCAGTGTACTATGTGTGTGTAAATCAGAGAGGGTTTGCTAGCCTGCGGGCGGTCCGGTTTGGGGACAGCAGGAAGTATCTGCACTATTCATCTCGCCAGCTCACTAAGCCCTGTGAGTATTCATAAAGTTCTGATCCAAGGAAAACAGATTACAGATCTTGTTCTCTTTCTCTGCCTCTGCCTGCCACAATTATTCCCCCTGTGCTATCAGAGGTAAAATCATCCCTTTTGACACACACACTCAAAATAACATAGCAATGCAAACCAGACCAACGTGCTGGAAAAAATGGAAGGGGTGTGAAAAAGAACAGACAGAGCGTTGTAAAAATAAAAGGGCACGGGAATGAATGGAGACCTGGAGAAAGTGAAAGAGACGGGTGAATGGAAGAACAAAGGTGAGGCTGAAATTAATGGCTCTTTTACACAGAGAGTGGTGTCAAAGACAATGGCAATGAAAAAGAGGATGTACCTAAATGGTTGAAGATAACAGGCAGTTTTTGCGCAGGCTGAACTAAGAACGTGTGTGTGCGGACCTTCGGCCAACCACTGATAAAACTCCAGCTGAGGGCTGCAGGGGTTTGATTTCATTCATCCAAGGCAGGTAGCTGAGAGTTGATGAGTTCGGCTCACAGGTCGGCATGGATAGTCTTTCTGTGGCGAGATTCGCACTGTTTTTCTTGGTCTGAATCTCATTGGCCCCGTGCAGCAGGTTATCTGTAGCAGTGAATCACTGTCCTTCAGATTATCACTTCAAAACTCACTTCTCCATGAAGACTTTGATGTGGATTTGCTTTTTTGCTGCAATATAGAGGCCAGGGAAGTACAGCGAGGCTATAGAATGGCCCACATTGCCTGCATGAGCGGCTTAAGGTGTCAGCGTTTGCACATTCCAGTTCTAGAGTGGATTAAAAAAAATTTAATCTCTCTGTTGGTTCTCAAAGAAATTGAGATTTTCTCAAATATGTCTCCTGACAAAAACACCCTGGTAATCACACAATTGTCTTCACTAGATTTTCAAAAAAGATTTTAACGTTCAAAGCTCAGATTTATCAAAATACCGAAGTCTGCAATCAAAAGTTAGCCGTTTCTATATGAACTCAAACATTTTTCATTAAAATCTTTCCAGTTTCCTCAAAATGCCCTGGTAATCACACAATTGCCTTGTCTAGATTTTCAAAAGAGGTCTCAACAATTTTTCAAATATCTGATTAATCAAGATACTCTACAATCAAACGACAGAGATTTCTATATGAACTCTACATGCTACGTCAACCATTTTTATTTCTCTTAAAGAATTTAAGGGAAACATCTAAGTTGATCCATAAATAAAACAGCAGTAATTCACCTACAAAAAAGTACAACCTTTGCAAATAAAAATTCATCTAGGATAACCGCTAGGCCATGACTCCAACCATGCTGTTGTTTCCTTGAGAAAATCTGAATAATTTTAGCACTGCTGAGATTTTCCTCAGTTGTGCTGCTCTATATCTATGCTGTTTGTTTGTTGTTTAGATCAACTTTAGCTGGAACCTTATATGTATTCGCTCTGCATACATTCATTAACGTACAGCGCCGAGCTTCAATCAGTCTTGTGTGGCCTGGTGTCTGTGTATGTGGTGCATGTGTGTGGACGTAAGCATTGACTAATGGAAAAGAGAGTTGTGACAATAACGATTAGAGCCGACCCTGTCCCTAATGTATCTCCCACACAGAGTGAATATAGAATTAGGAACAGTCTTGAAACACTGCAGACAATGTCCAGTGTTTCAATGAGCACAAACTATAACAGATTCCTTCATTCCTATCTATCTATCTAAAAGTAGGATTAAGGTTGGTGATATATATATAAAAAGTGAAAGTGAAGTGAGGCCAAGTATGGTGACCCATACTCGGAATCAATGCTCTGCATTTACCCATCCAAAGTGCACAAACACAGCAGTGAACACACACACACACACACCCGGAGCAGTGGGCAGCCATTTTTTTGCTGCGGCGCCCGGGGAGCAGTTGGGGGTTCGGTGTTCAGGGCACCTCAGTCATGGCACTGAAGGTGGGAGAGAGTGCTGTACATTCACTCCCCCCACCTACAATCCCTGCCGGTACCAGACTCGAACCAGTAGGCTACAACGTCCCATATAATATACAGTATATTATATATAAATATATATAATATATATATATATATATAGTATATATATTAATCTATCTATATATTTCTATAAATGTTCTTGAAAAAGTTTTCTTATGGAACCAGGTCTACATCTTATTTGACAACACAAAAACAGTATATATTATGAATATATTTCATTTAAAATATTCTATTTCTAGTTCTATTTTCAGTATTTTAAGTGTATTTATTCTGTGATGTGATTAAAGACTATATCCGTCTTCAGGTTGTAGATCATTTAGAAAATAATATATAGTAATATATGTATGCCATGCAGATGTATGGTATATATATATATATATATTATAATATATATATATATATCATATAATATATATATACGTATTATATATATATAATAAGATAATTATTTTCTAAAGGTCTATATAAATAATATAAATTTAAAATAGTATTAAAAATAGATTCTACTGAATGATAGTGTTTATATTATATAATGTACACACTGAAAAGTTTGGTGTAAGGTTTTTTTTTTCAATTCTGCATATATGAGGATGCATACGCCAGGTTAGTGTATGAGACTCTGTCTTCTATCCTTTTCAATATCCAACTTGTTGTTGTTGGTAATGTATACTGTATTTTGAAGCTGAGAATGTCTCGAGGTGATTCATTTCCTAGCCGAGGAGAAAAGCTATTTCAAACAGCATTATAGAGCTGGCATGTCCTAACAGCTGCTGTCAGGAGACATCTCCTGCCACCAGTGTAGCTAACGACTCCCATATCTCTGTCTTTTCAGCCCCTGTATCACCCAGTCCAAAGTCCCACTCCATTCTCCTCGCCTACAGGAATGCAATTTAGTAGCCTGCAACAAAAAGTGGATTAGGTTTGGGACGGAAACCTTATGTCTGTACTGGCACCCCCTCTCTTTAAGCTTGATTTTCTGCCTGATTGCAGCTCTCTGAATGAACCAATGATTGAATGAATGTTTCAGAGACAGATTGGAGGGAAAGAGAGTAACATTTACATTTCATGATCTAAATGGAAGAATTGCACGCGTAAGCACACAAAAAAATACTGATAAAACAGTAGTGTAATCAGGAGCAGATTTTTGGACACCTAGCTCATCCCAACTATATGGTTTAAGATTTTCAGTCGACTGCAGAATGTTCAATAAAACTATTTTTATCCGCTACTCCTGCATAATGTGGAATCTCAGATTTATGCTTTTGTAAAGTTGTAGCAATTACCCACAACGCCTCACTCATGTCTGTCACAAACATTCAAATTGCCTTCATTTTCAAATTATTTACATAAAGTGGGATCGATATCCCTGAACGCATGGAGATGACAAGCAAATCACGCTCCTCGCTGCAATACCAAACCTCATGCTCTTCCCATAATGCAGCACAGCTTTTGCATACTGTCCCAGCCCCAGGCTGTGTGCAAACAAACAGACATAAAAATACACTCGGAGACGTTCCAAAACAGCTGCACCATATGAGTCTGGACTGGACCGCTGTGAGGCTGAAAGGCAGCCCTTTGGGTGCGGAGTGCATCAGAGAGATACAAAGGGGGTGGCTGCTTTGAAGAGCTGATCTCTTTAACCACGTTAGACACAGCGGCCTTTCATTCTGCCCATTTTATTATGACATCCTGGCACCATCATCCGCTCTCTCATGTCACTCTCTCCCATCTCGGCATGCGATCCGAGTGCGTTCCGCCACTCTGTGACGGATTCTCATCTGTGTGTTGATCCTGATGGATCAAGACACGCAAGAACGACACACAATCAGCCGGGGAAGAGCAGTCAAGATTGCATTATGAGCATATTTTGGGGTGGGCAAATGGAATCAAATCACTTGAGCTGCTGAGGGACAGTTTAAAACGAACCAGCCTTTCACCCCTCTCCTTTTCGCTGGCATTGTCCCCTTTATATCACCAGATTAGTTTCTGTAAAAGGATCTCCTAATCTTCTAAGCCTGAACATCGCAGTGTGCTGGTGGGGTGTCTTTGCTGCGTGGCCAGCCGTGCCCAAATGTGTGCTGACAAGCTAAAAGAGAGCAGGGAGATGCCTTTAAAGAGCTGCCTGCGTTGCCCATTCTCATTTAAATGCCCTCTGGTCCGAGCAGGGCCTGGCTTTAGGGGTTCCCACGGCAACCCTGATTCTGAGCTTTTTTGGAAACAATTTTGGAATACTTACCCTGGGCGAAGGAAAGAGATATTTGTGCAGTTGTTCTTTTCTTCCCAGCTGGGGTTGTTTGAGATTTTGACAACTCAATGAGCTCATGGCGGGATCCAACCGATGGGGAGATTGGCTACAGATGAGGCTGAAATTCGTGATTCGTGAGTCGTCTGTCTGCTCCCACTGACATGCGACATTACTTCCACTGCAGCTACCCACAACATCACACCGGCAACATCACACCGGCAATGTGACAAGAGGGATGCTTGAATATCCATAAGCACAAACATATACCTATATATATGGACAAATACAGCCAAGTCATTTAAAGCTCATATGCAATATCAATCAATCTATAAATCAAATCTATATATCATATATTTTTGTATTACTTTTTGGAAGAATAAAATGTTACGAATTGGATTTACAGCAAACCAAGTTACTTTTTCAAGGAATAGTTCACCTTATTTACTCACCTTCATGTCATTCAAAACCTGTATGACTGACTTTCTTCTGTGAAACCTAAAAGTTGAATTTTTGAAGAATATCCTGTTCATTTCTTTTTAAAAATATATGAAAGTGAACAAGGATTGTCAGTCAAAAAAAAAAAATTTCATAAGAGTGGTACAGTTGAGCTTTGTGTGAGGAACAGTCATCATTAACTAAAAGTCTTGTTGTTTGCATTAGCTGTCTTTGGCATATTCACGAGAGAAGCGGCAATGACTATTTCAAGAATAAATCGTTCCCTTCTGTCAAATCTTTTCAACGAATCATATCACACTCGAAGGAATGATTCATTCAAGATTCAGACTGATCTGATTCTCAGTTCAACTCACTGATTCAATAGTCAATGAATCAACTGATTATTTCAAACTGATTTGAAAGATTGATTTGCACCCAATTTCCACTACATAAGATAAAAAATATAATGATAACAATTGAAAAAAATAATTGTATGTCATACAGTAATTAGTGAAAGTCAATATTAACACAAGTCAAAATTATGAGATATGAGAAGTCAAAAATTTTAAATAAACTATGAACAATTATTACTTTTAATCTAATTAATTTAAGTCATAATTTTAACATTTTATGGCATAGGACTTTCTATCTCATAATAACGCCATAACCATGATCTATCAAAGTAAGTTTTTGGATATGGGCTTCCATAGATTTGTTAACAAATTGATTGATGCTATTTTTGATTAATGTGCCAAGGAGAGCTAATGCAAATAAAAAGATTTTCAGTCAATAATTTCAATCTGTTCCAAAAGAATATCTATTCTTTAATTTGTTTATTCAAAATGCAACTGAAAACCTCTCCCTCCCTTTCCTATAATATTCAAATACGCCAAATCAACACATGTGACAGTATGGCTACACGGCATGTAAGCTGTGCAGCGTAACTAGATTGCTCCCATTATTATCAACAACGCTGTCAGTACTGCAAGCAGTGTAATTTCTATGCGGGGTATATTCCAATTCAAATCAAGTAAAATCCACCTGCAAGCCGAGCACAGTGCTACTGCTATGGATGACAGATAACTTCAGCTAAGTAATGACAAATAAAAAGAAAAGTGCAGTAATTAATTAGGACCAACCCAATAATGCAATGCATTATTTTTTAAAGTAATATTCCCCAACACTGCACATGGATTCACATACTCGCTCACACAAGCAAGGATCATCAAATACACATCAGATCAGTAAGCAGTAAAATAATACTAAGTGCTGACAGCTGAAAACTCTGTGCTTCTGGGATGCTCCTAAAGGAAGCTGTAAATTTGGGGCCAGGACAGGCCAAAAACTTAGTGCTGCTTTTTATCCGGACTGATTCTGCATCTCACCATTTTCTCGCACACACAAACAGACAGAAGATGCTGAGACTTGATGACGGTACAAAGTAAAGCCATCAGCACACTAGCTCATTCAGGATTATGGGCTCATTGGCACTGGATGGGCGAATGACGTTCTGGGTGGCTCACAGGGAGAAACTTTGTAATTCCTGGGGATTTTTTTTTCTCTATTTCTGGTTCAGAACAATATGGCACTTCAGTTGTGTTTCAATACACAATGGAATGGCCCAACATTAGGAAACCCAATCATGTGGAACATCCCCTTGCCCCTTCAGTGTGTGTCTATAGGTAGATCATTGAGACTGTATCCACAGGCCTGAATTGTATGGATGAATGGCTCTACATGAGTAGTAATTGACAGATTGATGGCACTTAAGTGATACTGACAGTGTGTATGTGTGTGTGTGTGTGTGTGTGTGCGTATGTGTGTGTGCTTGTGAGAAAAGTCATGGGTCACTGGGACAAGATACCAGCTGACCAGATAAAGTGCAGTGTGTCCACATAGATCCTACCACAATGCCATGGCCTGACCTGTCTACCTCCTTTTTCCAGAACAGAAATCCAACAAAGGCAAATCAGAGAGGTCCCAGACTTAATGAACACTGTCTTCAGGACAGAATGGCCTGCTATGTGCAAGTACACAGCAATAATTCAATGCAGCATGACCTCTGACCTCACCCCTAATATTAGTGTAATGAGAGATGAGAGCTCATTGTTGGATCCATGTAAGATTTGGGGTTCTACACTAACACCAGAGCATACTGACAGATGGGATCTGTCAGGTACCAAACATCTATTTCTTATTCTTATCTCCTGCACTACAACTTAACATTTTTCAACACAGCAGCTAAATAACCAGGACTTCATACATTTGTGCATTGTCCATCATGCACCATTACACGTACTGTATACTACATATACTATATGCACAGTCTATATATTTCGATTTTATATACACTTAATATATAGAATGTATGCACACAGTCATAAATATATATGTACAGTCTCTTATCCTCACCAAGGCCACATTTAAAAGTGCAGTTTAAAGTGATACATAATGATACATACTACTTTGAATAGAATTCAAAGAATCCATTATATAGAATTCTTTGAATAGAAAGTTTAAAAGAACAGCATTTATATGAAATGGAAATCTTTTGTATTTACTCTCTTTTGACCAATTTAACGCATCCTTGATTAATGAAATTATTTATTTATTTTTAAAAAATTAAATAGAAACATTTACTGACCCAGACCTTTGAATGGAAGTGACACAAAATGTCGGTAGTAAACTGATCATGAATATAACATACAATATAAATGTTTTTGTCTCACTTTCATTATCATAATAACATAAAAGAGAGCATCTATGTTTAAATATGTAATGTTAGGTCTTAAAGCAAGCTCTATCAATGTTGCTATCACACACGTGGCTGTGTATATATTACATTAAATTATATATTATAATCCAACGAGGTACGCGAAAGTATTTAGACCACCCTTAAATTTTTCACTCTTTGTTATATTGCGGCCATTTGCTAAAATCATTTTAGTTAATTTTTTTCCTCATTAATGTACACACAGCACCCATATTGACAGAAAAACACAGAAATTGTTGACATTTTTGCAGATTTATAAAAAAAAACTGAAATATCACATGGTCCTAAGTATTCGACCTTTGCTCAGTATTTAGGAGAAGCACCCTTTTGATCTAATACAGCATGAGTCTTTTTGGAAAAGATGCAACAAGTTTTCACACCTGGATTTGGGGATCCTCTGCCATTCCTCCTCGCAGATCCTCTCCAGTTCTGTCAGGTTTGATGGTAAACGTTGGTGGACAGCCATTTTTAGGTATCTCCAGAGATGCTCAATTGGGTTTAAAACAGGGCTCTGGCTGGGCCATTCAAGAACAGTCACAGAGTTGTTGTGAAGCTACTCCTTCGTTATTTTAGCTGTGTGCTAGGGTCATTGTCTTGTTGGAAGGTAAACCTTCGGCCCAGTCTGAGGTCCCGAGCACTCTGGAGAAGGTTTTCGTCCAGGCTATCCCTGTACTTGGCCACATTCATCCTTCCCTCGATTGCAACCAGTCGTCCTGTCCCTGCAGCTGAAAAACACCCCACAGCATGATGCTGCCACCACCAAACTTCACTGTTGGGACTGTATTGGACAGGAGATGAGCAGTGCCTGTTTTCTCCACACATATACCGCTTAGAATTAAGGCCAAAAATTTATATCTTGGTCTCATCAGACCAGAGATCTTATTTCTCACCATTTCTTGGAGTCCTTCAGGTGTTTTTTAGCAAACTCCATGAGGGCTTTCATGTGTCTTACACTGAGGAGAGGCTTCCATCGGGCCCCTCTGCCATAAGCCCAGATTGGTGGAGGGCTGCAGTGATGGTTGATTTTCTACAACTTTCTCCATCTCCCGACTGCATCTCTGGAGCTCACCCACAGTGATCTTTGGGTTCTTCTTACCTCTCTCACCAAGGCTCTTCTCCCCGATAGCTCAGTTTGGCCGGACGGCCAGCTCTAGAAAGGGTTCTGGTCGTCCCAAAAGTCTTCCATTTAAGGATTATGGAGGCCCTGCTCTTAGGAACCTTAAGTGCAGCAAAAAAAATTTGTAACCTTTGCCAGATCTGTGCCTTGCCACAATTCTGTCTCTGAGCTCTTCAGGCAGTTCCTTTGACCTCATGATTCTCATTTGCTCTGACATGCACTGTGAGGTAAGATCTTATATAGACAGGTGTGTGGCTTTCCTAATCAAGTCCAATCAGTATAATCAAAACACAGCTGGACTCAAATGAAGGTGTAGCACCATCTCAAGGATGATCAGAAGAAATGGACAGCACCTGAGTTTAAATTGATTCTTGTATGAGTTGTCACAGCAAAGGGTCTGAATACTTAGGCCATGTGATATTTCAGTTTTTCTTTTTAATAAATCTGCAAAAATGTCAACAATTCTGTGTTTTTCTGTCAATATGGGGTGCTGTGTGTACATTAATGAGGAAAAAAATTAACTTAAATGATTTTAGCAAATGGCTGCAATATAACAAATAGTGAAAAATTTAAAGGGGTCTGAATACTTTCCATACCCACTGTATATATTGCAAAAAGAGTCAATTTTATTCTTTTTTTCCACTCAACCTTGATTGATTTTATACCTTGATTCTTTCCAAGATCTCATTGCCTTTCTCCCTGGTCATTATTGATACTGCTCAAATCTTAACTGCACACTTTATCCTACATACAGCTTACATCTCTTCGTATAGAGTCGATCTATTATCTTGTTTTCCCTCCCGGGCCTGATTGCTTGGAACTAAAGTGATAGCATGTCCTGAGGAGAATTTTCACCGCTGTATTTATGTCTGTGAAAGGCTGATTACTATTGTGACAGATGCCTCACACAGCTGCAGAAATACTTGCGCTCCTCTGAGCAGACAGTTGAAAATGAAGAGTCATTATTTACATTATGTATTTTAGACTTTTGCCTTTGCCTCACAATGCTTGTCTTTGCATCTCCCTCCCTCCCTTTCTATCTGTCTGTCTTCCCTTGTTGCTTGCTGTTTCTTCATCAAGGTATGAGTGCAGAGACTGATAACTAATTCCAGCAAAGTACAATAACTGCAGCTTCCATCTCCCAGAGGGACAGAAAGTAATTACTGACCTCCCACTAGTCGCACGCATATATGTGTCCGTCTCCCTGCCTCGCTGTCATCAGCTGTTTTTCTATCTTCTTTTGACTGATTATGCTTAACCTTCTGATGCATGGTGCTCAAATAAAAAAAAAAAGTAAAGATCTTTTATGATCTAAAATGTATGGAAACCTGTTTATAGGAAGAATAATAATGATATAATATCTATATTTATAAATAAATATAAATTGAGACATTAACTTGGAATTGCAAGAAAAGTCAGAATTCAACACTAGACTAAAACGCAGGCCAGCGGGACTATAAGAGGGTGAGAACAACAAGGTTTTTGATTGTTAAAACGAGGGAATTAATGCAATGTTATGAATGTGATAGCATCTCAACGGAGCGCTTCATCATGACAGCAGGCTTAGCATCGGTCTGTGATGATAGTCAAATCCCCGTGTCGGCACGTCTAGAGAGGGAACACCGGGCTACAGGTGTCGGGTAGAGACATGGGAAGAGTGAAAGGGTGTGTGTATGTGTGTAAGACTGATTGTGAGAGGTTGATTCAGAAAAGTCAGAACTGCAAGATTTATAAATAAATATAAATTGAGACATTAACTTGGAATTGCAAGAAAAGTCAGAATTCAGAGTTTATTTCTCGCAATTCTGAGAAAAAATTATGAATTGTGAGTTATAAATTCAGAATTGTGACAGAATCATAGAGTTAATAAGCTGACAATTTGACCATCTATATGCTTTTGTACTCATAAAAATTCACTTTTAGCAGATAAACACATTTAAAATGTAGGGTACAGCTCTTAAGCATGTTCCAAAATATGTGAACATTTTTTATTTATTAGCTTGAATAGTAAACTTTTAAAATAGGTTTTAATGAGTTGATTTTTTCTGTATCAAAGGTCTATCTTGTCACTGTCTGCGTGTGTCTCCTGAGCCCGTCCCAGCAAACACCCCTCCCAACCCACTATGATGTGTCACTTCAGTCATCTGAGCCATCTGTTTACTGCCGTCCTCAATTACCTCTGGATTTGTGTGTGTATTTGCATGTGTGTGTGTGTGAGAAAGAGAGTGTGTATCATCGTATAGCAGCGTTTGAATATTTATACCGAGCTGAGTGGTAACTGTACGCAGCTGTGGATCTTTTTTTTTTGTTATGAGGTGATCGGCTTACACTGTTGCAGCATCCTCTGCTGATATTGAGGGGAGTTTTTTGTTGTGTTATTGTTTGGCAAAGACGTTCTTTGTATACGGTCCCTGGAGTGTGAACGTGGCACAGAGGATGACATTTCACACCAGTGGTTGCTTCGGTTGAATCTGGTGGATTCTGAAAGAAAGAAAGAAAGAAAGAAAGAAAGAAAGAAATATAAGAGAGTAGTCACAAATGCAAAATTGTAGTAGTCAGTTTCAGTAACCTACCAGTGTAATTTCACAATTACTGATATCAATTCAGATACATTTACATCTGTGCAATTGGCAGTCACTTTTATCCAAAGGAATATATTTCATCAGTTCATCCATTCCCTGGGAATCACATTGGCGTTTCTAGTGCAGCTATATACGGTTTGAGCTACTAGAGAGATACAGCAGACAAAAAGTGAAATGTATACTGAACTTCTTAAATTTTATTTATTTGTTGTCCTTTTTTTCATTTTTAATTGTATTTATTATTATTATTTATTTAATTTATAACGGAAGTAGATCTTTTCTTCTATATTGTGAAGTTCATCTGAGTGAAGTGGATTACCGAGAAATAAAAATGTAGGGTGGGGACTTGGTTCTACCCATTAATTGTTGATTGGATGAAAGCAAATTTGAATGCGAGATTGAAGGCGATTGTAAGAAAGAGGCGGGGTTTAAGAGGACTACTGTAAATAGTTGGAGAAGTCTGGCATACATCACCAGAGAGTTGTTTGTTGTTTCAGCAGACCAAGTATGAAATGCATGGATGAATCATTCACAAGAAGATCAGTATGAAGCATTTAAAAAATGTCCATTTGTGCCAACTTTAACACGTGAAATATTACAAGAAATGTTACCACGTAAAGTTAAAACAATATGTTGCCTTCAAGTATTTCTCAACTGTGTGAAGATTAATTTTAAATATTATTCCAGCGAACATGCAATAAAAAGAACAGAATTAAATTAAAAGCAGTGATTAATTTGCTACTTTTTTTCAATAAGGTTCTTGAATTAATATTAATGACATAATAGACAGTGGCAGGTCTATTTGGCTGCATTTACAAGGAGCACTGTCCAATACGCACATCTGTTATTTAAAAACAAAAATGTTTCGTCTGTTTACATTAAGACATAACTGACAACATTGACCATGGCAAGACAAGCATTTGATGCATGTAGATGCATATTGTGAGGTGCGATTGCTCATCAGATTGTGTGCACATACATATTAGACTGTTCTGAAGCAGCACTGTAGTATGCATTGCTAGAAATACTATTTTTTTCATTTAATTTTAGTATCAAGCTGGCCTAGACACTTCACAGCAAGACAGACAGAATGAGAGGGAGAAGAAGAGAAAGAATAATGGAGAGAAGTTCATCTGCAATTGTTTCAGTGCTTTCATTATGGGTAATAACCGTCCCTGCACTATTGATCAGACACATTTGTCTGCAGGGCTTTTCTGATGCCCCTGTACACGTCACTCTTTCCTACTCTTACTCCTCATGCAGCGAAGCATTAAAAAGCCATTAAACTGTACTCATCTCACGCAATAAATAGACAGAGACACAGAGAATGAAAGAGGCAGATACAGAGAAATGCACTTCAAAAGTCAATTCAAATGATTTATAAGCTCCGTTTTGATCACTCACTTCTTCCACCCTCTGGTTCTCAAGGACATGGCCACACTCTGATAGAAAAACAACTCAATAATGAAATAAAAAGTGTGGAAAGCTAGATAGACATTGAGGGAGAGATGCATTAGGCTGAAGACACACAGTCCACTTAGTCCTCAACTCAACTTTTAAAAACAGTCCCAAAACAGTGGACAAGAATGACAAAATGGAAGATTTCTGTAATGGGCTTATAGGTTTTTGAAGCCACCATCGTCTTCAAATATGTTCTTGGTTGCCACTGAAATCCATTAGGCCTGTTGGAGTAACATTACATTTTGTCATGGCTGCTGTCCCTTCAAAACAGAGAGTCACAGAATCACATTTCTCCCTAATCTAATCTCCTGACAACACTAGACTAAAACGCAGGCCAGCAGGACTATAAGAGGGTGAGAACAACAAGGTTTTTGATTGTTAAAACGAGGGAATGAATGCAATGTTATGAATGTGATAGCATCTCAACGGAGCGCTTCATCCTGACAGCAGGCTTAGCATCGGTCTGTGATGATAGTCAAATCCCCGTGTCGGCACATCTAGAGAGGGAACACCGGGCTACAGGTGTCGGGTAGAGACATGGGAAGAGTGAGAGGGTGTGTGTATGTGTGTAAGACTGATAGCAGGTATTAGCACAGAGGCTGCTTGCTAAGCCCCTGTGGCGACGACTGGACGGAACGCTTTATCACAGGTGTGTCTGAACTTTGATGGCAACGCAGGTGAACCAAACACACACACATTCAAGTAGTGAACTTACACTTATGAGGACCTCCCATCAGGGGCATCGCTAGACCCTTTTATCTGGGGCATGTGCCGCTGTGAAATAGTGTTGTGCCCCAGTAAAATATTACTGGAAAATCTATGTCTGTCTATACTGCTCAGAGAATATCTTTTTATGATTATATTTTAATAGTCATGTTGTGTGTTTTCCATCTGCCGCTTAGAATCATAACGATGGCAGATTCACAAATAAATCACACTTTTGATCCAATCTGACAAATGGGTCAGATTATTCATTTTGAATCATTCAGATAGTTTAAGCACTCTTCTCAAATTTATTTATTTTTTTACAGTTTTCACTGATTTTTCACACTGAAATAGTAACATGACAATATCCAAAAAATAAATAAATAAATAAAAAATGCAAGCTTGCAGTCGTCTGTAAGTAAATAATTTTTTTCTACATTACCAATAACAAATTATCATAAATTGTAGATGCTTAAAAAAAACATATATATCTGGGGTCCTAATTTATTATTTTGTTGTTTTTGTTCTTATCAGTTAAGATTTTTGTCTCTACAAAACACTGAGGTTTAGCTGATCTAAGATCTGTTGGAGTATGTGCTTATGTCCACTGTCCAGACAGTAATTCTCCACACCTCATCAGGATGTGTTATTTCAGCGTCCAGATTCTGGATCGCCACACTGCACTGGTCTGTGTGTGTTACTGACTAATCAGACTCCCCCAAGGGGGTCCGTTCACTCTGATGCCAATAATCCTGAGCATGTAGCGGTAACTGCTAACAACCATGCAGACACATACACACACACACACGTGTCAGAGTCATCCAACAGCTCCTTGGACAAACAGACGGAGAGATGATGATTGTGTTCCCGCTAATCTGTAGTCCCTCATTCCAGCCACCAGGGAACAAGTTTTTTTAATAAGGACATAAATGATCCCCACAAGGCAGAGAATTCCCACAGGAGAGAGAGAGAGAGAGAGTGAGAGAGAGAAAAAAATTCACTCTAATACTTATCATTGCGACTGTTTGCAAGCAGGGGACAAAATGGCAATAAACAAGAGGTGCAGCGGAAGCCGGCGGGGTGATAATATGCAGTTATTTACACGTTTGCATGTTTATCTGTGCTTGGCAGACTCCCGCCAGATCTGGGATGCATTCTCCACTCTCACAGGGTGTAAAGCTTCTAGACGGTAACGCGCACACACAGTCTGACTCCTGTGCTACTTGAGTGTGTTTTCTAGCTGGAGGTTTGAATGCGTGATTGGTTTGGATAGAGATGTTTGCGCTCCCTGGAGAACAGAAGCTCAGCAGAAGACGGACTGCATCACAACTGATAATCTTTAGAAATCACAGAGACACTGTCCTAGAAACAGAATGAAACAGAGAGGGAATGAAAAAGAGCCTCATCATGAAGAAATTTTGAGTCATGTTTGCATGCAAAACTCGCTGATATAATTTCGACGAGGTCCTCCTACTGCTCCTAAGGTGTTCCTATCTATCTATCTATCTATCTATCTATCTATCTATCTATCTATCTATCTATCTATGCCAAGTTTGGTGTCAGCAAGTTATTTTTTTATTAATTAAATTATTTAAAAGTGACAGTAAAGGCATCAATAACGTTACAAAATTTTTCTATTTTAAATAAATGCTGTTTTTAAACTTTCTATTAATAAAATAATCCTTAAAAAAAGGTTTCACAGTTTCTACAAAAATATTTAGCAGCAAATATTAAGAAAATTCAGCCTTGCCATCACAGGAATAAATTACATTTTAAAATATATTAAAAAATAACAGTTATTTTAAATTGTAATCATATTTCACAATATTTTGACTGTATTTTTGGTCAGTTAAATTAGTTACTTCTTTCAAAAACATTAAAAAAAAAATCTTACTGACCCTTGATATATAAATCTATATATATATATTGCCTATAAAAAATGTGTGAGAGGGATGGAAATAAAGAATATGAGGTTTAGCATCTGGGTCATGTAGAGTTGTGTAATAAAAACACAACCACTTTGTCAGCATGACATTGCCGTTGTTAGAGCAGATACATCCAAATTCCCCCTGTCCTAACTAATAAACATTACACATTCCTTTCTATCTACTGTCTGTTCTTTCTTTTCATTCGCTCTGTTTGTCTCTCTCTTCAGGCTTGACTTAAATGGGTCTGGAATGTTCCCCTCTGTGGATTTCACCTTGATTGGATATAATGACAGTATCTGTAGCCACAAATGCCCTTGTCGAGCTCCTTCAGGAGCCGAGGTTGTCCAGAAACTTAAATGACCACAAACTTGTCTCCAGGAAATCCAGGTCAAGGTCAGGAAATCAGATATACAGGTGATAAGCATCTGTGTCTTGGAGGCTGCTGCTGTCACAAGTTCCATAATGGAGGATATGCTGTTAGCAGGCTTTCATCTTTCTATAACATGACTGCTTTTCTACAAGAATTCAAAGTTAAAATTGAGTAACTTACATTTTAGACAATATTCCAGTCACTTTTAGTTTAGCTCTTTCAATGAAATAAGTTGCAATCGAAGCCACAGTTTAACAGTCATGTGTCCTGTCTTGTTCCTGAATGAATCTGTGGTGTTTGAACAAATCGTTTGAGTAAATGATTAATCCTCACTCACAACAACAGTCCACTTGCATTGTTATTGAATGAATCAGCGTTTTGAACCAATCGGATGAATGAACTCACTCATAAAACAATCACTTGTTTCGTTAGTGAATGAATCTGCATTTGGAATGAATCATTTGAGAGAATTGTTTAAATGACATATTGACGGTCACTTGATTGATTTTGAACAAATCAGTTGAATGAATGAGTCACTGATTCACTCAAAGAAAGACATTCATAATGATGTAACCGGCAGAAAGAGTCACTTAAATCCTGTAATAACATACATTGAATAACCAATATAATCAATAAAAAAATTGTGTCATAAAATTAGTTTCTTAAATTCCAGTCAGGATAAAAAAAAATGTTTTTAACACATTTGGAGTTGGTATGCACATACATGCTCAAGAGTAAGGACTTTTGGAAGGACCAAGTAATGCCTTTGATAATAAGTGAATTGGCTCATTTAATTAAAAGGCAAGATGTCATTTCCCACAGGTGCCATGTTACAATTTCTCCCATTCTTTGTTTTCAACAATAATGCCTCTTTATATTGTCTCTGCAAATTCTTGCATGATAGCCCTACAGCACACCTGTGGTGACCACCTCTAATGGCCACTTTATGGAAACTCACCAGCCATTGCTTATCCGAGAACTTGAAGTGGAGAGGGTGAGCAGCTTTAAATGCTTGGGGGTCCACATCAGCGCGGACCTCACCTGGACACTCAACACAGCGTTTCTTAACAGCTGGTTAAGAAGGCACAACAGCGGCAGTACTTCCTGAGGAGGCTGAGGAAGTTTGACATGTCACCTAAGATCCTCAACAACTCCTACAGCTGTGTATTTGAGAGCGTTTGACCAGCTGAATCATTGGCATGTTGGAAACCCTACTGTAAGGGAGCGCAAAGTCGGCAGAGAGTGGGGAAGACTGCTGAGAGATCATCAGGACTCACTGCCCTCTCTGTGGTCCATTTACCAGCGCCGAGTCCACAGAAGAGCTGCCTCCGTCATTAAAGACCACACCCACCCCCAACACAGACTGTTCACACGCCTACACTCAGGATGGCGGATAGGAGTGTGAATTGCAGGACTTCCAGCATTAAGAATCCTCTTTCCCTCGTATTAGACTTTAAATACGTAGCTAGCTAGTGGAATTATCTATCTCAGAGAGATCAGTTGTCGGTCCAAATTGGTTTCATTCATTGCAATTTGTAATGTTATTGCTGCTATTACTACCATCATATTTGTTAATATTACTCAGCCTCATCTCAATTTGCACATCTGTTACTGTTACTGCTGCTGTGTAATTAGCGGCAACAATTTGACTTACGCACTATGTTTTGCACATAAGTTAATACTGTACATTCTCATTTAGATATACATAGTCTATATTTAAATGTTTTCATAGTCTATATTCCTACTCCTGCAGCATAGTTTTTATTATTGTGTTTATTACGTTTGTATGTATGTGTGTATAATTTGTGTATGTGTGTATAGTTTTGCGGTGATCCTGGCATTCATTGTGGACAGCAAAGTAAGAATTGCATTGCTCAGGGAAACTTGTTTCCTCACTGGGCATATGACGATATACGCTTTGAATCCTTGAATGCGGCTCTCAGGCTGGCTGTTTGCAATTCCTGTCAAGTAGGGTTTTAAGGCCATTGAGTGAACAATGTGCAAGTATTGTAAAGAGTTGATGTACTGTATAAGTTTAAATTAAGTCATGCTACGAGGCTTTTTGGCAGGCACATACATTCACTCTTATAATGACAACAACAATGTCCATTAAGACCATTGTCCTTCAATTAGAGAAGATGAGTGGGTGGTGGTACCTTTCACACTCTCCAGAGAGAGTGTTTTACATTCACATTGCGTTACATTCTACTAGCCTATAAAAGTAAACGTTTTTTTAGATATTTGCATAAAAGTCTAAGTCAGAAGTTCTTACTTAATACTAGGAAAACATTTAAGTTGGTTTATTATGTAAACAGAAATGTAAACTATACCTCTCCTCTGTTGTTGAAAGTTATTGAAATCCAGGTGTCCCAGAACATTTAAAGTGGTCATATGGCATTGCTAAAAAGAACATTATTTTGTGTATTTGGTGTAATGCAATGTGTTTACGATTTTAACAAAGCTCTTTGTTCTGAAAAGCGAGGTGTGCTCTGATTGACTAGCTATCTAGTGCGTGGTGATTGGCCGAATACCTCAAGCGTGTGACGGAAAGTTACGACACGAACAGTTCAGGAAACTTTCCTCCGTAAAATGTGCTACACACAGTTCAGGTTGTACTGTTCTGGAACAGTGTTGTAAATAAAACTTAACCACTGATTTCTAGTTGTGTCCTCTTTTGGAAGGCCAAACAAAGTAGTTTAGCTTTCGCAACGAAACGCACAGCGTCTCCACAGCATGCCTTCTTTCTTTGCGTATACATTTGGGCGGTGTTACGCAAATCTTCCCACACAGTGACGTATACATGTGGGGGCATGATTGAACGAGGCGTTTTAGGAAGGCGTGAATGAGCGTTGACTTTTATAAAGAATATTGGGTTTGAGACTTTAATCTTTGCGACTTTACGGATCTTCTGTATGCACGAACAGTTTTTAACACTCCAAAGACAAAGGAAAACATGAAATCGCATCATATTACCCCTTTAACAGATCTTTACATACAGTAACAAACACTTAACACTGTGTAACATGAAATTGCTTTAGGTCACGATGAAACGGAAATAGTGGATTTTCGTTCGTATTGTGACGTGTATTTGAGTGAAACAGATTATCGAAAAAGAAAAAAATATATAGAATGGGGACTTGGTTCTATCCAAATTTGAATGTGAGCTTGCAGTCAATTGTAAAAAAAAAAAAAAAAAGTCAGGTTAAGCAGAGAATCTGTCGTTTCAAAGGAAGATCATGTTAAGACATTTTGATTAAAAATTATGATACATA
This sequence comes from Sinocyclocheilus anophthalmus, assembly GCA_018155175.1. Lineage (NCBI taxonomy): Eukaryota > Metazoa > Chordata > Actinopteri > Cypriniformes > Cyprinidae > Sinocyclocheilus > Sinocyclocheilus anophthalmus. The sequence goes on along the minus strand of JADLZN010001070.1, from coordinate 123,967 downwards.
TGCATGGACGAATCATTCAAAACAAGATCAATAGCATGCATTTAGAAAATAGATAGGATGAGTTTTCTTTTCCTGCCGACTTTAATAAGCCAGTAGTGTAGTTAACATACCTAGGGTTACAAACTAGCGAAAACTTAGAATATGTCCTACTGAAAAAGGGCCATCCCTTTTTTCATTTAAACAGGCCTTAGTGACATTGAAGTCATGAACATAATTTGCTACTTGTTAGTCAGTTGCAGTTGGTATTAAGGGGGGATTTCTAAAGAGAATTTGATAGAGCAAACATTTGTGTAGTGAAGATAAGTCATCAATATTTTGGTCCTGGAAGAGAAAAGCAATGCATTATAAATATGCAAATTTTAATTAAGAGTGAATTTTGTCAGCGTTTGGGAGTACACACTAGCATATAGATTAGTCTCAAAGCTAGACAGAACACAAAACTATAATTTTAAGATTTCACGAAGACCAGAAACTGAAAAACTGGCAGACATGGAAAGGAAACCAAATGTCCATTGGTTGTTCAAGAAACATGACAAACACAGAGGAAAGTGTTGCCATAACGAGAGCCAAAAGCCCAAAAAGCCACATATTTATTATCCCTGCTCTGCTACAAGGTGGTCTGCTGGCTCGAATCAGCTTGAACAAGATGGTGTACCCAATCTAAACCAGGTCCAATATAATCAGAGACCAATCTGGACTGGCTTGGACCAGCTAGAAAGAGATATATGTATGTGTGTATATAAAAAATATGCAATTGAGGGCAGCACCTTTCCTGGTTTCTCTCACTCTTCACAAATACTTAGAAGCAGAGTAAGAGAATTCCTCTGAGGCCTGAGAAGACTAGCAAGACATCTGCAATATAGATATGGGCTTCTCACTGCCTGAGATCACAGACATCCTCCTCCTTCCCATCAGCATTTCTCTACCTCTGTTGATGTCTTAATGCAGTCCAGACCCACTCCGCTGAGACACACCATGTAGAAGTCACGAAGAGCTGGAGTCCACGCATCAAACTTGCTTTTCATATTCACCCTCAAAACACCCAGACATGTCCCTTATTCATGACTGAGAGGGGGAGAGTAAGTGAGAGAGAACGAGAGGGCTTCTGTAAGAGAAAGAGGAAGGATGAAAACCCAGAAAGAGCTGAGAGACAAACAGGAGTTGCTCTTTGAAGTCGTTTGATGTGCCATGAGGATTGTAATGCTCAGGGATGATATATTTTCGAGCAGAGCTAGCGCTGATGGAGAGGGGTTGAGAAAGAGAGAGAGAGTGACGGCTTTATTGTGAGCGAGCGACATGCGTGCTGACCTGCTTCAGTCAGCTGCTTGATGTGCAAGCTAATGAAACTTTCTGCTGATGCCATTTATCCACTAATGAGGGCCACTCACCTCTACAAACACACACATTCACACACAGGAATGCAGGTGTTGAGACTCAAGTACACACAAATATGACATCTATTAGTAATTACATTAAAGCAAGCTAAGGCAAGCATCACTATATTTTTACACTTAATGTTAGGTTTTTTTCCCCCCAAATCTCCGAACTCTTCAGTATTATAACTGTCCTGTACTGTTTGTGTTAAGGACGTACATGATACTTCAAATCATGCAGCTTCCCTAGGGGAAAAGATTTATCTATGGTAATTGCGACGCTGTTTCTTATGAATGCAACTTTATAAGTAACTTTATAACTTTATATCTCACAAATTTGACTTTATATGTCAAAATTGCTAATTCATACCTCACAGTGGCGAATACATAGCTCAGAAAGATTATTTCTACCAGAAAAACTCATGAGGCAAGAGAACGTCTGAATAAGATTTATTTAACAAGTAGTATGCAAATTGGTTGCAAAAAGATGATATGAAAGTTCTTTGGCGTAGGCCCCATCCATAGTCCGAATCCGGAGGGTTGCAGATACTTGCTGTTCCTGCCTGAAGATGAAGGGAGGGGCGGAGCCTACCCCCTGATGTCTGGACAAGGACCGACCTGGTGGTGGTGGGGAGGATGGGGGTGAACGCCGGCGTCAGTATCTGTGAGTGCAATAATAACTTATATACTTCATGTGTCAAGTGGTGATTGGCTAGATCTATGAGTCCCGGTAGAACTTGTGCTAGAGCTCACATTTCTCACAAATGCTACTTTATATTCCACAACTGTGATTTTTTATCCCATAACTGTCACTATATCTAAAAAATGTGACTTTATATCTCAATTGTGAATACACAGCTTATAATTATGACTTTTTTACCACAAATGTGACTTTATATTTCACAATTATGGCTATATGTCAAATCTGCTCATTTATATCTCACAATAAGTGAATTAATATTTCACAAATGACTGTCAAAATTGTGATTTTATATCTCAATTATGACATCATATCTAATATTTCTCTCACCATTACAAAAACATTTCTTGTAAAATCCCATTTGATCTCCCAACTGTGACTATATCTCACAATTGCAACTTTAAATCTCACTAATGTAAATACGCGGCTCATAATTATGACTTTATTTCTAACAATTATGATTTGCAACTTTACATCTCGCAAATGCGACTATTTTGCATCTGTAATTTTGTCACAATTGCAACTTTATATCTTGCAATTGTTAATATGTAGCTCATAATTATGATTTTATATCTTGAAAATGTGACTATATCTCACAATTGACTATATCTCATAATTGCAAATGTATGTTTCACAATACTCAGTATTTCACAAATGTGACTGTCAAAATTACAAATGTATATCTTAAAATAAATACTGTACATGGCTCAGAATGACTATTTCTCGCAAATACTACTTTATATCTCACAACTGTGACTTTGAATCCCACAAATACAACTACATCACACAAATGTGACCTCTCAGTTATGAATACAAATCTCATAATTATGACTTTATATCTTGGAAATGCGAATTCATATCTCACAATTGCAACTTTATATGAGATTTTTTTTTTCTCAGAATAGTGACTTTACTCATCAGAATTATGACTATTTATTTAGTTGAGGCAGAAGCTGGCTTCCATAAAGACCTGAGCCATGAGGATGGGGACGAGCTCTCTTCACTCCAGTTCACAAGCATCCACTTAGCAACCACCCAGAACACCCTAGCAACCATATTAGAATGCACTAAAACCACTAACCTTCCCAAACTTCTACTTCCCACACACTTACAGTTCAGAGTAACAAAGCCCAGTGTTCCTCCCACACACACACACACACACTCACACACACACACGCACATATGGAAATCGGTGTCAATATACTGTCAGCAGCTCTTCAAAAGATAGTGAGAGAGAGAAATTGGAGGGAGAAAAAGCTATGTATTATCTGCTTAAGGTATAAAAAAGGGTGAGATCTGATATGTAGAGTGATTGTTGACCTTCTCAATACTGATGTTCTCCAAGACCCTCCTACAGAACCTCTGAAGATTGTTATCTTCCAAACAATGACTTACATTACAGACTCAACCATAAGGGCTATTAACTGTATGACAATAACAAGTGTGTATACACACATACCTGACACTTCATTCCAGGATTAAGAAGGACGGGGGAGAAAGCTGAAAGAAAGAGAGTGTAAAACGCTCATAAGAAAAGGGATGAGGGTCAGGGATCAGCACTACCACCATGGTGGTCCTAATAATGCCAGAGAACAAAACAGATGAACACAAACACATGATGGCAATAGTTTTCCCTTTAGTTTGCTTCCTCTGAATTAAAACCAAAAATGAAGCAATGTAAAATTTTGGCTTTGGTTTGTAGTTGCAAGATAAACTGAGTGTCTTTCTTTGGCACACTTGAAAGTCAATCCATTTGTGTTTTCTAGTTAAGCTTTAAAAAATGTGTTTGACAACAACTATTGTGATGGAAATTAAACCTCATGAAAATGTGAGTGAACTTTTCCCTCTAAGCAGCCACATATTTATGTCTATCTTTATGATGTTGTCATTTTTCTTTTCATTGCCATCAAAAGAATTAATATGCATCAGATTTTTTTTTATGTTAATGAAAATAGACAAAACTGAAACCTTTTAGAAAGCAGAGGAATTTCAGTATCGTTAAGTTCTTTCTCATCTGGCCTTTTCATCTTTTTTTCTGTTTGGTCATCAGATGTGGGTTTTTGGGACCCCACACATCTACTACAGTGTTTAAATGGAGACCATACAATCCTTGATTCATACTTTCTACCCATTTAAAACAAGAGATCTCTTTCTCCCTTGTCTTCCTCAGACGCACACATTCAATCAGTCCCATGGGGTCACAACGAGTAGAAATCCCATTTAAATGTCCTCTGCTTTGGACAAAGGCCTTTATTTACTGTTGACAAGGAAGAACAATGGACATAAACAATGGAGAACAGCAACCTGCTGTTCCTGTAATACAGGTCCGGTGTCCTCGCAGACCAAACCCCTCATCCCACCCCGCACAGAGAACAATGTTGGGGAGTAACTTTAAATAAAATAGTGATATAGTGATAAAACTAACTTAATAGACAGCTTTTCCAGTAAGCTACTTTTTGCAATAGGTATAGCATCAGTGAGTGAATTATACAATGACTTTCAACAATTTGAAATACATTTTAAATTAAAGAATTTTAAATATAAATGTAAAGGTAATTTTTGGGGCACAACCGCTTGGGGTTAATTTACTGCAACATAAATGGAAATTTAGTGCTACTACCATAAGTTATACTATAAGTTATGAAAAAATTAAAAAACATTGTTTTGTTAGGATTGAAAATAATCTTAAAATATTTTAAAAGGGCAACTTAACTGTAGTTTAAAGAGTAGTTTGTTGCCTGACTAGCTACAATTTCAAAGTAGCTTCCACAACAGTGTTAGAAAGTGTTCCGGGCTGTACATGTATCGGTGGGATTTAGTAAAACTATATGGCTGAGTAAGTTTTTAGAGATGCATTTCTAATTAGACTCAGATAATGACAACTGTTCTTTCCCATATTAATCAAAATCAAATCTCTTTACACAAACGTAGTATCAGGTGAAAAGACTGACAGCTGACCGCACTGGAGACGGAGCGTTAGATTGAGATCTTGGAACACTGGATTGATTGATGATATTATTCATTTGCAAATTGGGATTTGAAAGGGAAGCCAGAAGCTCTGCTTGAAATTACTTCATTCAAACAGTCCTCAGTGCATTCCATCTCAGGCCATCATAAGCCATAGATGTGAAGCAGACCGTTAAGTGTGTGTGTGTGTAAGGCTGTGTATTGTCGTCCTGTCTGCCTAATCACATTCCTAAGTCTCTCATCATGTTTTCCCTGGCTGTGATGATCTGTTCCGAGCAGCACCAACGACCTTGGCTCTGGCCTTGTTTCAGACCCCATTGTGACTGATTGCTCAGCGCTGGAATTAACAGAGTGAGGCTGGCATAGAACCGGGCACGCTCTGGATCACATGATTCAATTCAGCCCTGTGGTTCTGCATGCCATCGATAACAAATTTTTCTTTTTTTCTTTTTTTTATTCGCATGACACTCAGCACACTCCTGGCTCTGTCCTTGGGGGACGGTGAGCAGGCTCAGGCATAGGGAACCAGAATATTAATAATCCCTGAGTTTGTCTCGCACTGGAATTCATGCATCCCAATGATGCAGACATTCCAGGGTCAAACATAAAACTGTGGACTAGGCGAGAAAGAATGAAACAAAATGTAAATATCTGCAGATACCTCAGATATACAACATTTTTAGCCCAAATTCTGGAAGAATAAAAGAAAGCGGACTGCATTTATAGACATGCATACTTAATAGAAGAAAAAAAAAATGCATCTGGTCACTTATAAAGATTTGAACACTCGAATGCCTTATGTGGACGAAACTGAACTGTATTAAGTAAACAAAATTTAATCCATTTAATTCAAATCTATTTCAGGTTTTTAACTACTAGCTAATATATTTACCATATGAAATGTACATAATTAGCAAGACATGAAAGACTGGTTAATAAACTTGCTTTAGTGCTGTAATTGCTCTTTAAAACAACATGTATCATCTACCCATCCTCATAAAATAAAACTTTTACTCTTCCAATCCAGTCTTATGCAAAACATGCTGAAAAATAAAAATCTACTGCCCAAATCCCAAAACAAATGGATTAATGTCCATTTTACAAATTTAAGCGAGTTAAATTAAATGAAATTTAGTTGTGACAAAATGTTCAAGAATTGTGTTGCATTAGCTCGTTTTAATTAAGTAAATTGAACTAGCAGCAGAAATAACATTTTGAGTGAAAGGCAATCATGAAAAGCTCAACATCACCTGCATAACTCATGAGTTCTCAGAAACGTTTGGCAGCCAATGCTAAATTATCATCTCATAGTAATCTCATAGTAATTTCTTTAAAAGGTTGATTAAAAAAGACACATGATGACAAATACTGGATACTATACACTTATGCATGTTTTTACTTTCATAAACCTTGTTTTTAAAAATAAGTAACGAACCCGCACACTATCAATACTTGCTAATTCTTAAATTTTATAAGACACAACATTTCGGTTCACTGACCTTCATCAGGCAAATGTGCCTGATGAAGGTTAGTGGACCGAAACGTTGCGTCTAATAAAGTTTAAGAATTCCAACTTTTTGTTTGATTTTGTTCCCATGCACCTATCCTCGTTTCAGGTGTGCTGAGTTTACGTTGATTGAGTATTTGGGCTCTTCTCTGGTTTTATAAATCCTGTTTTTAAAATCAGTTTAAAGAAATGAAACATTCTCCTGTTGAGCAAAAAACAGCGGTTTAAGCAAAAAAAAAAAACTTCTCTACTTCTCACACTGATGTTTACTATCCGCTGATTTTCCCCAGGAACGCATGCCTCATTTCTTCTCTGAACTCTGCTTTGAGTATCACAGACAGCTTTTCTCTTCCTTTTGTTGCCCAGAGTCTGGTGGGAACTCTGGTGAGAAGTGCAGACGTTGAACCATACCTCAGTGTTACTTTCAAAGTCGTACCACAGTGCGAAAACCATCTCATCCCCCTTGAGCTTCACTCTCTCTCTTTCTGCCAGAATAGAACAGTATGTGCTCCTAACTCCCCAATTCCATGGATATTACCTTTCATGGGATTCTAAAATCTGGCTATATCCATTCGAGGCCCTTGAGGAGGGCAGCCAGCACATGTAGATTGTACCGCAACCCCGCTGAACAGGGAAACAGAGTACTCTTAATAGAGCACATCAGCCCAATGATCCTGAGCCCTCATCAAACCGTCATAATATCGCCCTAATAGCCCTCCCGAACTTTGAGGTTCAATCCGAATTGGACAGTTTTCCCTGAGCAGCTGTAAACCGGCAGCACTCCAGAGGAAAAATGTGGCCGTGGTGTTCTACTGCTTTGCAGATGACAAAGGGAAAAAATATAAGCGGGAACACGAGCTCTATGAATGAGGACGCTGGGACTTGAATAGAATCGTGGGAATTTAAGAAGGTGGAATATGTGTAATACAAACTGCGATACAGAGGATCTTCGCTCTAACTCATTAGCGACTGGAACAGTTGGGGAGGTGTATCCAGGCTCAGGAAAGCAGACCGTTTTCAAACAAAATAGCTCAATCTGAGCAGTTCGGCCCGGGCCGGTTGGGTTTACAGGTTCTCGGAATCACGTACCCTTGAAATTGTGCCACAGGTTTGCCAGGTTCCTGGTGGTGCTGGCAGCTGAAGGAGTACTGTGGGTCCAGGCATGCAGGGGCGCCAGAACGTTCTCCATCTGCCGCGAGCTGCTCCCTGCTGCCCTGCGGCTGCTCTGGCCTAATTGAGTGATGCAGCTCCTATCCCTCATATTGTCCTCTATATGAATTTCAACACACAAACAAAAAGGAACACTAATTCATGCACATGCATACGCACATGATCCTAACCTGACAAACAGTGGGGTTTCAGGTCATGTTTGGGTCATGTAATTTCCAGGCGGTTTTCCATCGTAAGCCTCATTAACATAATCACTGGAGAGTCAGAAGAAAATCTAGACAATGCTTGATAGAATTCTGTAATTAAAATGACATTTTAAACATTGGTCTCCTTTGTCTTGATAAAGCTAATTTCATAGCTAGCATTTATGTGTGTCTTAAATATGTACAATTATCATTATTTTAATTTTTTACACATTTTTAATTATCACATTTGAAGCTTGATTGGAAATGATCTCACAGGTCACATATCATCTCAAGCTGTTTGCTGCAGGTGGTTACTTGACATAATATTGTTAAGCAACAAAAATCTACACCTAAACGTAAATAATAACATAAATCTACACTTAAAAATAAAAAAAACATTTTTATTTTAACAGTACTGCACTGTTACAGATGTTAAAATGTGACAGTAAACAAATAAATGCTGTTGTTGCTTTTTTTTTTATCTAACTCTTTTTTTTATTGTTAAAAAATATATATTATTTGTTCCCAAAGGAATTCAAAGTTTTTTAAAAGTTGCTCCAAGAATTACATCCTAATTCAGCCTATTAATTGTTAAGGGTTCAGATTTCAACTTAATGCAGGTTACATTGTTAAACTGACTTGTTTGCACCTTATATATCAACGTGATCTTACGGTCATAAGAGCATACAGTGTTTCATGGCAGTTCATCTGTCTGCTCATTGAAAAGATGGAGTGAGATGAGTGCAAAGCTGACGTGTCAATCAGCGGGACCAGGTGCTGGGACGACAAATGAAGTGTTGTTCTAGTGAGGGTATGGGGTTAATGCAATTACAGTGAGACTCAGCAGGGCAGAACCTCACACCTAAACCCGTCCATCTCTTTCTCTCTCTCCATTCACTACACTACAGGTCACTCCAGAGCCAATCCCAGGGCTTCCTCAGCCCGCTCTGATCCTGTTCTGCCATGCTGTGAGAACAACTTTCCCGGTGCCCTTGCTAACTGTGTTTAGTCTCCAGAGTTTCATGGCAGTAAACCCAGTCTGGAGCGAAGGCATGGAGCCTCTCATGTGATATGACAGAAGAAGGTTCTGACATTAATTAGCGGGGCACCGTGGGCCGTGAAATCCAATAAGGCCATGTAATGGTATGCAATGTACGCGAGCGATGGGGAGACATTAAAGTGGACGCCTGTCTGCCACCATGATGTCTGAAGGGTGACCCTGCACTTCCTGCCCAGGGCCAAGAGGCACAAACAGAGAGTAAGGTTACTGTCATAATGCGAAACAGACCGCAAGTGTGCGCGGAGGGGAGAACATCTACGAACTCATAAAAGAAAAGATGGCAACTGGGTCAATGACATATAAGAGTGTCCACGATAAAGAAAAGGACAGATATTTAAAAAAAATCTTGTGTAAAACACGTTCCAAGTTCATAGTAGTGTTTATATTCATGTTGGTTTCAAATAGTTATATATAAAAAAAAAAGAGTTTTATAAATAAATAAAAATAATAATAATGCATAATTATAAAAATGTCATGAAGTCCATTAGGTAAAAAGTAATGATATATCTTCAGTGTACTTTGAATAGATCTGTGTAAACATCTTAATCATTACCTAAAATATAGATTATTTAATATCTGTAAAAACATTTACAGGCTCCTCAAATAAAAGATGATTTAATATATGTAAAAAGTGTACAGCTCTCAAAATTAAGATATTTTGAAATATGTTACTCTATATAGAGAGATATATATATATATATTAAACTTATAAACAAAATATTCATGAATAAAAACACATTTTGGGTAGTAGCATTTTAGAACAAATGACTTACTTTACTTGTCTTAACATGGTCACATTTTCTGCTATTAAACCCATGTTACTCTTTTGTTCTAGTTTATATATATACATATATATAGTTTATAGTTATATAGATATCTTATACATCAGGATGTTAGAAGATGGGAATAAACAGACTGATTTAACAGTCATTTACCATTAATTACTTGCTAATGGTCACAGCAATATCTATTGCATTTTAATTACTCTCACTAAATATATTTCCCAATAAAGCAAAAGGGATTTATTAAAAGCATAAAGATGAAAAAAAGAATCCCTGCCAGGAATACAAAACAAATTCTAATTACCTCACCCCACAATTCTTTAAACTCGCTGCGCTCAGTGGGAGGAAATGGGCTACTTCTGGAGCATAACATAAGCTCTGAGTTAACTCAGACAGAAAATACCAACCTTAAACAAACATACGTGTATCGATGCCCATTTTCAGAGAAGCAGATACAAGTCTCAAGCAAACAAACAGTGAGACCCTTACAGATTTCAAACTGAAACCATATGATAAGATCCACAGTTCACAGAACGTCTGGCGTTCCAGAGCCCTGACTGACCCGTCTGCTGTCCTGAGTTTCTCAGGGTTATGTATTCAGAAAAGTCTGAGCGTGAAATCACAGAGGCACAGATTTGCATCTGCTCCCCTAATACTACTAGAATGCTCATGAACTCTAAGAACTTCTAAGCTCTGATAAATGCATCTTCCCAAAGGACAAAGATGTTTTGAATTTCTTCACAACACTGTATGAAAAATGTATATTTATGATTTATAATGCAATCAATGGACTTGGCTGCTGCTGAGATTTGGCACAAAACGCATGCAATACACCCAAATGCCCCCTTCTGCAAGTCTCAAACAAGATACTCTAAATGTAATATGAATCCATATAGCTGTGGAGGTAACAAAACGGTATGGCCAAATCATTAGATTGTAGTTGAGCACTGGAAAACCCAGGGGTTTCCTTATTCCGAGTCTCAGCTTGTGCCAAAGGACTAAGGTCGAAAGTGATGGGCTCTAACTGACAGCCATCCCAGTTTCTGTTGTTCAATTAACAGGGTAGCAGCCGTTCCTTGACCAATGGACAACTCTCAGTCTCTGGGAGATGAACTTGGAAGACTGCCGTCTAGGGATTTTCTTCCCCATGGCTTGAAAGCTGTACAAAGCAGCCTGTAAAAAAGATTATGCAGACATGAAAGAGGGGAAAGGTGCTTCCATTGCCAAATCCCCTTGCACTGGGCAGCAAATGTTACTAGGTTATAATTGTTTCCTTTGAGACAAAGAGTAGTGTTCCTCTAGGGAGCGAATGGTGAAGTCAAATCCTCCACTAAGCCGCATTCTAATTTCAGGATGTTTCTTGACTCGTTTGGAGAAACACTAAAAAGTATAATGGGCTTTTTCAGAATAGCACACTTATACTATACATACATACTGCAGAGAATGCTGCATTCCACAATGCAAATTTCTAAAACCTGACCTTCCATTTTCTGTGTGATAAATGAAGCAGAAATTTGGATTAAAAATTGAAACACAATCTGAATTTCAAAAATGATAACTGGACAGCACTTGCCAAATTAAACATGCAATGTAGTAAGGTCATGTGACACCAGTGTACAGTAGCATAATTATTGTTTACTGATTCATCAACTATATAAAAATGCAGTAAACAACATGTAATAGGTACCATGTGACAAAGCCTTCTATGTGCTACTTAAATAAATAAATAAAATAATTAGAATTATTATTCAGACTCACTGTTCAAGTTAGAAAGTTCTAAGCCCCGCCCACCTCAGAAACCTCAAAGGTTTCCACTCATTCTATTTCTATGCAGGAAGCGCTCAGGGGTGGATAGTGTTTACAGGACCTCTCACTATGAAACTTGCTCTTTGACAAGGTTGCAAAACAGAACAGTTCACAAATTCGAAAAGATGCCACTGACAGATGAGGTCTGTCCTAACGCATGGCATATCAGCTTTATTGTAATATTTCCTCAAGACTGAGAGAGCTGAAAGAGAACATAAAATATGCTCCATCTGTTCTGACAAGGAGAAAGAGAGCGAGGTAAAGAGGAATGGAAGGGAGAGAGAACGAGAGAGAGAGAGAGAGAGAAGGTGCACCATGCAACAGTGCGCACAGAGGCTCTGGGAAATGAAAAATTTGTCTCTTGGATCTTCTCAACCCCTATAAAATAGAGCCAGTGACTTGTCCGCCCATCTGTTCCTTTCTCCACAAGAGTAAGAGAGGAGAGAGACAGAAAGAATGACACAAATGAGACTATAGTGCACATAGAGAGTTAGTTTACCCCCCCCCCCCCCCCCAACTTTGCAGATTTTAAAAGGATAGTTCACCAAAAAAAAGAAAATTCTGACATCATATACTCACCCTCAAGTTGTTCCAAACCATGTTACAGGTAACACAAAAGCAGACACAGAATGCTCACACTCCTATTTTACAATAAAATGTACAACAAAAGTGGATAGTGGCCTGTTTGTCAAGCTACAACAAAAAATGCTGTACTTGCATCGAAGCCATACAAAAGCAATGCAACAGCAAGTGTGAGGAAAAGATTAAACTTTGCCTAAAAATCTTGCATATCCAAAGGTGAGTCCCAATTTGCATAATAATGCACTATTCTACAAGAACAAGTGCACTTCAAATACCCAGATGATGCATTTATTTATTTAACTGGGGAAAAAAAACAAAGTGTGGAATGGTGAACACTTCATGCACTTAACGGTCACAGCTTTAATTACGTAGTGAAGACTGCAGGCTACCAGACTACAAAGTACTAAACTACTGTGCCCAAAATAGTAAAAAATGCTTGGTGAAAGTCATTTAGGCAAATAAAATAATACTCACCATGCCAGTTTAGTGTGAAAAAAAGTCTACAATTTATTTTTCTCACTGAAAATCTTGCCTTATGTGAAGTGTGAAAAACATTATGCTGTGGTACTATGCTGACCATTAGCACTACATATACTAATTAGATTTTCAAATTTTAAATGAAAAAGTTAGTTCTATGTCCTTTATGCCCAAAATAGTAAAAATGCCTGTTGAAAGTCATGCAGGTAAGTAAAATAATACTCATAACCAAATTATTGTGTTATACTTACCTTGCCATTTATATGATAGCTTTGTGTAAGGAAAGACTCAAATTTGGATATTTTTAGCTGAAAATCTTCTAATGGCCTTCTGCCATAGTTTGCCAACACCAAGTGTGAACAACATGCTATGCTATGCTGCTTATTAGAACTATGTATGCTAAATAGATTTACAAGAATTTCAGTGAAAAATGTGTTACATTACTTATGGGGAAACAAAACTGACAGTATCTACTTTTGTGTCCCACGTTGTTTTGAAAAACATGAGAGGGAGTAAATGAATACATTTTCATTTTCAAGTGAACTATCCCTTTACACACCACACATACACGCATCCGCTCAACTCGCAGAGCAAAATTAAGAGTGACAACACCTGCGTTTCATAATGATATGAAGATTTTAGCCACCGGATATTCCTTATCTAGCATCTGATTGTGTAGAATGGATTTATTGAACTCATTTATGCTGAGTAACAGTTTAATTGAGGCCAGTAAAGAGTCTCTCATTATCTAGATTGCTCTGTCAGACCAGGAAATGAATGGGTGTGCGTCTCTTCCGAACGCTGCACTGACACACATAGCCTGATACACACATAAACACACTAAACTGAAGGACAGCAACCATTAAAGTTTGGTCTTGCTGACCAATAAAATGACGAATACAATGATATAATGAGACGAGACATTTATTCAAGGATGTTTCTGCTTATCGAGACAGATGGGAGTGTTGCTGATATCTCAGTACATTAGAGCTTCTCGTACACTTATCTCTACAAATCAAACACAGATAGCCTGTGTAGCAAAACGCTAAACAGAATAAACATAACTGTGTATGATTTGAGAGATGAGAGGCAGTCTCGGCACCCGTGGATGATATGTTCTACTAAGAATATGCCCATGGACACAAGGATTCATCACTCGTTGTTTCCAATTCACCACATTCTCAAGACTAAGGAGAACATTCTCTTAGCATAGCATAACATAGTGTACTATTCTGAAGGAAGACGATGAGCTTTTACCTCTCTACCCAAAACAGTCAAAAATGCTTGGTGAATCAAGCTAATAAAATAATTTCTCATAATTTAAAGTTTACAACTTCTACGAAGTTTTCTGTTGTAAATATTGGACATCTTGGTAACACTTGACAATAAGGTTCCTTATGTTAACATTAATTAGTTCATATGAACTAACAGATAAATATTTTGAAGGCTAGTTTACGTTACTTAATGAATTAACTAACATTAACTAATGGGACCTTATTGTAAAGTGTTACCGAAAATTACTAGAAAGTATAATGGCACTGGCATAAAGATGAAAATCTCACTGTACTCACTTAGCTGTGGAAATCATTTAAAAACGTTTGCGTGCTATACCCCAAATTTGATTATTAGGATTTTAATCTACTTTGCCTCACAATTAAGATACTGAGCAGAGGAGAAGGAAGTCAAATCAGCTCTTTCTTTCGCCACATAAACACACACACACACACACACACAACACACACACACACACACTCACACTCACTCACACCATCAGGACTATCTATATTAATAAGCCAGAAGGCGGAGATATGCCTGTCATTCCCTGTGTTGGCTGCTCCAAAAATACACATTCCTGGGATGACATTCCTGCCAATGAGAGTGAGCTCGCGACACACACCGATTGATAAAATATCATGTGTGTGTTCAGAGCAGGAGGGCAAACACAAAGACTGAATTCATAGTTAAAACGAGAGCAATTATATCCTGCATTGTATAAAGAGGCCTGCACGGAGGGTTGAGTATTTAACTGCACTAATTAAAACGAGAATTGAGAGTCTGAGACAATGCTTGGCTTTCCATCCGTGACCTTCACTTCCGATCTCATATACAAATTAGCCGAAAAAATGTCACACTCGCACTCTTCAGCTTCATGGCTGGATTCATACATTCTTGAAGTAACATTTATTTTCACTGGAGAATTACCATAAACAGTATACATTCATTCAGGACTTCATTAACGAATGTAAATCGAGCCCTTTGGAGTTTTAACCAGCTGTTTTGAAGTGTACTAAACTAAATAAACATCAATTTTGAGCCCTGTAGGTTGTAGTTTTACTGTACTGCCAAAAATAAACTGAAAAATATTATGTCTATGTAGAAGGAACATTAATGACTTTGGCTTGTGACGCTGCGAGGAGGAACAGGATGGAAAATTGGCATTAAACACAGGATGCAAATCACAGATGTAATCCTGTATCATATAGGATCTAAAATAGGCTTACTCATTAGAAGTGTACTCATTCATTCAAAACCCAAATGCCAAAACACCAATCAATCAGCTCATTACTTTTAAATCTACCTGGATTATTCTCAGGAAAGAGAGCATTTTTGGTCCACGTGTGTCCCTGTGACTTATGACTATATACTGCAAAAATGTATACCGCAAAATAAATATAAAAAGCAAATTAATAATGAATAAATCAGTGTTATGTTAATAAATCCATTTTGTTTTTCTTTTATTAGAATATCAACCCAAACTGATTTTTCTGTTCTTCATAAAATTAATAAATGTGAAATACACATACATATTGTTATATTAATGCTTTTTTTTAACTGTTTATTGGATTGGCACCATATCTTGTAACAGGTGTGACTATTAAATTGTCCAATTCACACAACATTTTACTTACAATATTTGATTCGCTACTGTTGGAATAAATAACTGATCTCAAACTTTTTTTTCTATGTTTGACATAGCAGTAAATATCACCTGTATAGTGACAGTGACTAAAGTAAATATCAAAGATCGATATTCACTATAAAGTTGATGCAACGCGTCTCAAATCGATTCGCAAGTTCATCAGTCAAATCTTACTTAACCCATTTCAGCTTCTATAGCCTGAGTTGGAAACGGAGCATATGAGTCACGTGCAAAACTGACGCAACGAGTGACTGGATCTAAGACCTTCAGATGACACACAGCTCATAATTTCGTCTTTGTAAGTACGAAAAGCACACATGAAAACACGTAACAGTTTCTGCCGCAAAAGTTGTCGCTGTATAATAATAATTATGTACTTAAATTAGTTGCCTTTAAATTCTCGGTCAAACAAACAAACAAAGAAGAGTGACAGTGGCCTGACAGACTTGTCTAGCGGTTCCGATCACCGAAAGTGAGGTTGTGAGTCCTGAACCTGTACAAGTGTGAGTTAGGTTATAGAATGCAGTTGTCACTCTCGTAAATAACCGAACTCTGTGTGAGCTTATCTGTATAAATTTGGGGCAGCTGTGCCCTTATGGTTAGAGAGTTGGACTTGTAACCCAAAGGTCATAGGTTTGAGTCTCAGTACCAGCAGGAAATGTAGGTGGGGGGAGTGAATGACCAGCGCTCTCTTTTCCACATTACCCACAACTGAGGTGCTTCTTGAGCAAGGCACCGAACCCTCAGCTCCCTGGGCGCTGCAGCAAAAATGGAAAAACTGCTTTGGGTGTGTGTTCACTACTCACTGCTGTGTGTGTGCACTTGGATTGGGTGAAATGCAAAGCACAAATACTTAGCTACACATCACGCCACGTTATAAAGCACACAAATACAGGACTGACAGCCTTTTTTTTCCTGCTGTGTGAACGTCACCCATGTTTTCTAGAAAGTGCAGCAGTAACCTTTTCAAATTAAATAACAATAATACAAAAACTAAACAGATATTCAGGCTCAAATTGCATAATTTCTTGAGAATGCCACACAATAGACCTTATATATCATTTCGATAAATAAAGCCAAAATAAAATCTCATGAGGACTTTCATAAATGAGAGACCATTTGGAGCCATCTGGTTATGTGGCAACATTAATGGCAGACATTAATGTGTTTTTCTTTTCTTTCTTTTCTTTTTTTTACTTTGACAGAGTTTTTACCCAACACAAAAAGAAGAGTCACTTTTTTACTTTGACCAAATCTGTTTCTAAGAAACAATTTTCTCTTCCAATCTTGCCCCAAAAGATAAGCAAATAGACATCTGTCCCTTTACAATAAGTCTGAATTTTCACACAAACAAAAAAAGTATCATTGTATTGCCCTGTTTTTTTGGACATGTACTATGGTTAAACATGGTATTATTTCAAGCACCTTGGAGTACCATGGTAATGTACAGTATGTTGGTATCATCACAGTACTTATTTTCTTAGGGCAGCTTGACCAGTATAATTATATAATTTAATTATATAATTGAAGTATTTCCACCAAATATGTTTGCATGCAGTAATTGTGATTTTCTTGTGCTAAATTGTCAACGTAAACAGCAGATGGAGATATTATCATTATCTCAACTAATCATAATTCATAGCCACAGAACCTGAGCTATCTTATACTCTCTCATATAACACTGCATCTGTCTCTGAGATAATTCTACAAGACAGAAGATGAAGAAAGAGACATAAAACAGATAGGAAAGGAAAATGTCCCCCCTCCCCTCTTAAAGCTATGCTCTTTTTCTGTCTGACCTATACTCAAAGAGGTGTGTATTAGCCTGTGTGTAGTATTTAATATAAATCAGTCTGGATGGGGACAGCTCATAAACACAGCTTAGCATTAAAAGAGTGCATGACTGTGAGGACGTGTCGTGATTCCTCGTTTTCAACACCTCGTTCATCTGCGTGGAGGGTTAAACAGATCGCTCTTTTAATTGGAGCCAGTCTATAAATCTGCACTTTGTCATAACAGACATGTTGAACACGGACACTCCGCCAAAAACTGTCTCCTCACACCTCGGCGAGTGTCACGCTGTCAGCTTTTAGCTCAGTGTTTTCACAGGAGAAGACTTATTTGGATCCGCACACGTAAGACCCAACAAAGGAACACAAACATACACATGCAAGGCAACACACAAGCTTCAACACAGATACGAAGCCAAGAGTCATCTAAAAGGCAGACATGTTCATGGTTTAATATCAAACAGCAAAGAGGGTTTTATTTGCGGAAGACCAAATATTCTGAAATCAAGAGTTTTCCACCTGAACTTTGAATTTGATGTGTAAATAGAGCAGAGCGTGTTTCAGGCCATGTGTTTCAGCTCAGACACACTTACTTACGTTCATTGAATAGCTTTCTGTGCTCTCACACAATAACTAGGCACTGTGTGTGAAGTTCTTGTTTGTTGTCAGTCACTGAACCATTTACTTGCAGAAATCACAAAGACAATGTGAGAGGCTTTATAATAAAATTTTCTTGGGTCGCTCATAAAACACCTGAACAGGAAAGTGGGACAGGAGAAGAGTGTTGCTGGGCTGTGAGCCTGGGTAAACATGGCTTTTAAGAGCCCTCGTTTACAGCGAAGTTCATGATGCTTAAAAAAAAAAAAAAAAAAAAGTGTGATGTGACATGTGGCCAAGTATGGTGACCCATACTAGGAATTAGTGCTCTGCATTTAAGCCATCCAAAGTGCACACACACAGCAGTGAACACACACACACCGTGAACACACACCCGGAGCAGTGGGCAGCAATTTATGCTGCGGCGTCCAGGGAGCAGTTGGGGGTTCGGTGCCTTGCTCAAGGTCACCTCAGTCATGGTATTGAAGGTGGGAGAGAGCACTGTACATTCACTCCCCCCACCTACAATCCCTGCTGGTACGAGACTCGAACCCGCAACCTTTGGGTTACGAGTCCGACTCTCTAACCATTAGGCCACGACTTCCCTTAATGAGATCAAACTTACAATGTACTATTGTTTTAGTGACTACAAATTGTTCCTATATGATATCATACAGAATCGTAGTGTGCCTATTTTCAGCTGCATAAAACAAACAAATCAGATGTCCTGGATGTAATAATATTATTTATGGAGAGAAAGGAAAGAAAATGTATTATAATATAATATAAAACAGATTACCGGAGTGTTTGGGAATGTTTCTTTTAAGATTATTGCATTACTCCTCAAGTTACTAATTACATCATCACTTTTTATGGAAAGTAGCATACAGGATAATTTTTTTGCATAACTTTTTGCATTGTAAAGTGTGTGGGTTGGCTCGTTCTCTAGAGACATCTTTACACAGCAGTTTGGACATATATGGTCTATTGTGTATATATATACTTCAGCAAGTTTTAAAGATTTTACACCAAATTAAATTCAGGCTATCTATAATTAATCACAATGAATTGCATTTATAGGTATTCGTTGAGAATTGTGTATATCAAAATGTGCTGTTATTATTTTTAATGAATCACTGAACATGTTAAATTGACAGCCCTACTGTAGAGTATGAAAAATAATGCCATTACTCCCAGCACTGGTCAAAGGCATGGGAAAAGACTTGTCATTAGTCATTAACCTTTGCTATCGTACGCCTCTGCCCCTCTGCTCAATTCTGATCAATTGCTATTATACTGTCAATTACAAGCACTGCCATAAGAAGAAAACAAAGATCAGATCGATACTTCAGAGGTTTATGTTTGCCCAAGAGAATTATCTATTTGAGTGTGATTTTTCATTCAGTGGCCACAAACGTGTTATAACATCCTGTTTCGGCTCACACTGATATTGACACCAAATATGTGCCCAAATATGGTTAGTGGATACAATTTCTACTGTATTGTTGGGCAAACAGTGTGTGTGTGGGTGTGAGCGAGAAAGAGAGGAAGAAAAAAAAGTGAATTTTTTATTTTATTAGGTTATTTTGTTTTTGTAAGTGAGAATGAAAGAAAAAAGAGCTGGGCCAGCGAGATAGAAAAGAAAGAGGGAAATGAGAAAATAGACTTCAACTGTCTATTAGAGAGGTTATTGGCCAGAGAAGATTACATTACCTACTCTTTTGGGCGAGCTCATTCTCTTTGCACCCGAGAGGCCACCATCTAATGAGGAGGGTTAGCGTTTAGGCATGGCTATAGCCTCTTACCCATGATGCTTTTGAATATGCACAAAGCAATCTCACTCTAAAGCTCTCAAAACTTCACTGCAAAACACACAAAGAGGGATATAATTCATGCTTTTCAGCACGTACCTCACTCTATTGCACAACTAATAAAGATGGCACACAAATACACGCACGAAAATGAGAACTACTGAGACAAAAACAATCTTCTTGTCCAGGTTTTCAAAGCAGCAGGCAGAGAAGCGGAATCACGTTGGCCGTCTGTGACCTTGTGCGAAAGATAGACCAGGTTATGAAACACAGACTAGAAAAGGATACAAAGGAGACCGAGATATAGAAGGAAAACTGGACGAGGAATGAGAGGGAGAGAGCGAGCTGGATGCCAGAGGTTCTCCGATTTCATCCACAGCAATCCAAACCACAAGCCCTCGAGTTCTACTCCCCGACACGGCATTGCCTGCCAGCATTCACCACACTTAGCCACATCCCACACCAACCAGCCCAATGCCCCGGCCGCCTACACCACTACGTTCACGGATTTCGGAGGAGCCGTAGTTCTCTAGTAGCTCAAATATTTTGTGGGCTTATCTGAAAAAGCAGGGTTGTGAGAGGTTCTTTGCTTGTTCAGAGGGGAAGTGCGCAAGACCAAGTGAAACGGATCACACCGCAGGTCAGCTGGACTGCGCTGAGAGGTTGAAAGCTGTTCGCAGACAGTTCACTATCAATCTGGGCTCAATATTTGGAGAGGAAAGGGAAAACAGAGGGTGGTTGGTGTGTGTGTGTGTGTGTGTGCGTGTGCATGTGTGTGCGTGTGCGTGCATGAACACGGCAACAATCTTAAAGGGATAGTTCACCCGAAAATGAAAATTGTCATTACCTCCCGCTCATGTCATTTTAAACCAGTATAAATTTATTTCTTCTACAAAACACAAAGATATTTAAAAGTGTTTTTTTATTGTAAAGAAAAAAAACAATAGACATTTGCTTTTGTGTTCTGTAGAAAAAAGAACATCATACATGTTTGGAATGACATGAGGGTGAGTAAATGATGACAGAATGTTCATTTTTGGGTGAGCTATCCCTTTAACACTGCTAATGAAAGATTCAATAATGCAGTGCAATAACAATGATCATATCTCCAGGGTGATTCGTGTGATGGTACTTTGGTGCATTGAGTTGGTTGCAGGAATAAATGGGGGGTGAAATAATACGCTGAAATCTGAGTTGAGACGTCTTCGAGTTTGAAAAGATGCCTCGGGGCCAAACGAAAGAAGCAACCAAATAAAAGAAAGCAAAGTGCTGGATCTTATTGAGCTGTTTTTCATTAAGGCCTGATGCTTAAAGAAATACTTCACTGACTTCAGTGCTGATCAAATATGTGTGTTTCAGAGATGTACGAAATATTTCTTAGATTAAAAAAATGTTGTGGTAGAGGATACAAGAGTATTATTGGAAGACCAGACAAGTGCATTGATCGACATAGTGAGCAAGTTGATTTGACCTCCACAGGGCCTATTAGCCAGAGTTTACCCAAATTAAACAATCATTAAAGGTACTAGTCATCAGAAAGTTGAAATGTTCATCAGACCTTTTTTTTCAACAGCAAGGAAACAGGATTTAATTAAAAAGACTTCAGTCTTCCTTAATATGAAAGCTGTTTATAGACTAGTTAAATTTACATTCACATTTATTCGTTTAGCAGATGCTTTTATTCAAAGCGACTTACAGAGGACAACAACTGAAGTGATTCATCTTAAAGAGGCAGTACAAAGTTTCACGGATGAAATAGAGATAAAAGTGAGATTCAGTGAAACAAATCTGATTTTTTTTCTCTCTCTCTGACAAGAAGCATTCATTTCATTGAGAAAGTGCCTTCAGATGCTCATGGAATGTTTGGGAAGATCATCAGTTATGGTACATGCATTGTAATGGGCAAACAATGTTATCAATAGCTTTTCTTCTGAAAAAAAAAGATAGATTGCCCTCACAGTAATTGTGGACACTCTGGAGTGCACATGAACCTTAGTCCAGACCACAGTATTCAAGTGCTTTTGGGTGCATTTCCTTGGTATGCTCTCAAAGTTTTGAAAAACATCTCGCAGTAATCAAGCAAATTGAACTCTGATGTCAAATAGCCTCAGTCTACACCGAAAGGTCATACTGGATGCCTGAAACCCTTTTATGACTTATTGGGGAAGTTGTAAAAAGCTCTCATGGCAATAATGCACCTGTATGGTGAAAGCAAATTGTGAAAGTAAATAGCGTAGACCTCTGCATGTGTTGTTTTCCCACGGTGGTGCAAGAGTGCTAAAAGGTAGTGTGCAATTGATTTCATGCTTCTTAGAGAACGCACAAACTTGTCTTTGACGCCTGGGAGCATTGTAATGCTTCTAAACAGTTGAATTCGTATGAATTGAGTGCCCTGGACTGAGCTTTCACTGTTATGATAACTGTATGTGGATTTGTTTGGCTGCAGTTATTATGTAGATGACAGTGCTGGACAACAAGACGGCCAAAGTGGCCCTGTAAAGGAATGGACTGAGCTGACGAAAAGAAGGAAGCTTTGGTCTGAGTCGGCAGAGATAAAAGCAAAGAGGAGATTCTCTCCAAACTACATGCTATTATGAAAAATGCATCCAATCCTTATGCATGACACACTGCTTAGACAAAAGATGCTCTTCAGCAATAGACTGAAAGAGAAATGCATGAAATCTGTTTCTTCGTATGGCCATCAGATTCTAGAGCACAAAGCAGGTCACAGTGTCTGAGGTCGGCAGTGGTGGACAGTAACGGAGTAGTTTTACTTCGGTACTGTACTTAAGTACATTTTTCAAGTATCTGTACTTTACTGGAGTAGTTTTATTTTGAGTAACTTTTACTTTTACTTCACTACATTCCAAAGCATAAGATCGTACTTTTTTACTTCACTACATTTCATAAAACATATCGTTACTCCTTGTAGCCTAATATATCACGTGCTCTGACACGCACAAGTGGTGTCTGATTCAAGAACGAACTGAATCTTTTCAATGAACCTTTTAAATCGGTTCGCAAATCGCACCAAACGATTCATTCACGAATTAGAATGAACCGATTGCAGCTGTTCTCGAGTCGACAACTCACTGATTCAAATGATCCGTTTAGTGCAAAAAAAAACAAAAAGGGGGGGGTCTCCACAAGTAGGAACTGGGAGATCTTGTGAGCGCGGTTAAGAAAACGAAAAACCATCTCGGCGGGCGAATGATGCTTCTACAAAGTAAGTACTAATGTCGAATTTAGTAGTAATTATGGTAACGAGAATCATATTATAGGGTCAAAACTGTCAAGTTTGGCGACCTAAATATGCGGTAGAGGGATTGATCTATTAAGCCTCATGAATGCTTACATGCAGAACTACGATCAAACCATCAGTGTCTCAATGTTTTTTAGGTAAAAAAAAAAAATGAAAACGCATTAAAATAAACACAGACTAAATAAAAATAAAATGATGCACGTTCGTATCCCCGCGCTAGCTAACGTAAACGGTTTTTATACATGTACGCATTTGCCCTATGTGACGTCATGTTTTTATATTGTGTGTCAGGCACACATAGCCTAGGTTACTTGATCTGGATCAACCAGCTGAGTAGAAAAATATAAATGTTTATTCATAACCATGCTGAAAATAAGTCAATGTTAGCTGATGCTAACTGTCTAGCTAACGAGCTTGCTGGTGCTAAATGGAGGTTTTTAAAAATAAAGTCCAAATATTTTTATTCAAACACCTTGATAGATTACATCTGAGGGAAAAAGAAAAGATGTGATGTTCAGAACATGTTAACTACAGCAATTATCAAAGTGGGAAGTGATGCCCACTGGGGGCATTTGGCCAGGGGTGTTTTTACAGAAGAAAAAAATCATTATGAAAATATAATTATTAATTAATATACTCCTATATTTTCCTATATATTATTATTTCTTCATTGGTTTATTGTGGGAAAAGTCAAGGTATTTTGAGCTGTAGGATTATAAAAAATATGTGCTAATATAAATTTAATTTAAGTAGCCTATATAAAATTGCAAAATAAATAAATCTATCAGTACTTTTTTTTACTTAAGTACATAAAAAATCTAGTACTTTTGTACTTCACTCGAGAGTCCCATGAAAACCGGTGAACTTTTACTTATGAAGTAGATTTATTATACGGATCTGTACTTTTACTCAAGTACTTAATTTGTGTACTTCGTCCACCACTGCATTTTGGTTCACTGTTCCTTGTTGGTGGAATGATCTTCCCGACCCTATCTGGAATCCCTGCCCGTATTCAAGAGACTGCTGAAAACTCATCACTTCTGTGAGCAATTAACTGCATCTTAATTTAAAAAAAAATTATGCTTTCACTTTCCCAGAATTCTTCCCTATTCTCCTATATGATGCATAAAACGCTGTGTTTCGAGCTCTTGTGTTATTTGCCTCTTTATGATGTATCACTTCTTGTATTCCTCATTTGTAAGTCACTTTGGATAAAAGCATCTCCTAAATGAGTAAATGTTGGTCAGTTACAGTATTTGGATACTTTAGTCACACTTAATGAATCAATGTCATCGGATCAGATAATAAAATATCAAACCAGCAAACAGATTATGCTTTTATCAGAACTAACATCACTTTCTGAGCCATTTTTGCAATTACTTTTAGCTGACTTCTTAATATAATTTTTAAGTGTATGTGTATATGAAGTAATTTTGTCCAACACAGTCTTGCATTGCATAGCTATATTTGTTTTTTTGATGTGTGATACATACACCCCCCCTTTTCAAACACTCCTCTTATGCCCTGCCGGGTGTTTGGTTTAGACTTGGACCTTCATGCCTTTTCTAAAAATCTTTCAATAAAATCGTTCATATTCATATGAAATTGCCACCTCGTAAAATAGTTACATTGTCTCATGAGATCAGGTTGGCTTGCTCCAAGTACACATAGGTGTCTCGCTCAATACCACAGGTGTACTTCATCACGTTAACTATGAACATGTTGCAATATGCTTTGTCAACTAAAAAGTGTCTAAATCGTTTTTGTCTTCATTTTAAACTGTATATCTATTGGCTTAATTTTTTTTTTAAACCTAGTTGGCTGGTTGCTATTTTGTTATACACTGACATTAATTCATTTAATTTAAATTAAATACATTTAAAGTGCAACTGAAATGCATTTCTAACTTTTAGTATACTGAACATGGGCACCAAATCAAGCTATTAATTTAAAGCTGAAGTGTGTATTTTTTATGTATTTGTTTTCCTTCAGTTATATATATGCAGAAAATGTTAACACTGGCTCAACCAATGGTGTGAGTGTGGAGGTCGGGCTATGTAGTTGTCTGACCAATCATAATCCTTTTTTCTTTCATATGCTGCAACCTGATATAATTCTGCTTGATGCTAAAATTAGCAACTACCTTACTTAATAAGCAGCATATTAGGAGTTTATGGGGCAAAAGTCATATTTAATAGTTACGGTCACACCTTAAAGTGTGACCATATTTATTTACCTCTTAATAACCTATGCTTTCATTCCTGCCCTGTACAAGAAGTAGAAACATGTTTTGGAGAGTTTGCTTAATTTATATATAAACTAAGATGACAAAAACAAATGATATTTTTTAATGCATTTAACAATATTAATATTCCATTATATTGCAGACTCTTAATTATTGAATTCATATTTTTCTGCAATTAAAGTTTATTAGAACTGTTAAATTCTCCTTTGTAGTTGCCTTAATGAAAAGCTAATTCTTGAATCCATAGTTAACTATATAGTATTAGTAAACCTTTATAAAATTGACTTATTGCCTTTATTTGAACCAATATTTAAGTATAATAAGTATCCTATTACAATTTCCGTGACATTAATAATAAATATCATGCGCGGTTTAATCAGGTAACTTAGCGCCGTTTCATCACTTGGCTTTTAGTGTTTGTTTCCCGTGCACTACAGTAAAGCCAAGGCGATTAAAAGATACCCGCAACTCTAGTGTAAACGTGTACAAAGACATTTTTTATCGCTCATATATTTTAGACTGAAATAGCGCAGACACTAATATGTGGGGGCGTGGTGGGATTTCGGCAATCGGCACACCGGGAAAAGCCTGGGTGCTCCCGATGGCCAATCAATTCTAGGTCTACTTTCCCTTTCCTCCACAGCCAATCACGTCAGGCCCCCTCAATCCGCGGGCCCTGGGGCTTCAGCCCCGCCTAGCCCTTATGTTAATCCGGCCCTGCCTATATGGGTGGCTCTCGCTTCTGACTGTCCAGATCTTTAGACATCCAGTAATTTCACACCTCTATAGAACATGGTGATGCACACAGACATTTTTGACCTTGATGAGTGCTCCCTTTTCCCTCTTTCAGCCCTAATACCCAGTCTGGTTAACCCTACCTGTCACCACCAGCCAATGTCATCTGATACTAATTGAATCCCCAGATCTACCATTCGGACCAGTTTCAGCACTGTGGGCCTCTGTGAAAATCCTCACATCCATCTCTCTGTCTTTCAGTTTGTATACTCTGCCTCCAATGTGCCTCTCTAGGTGGCAGGACGGCAGGGCTTCCTGACCGGACCCTTTGAAGGTCCAGGAAAGACAGATTACCTGTCCGAGCTCCAGGATGTGTGTGCTTGATGTTGGGTGCTCGCTGGAGTGTTTGCTGACATTGCAAAGAGGCCAAAGATGTCTCCGGGTCTTTTGTTTTCCACCTTTCAACACCAGGTTCAGTTCACTTTCCAGAGCATTTCTGGAGCAGACAGATGCATTGGCATGACATTATTTGGGTCAATACTATGTGCCTTACACATGGTTGGTTGGAATTGGTCGGTTAATAATATTTTTTGTCTTTTAATGAAAATATTAATATTAAATTATAAATATAATATTAAAAGACAAAATTCTAAACCAAAGGTTTTCAATAGTAATTTAAACATCACTGTAAAAAAAGACTGAAACTGTAAATAAAACAAGAAAATGTTCTTTCTACTTCATGTTTGATTTAACTTGTTTATTGCATTTCTTTGTAATTATTTGTGAAATTTATTAGAAATTTCTGAGTGGAAATAGTTTCACCACAATTTATTTTTCAGTGCGTTGTTACAGAAAGAGCAAATTTTACTATGACGGGATATATTTGAAACAATCCTATTCGTTCTAGATTTTTTTATAATCATTGATAATATCTTGTGCCATTTTTTAATCCTTAGATTCTGATAACAGTATGTTTTAAATAAAATCATTTAGTTTCTGTTCATGTCTAATTATTTGTTACAGCTCTAAAACATAAGATTTAGTGATTAGCTGCCGGAGATCGATGCGTTTGATCTCCTGGGCTTATTATTTCCTGAGATGAGCTTGTTGAAGATGTTTGTGTCAGACTAGACAGAATTGAGCAGAACAAACAGTAGCATGTGGGTAAAGTGAGATTTTTAGTAGGAGACAGACTGTGCTCACCCAGCCCCAGCTCAGTGCACAATCCTCTGGGACACAGCTCACAGGCCTTTGAAGTTCTCCTTCTCTCTTTTTTCTACCCTTCCACTTGCTAGACCTGACAGCTGTCTTAATGAAGACATACGCTCCCAAGTCAGCCAGGCCTCTGAGGAGAGGAGGAGGGTGAGGCGGAGATGCAGACAGAGAGAGAGAGAGAAATGCAGGAAGATGCAGAAGGAAAAGCAGAAAGAGAGATAGAGTCTCGCGCAGACATCTGTCAGGACAGGCTTAGGCTGTGTAAAGACACTGTGC
Organism: Sinocyclocheilus anophthalmus; assembly: GCA_018155175.1. Taxonomy (NCBI): domain Eukaryota; kingdom Metazoa; phylum Chordata; class Actinopteri; order Cypriniformes; family Cyprinidae; genus Sinocyclocheilus; species Sinocyclocheilus anophthalmus. The sequence continues at coordinate 96,507 of JADLZN010001070.1, read as the reverse complement.
TAAAGCTTCCTGGGGAAATAATCTATTTGTTTTTTTTGCCCCTGGGCAAAACACAGTTTTGGGGCATTTCTCTGACTCTACATCTCAATTTCGGAATTTCACTGCACTTCAGGGCTCTTCTTGTATCGGCACATTCTCCCTTGCTCCTGTTCCCAGCATTCTCGCTTTTTTTCTCTTATTTCCTGCATTGTAAAATCCCACTTGCCTTGTCTGTAGCCATTTACGTTCTCTTTTCTTTACATCTATTGCCTCATGCCCTCCTCATATCAACAATGACTCTGTTTATACCATGATATTAAAGGGGATAGCCCAACCAAAATTGAAAATGCTGTCATCATTTACTCACCCTCATATTGCTTCAAACCTGAATGACTTTCTTCAGCTAAACACAAAAGAAGATATTTTGAAGAATGTTGATAACTAAACAGTTGCAGTTCCCATCGACTTTGACTCTATGGACAATGAAAGACAATAGGAACCAAAACTGTATGGTTACCAACATTCTTCAGAATATCTTATTTGGTGTTCAGCAGAAGAAAGAAATTCTTGGAATGACGTGAGGGTGAGTAAATGATGACAATTTTCACTTTTGGGTGGACTATCCATTTACACAGCTGTCTTGGGTAATCTGGTCACAAATGGTCGAATCTTACAGAACATTTCTTATGCTGTACGGAGCCCCGCAATGGCAATGCAGGCAAAAATATAGGCCTAAATCGTATGCACATTACTATTTCGTTCCCTCGATTTATAAATTGTGTGCGCGATTTACAATTAGTTTTCCCCTCGATTTGCTAAGTGTGCACACGATTTATAAATCAAGAGAACGAATTAGTCAATTGTGCGCACGGTTTAGCAAATCGAGGGAACGAAATAGTAATCGTGTGCATGTTTTAGTACATCGAGGGAACGAATTAGTAAATCGTGCACACGATTTATTATTTTTTTCTTGCATGTCATGTGCAGGGCACTGTAATGCTGTTATGCAGTATTGAGTGACATAAATCTCTTTGGATGAATAAATGTATGAATGGATAAAAACTGAGCATTAAGTCAATTTCATAGAGACTACCTTTGAGGGAAAAATATTTTTCATTTTATTAAATAGTTCATATATTTATTTTACGTTTTGTTCTTTATTGAAAAAGTAGACATAACAGTGGGACTTTTCAGTTTTGAATTTATGTAATTTTTTACTTTCCTCTGTATTGTGTCTTTTGCTATTTTAAACAGCATCGTTTCAGGCGTTAAACCATTTGGCACCATACAACGCCAATGACAAATTATCAGAAAGTGTTCCACTTTACCTGTATTCAAGTGATGTATGTTATTATGAAATTAAGGACCATCCCTTCAAAATCCAGACACAAAAATCCAGTCACAGGAAGTGCATTTGAGACTTAATGTAAATAACTGGTGTAAACAATGAGGTCTGTGGCTGGCAGCAAAAAGCATTTCTGTCTGAGTCATAGCCTCGTGGGCAAGTGCTCTGGCATACACTGCAGCACTTCGGGCAAGTCTTGGCTCAAGGTCCTTTCTTTCCCATCCATATTCCCCTCTCACTTCCCCCAGTGTTTCCTGTCTACCCTTGCGCTGTCCTAAAAAAAATATTAAAAGCAAAACAATAATTATTAAAAGCATCTTTCTCCATTCTAAATGAGACATGCTGAGAGAGTAAAACATTTGCAAGCAATAGTATTTCATTTTATTATAGATGTTTATTAGTGCATGATTGTTTGCTTCGAGGGCCCTTAAAAGCCTGTAATAAATTAATATTTTTCCCCATGTTCATGGACAATGATGGTATCTTGAGGTGGTCAACAATAAATGCTAACACTTAACTTTCTCTAGGTACACTGTTAAAAATAAAGGTGCTTCACGATGCCATAGAAGAACCTTTTTGACTAAATGGTTCCATAAAGAACCTTTAACATCTGAAGAACCTTTCTGTTTGACAAAAGGTTCTTTGTGGCGAAAGAAGGTTCTTCAGCTTACAAAAAGGTAAGAAAGAGAGAGTTCTTTAAATAACCTTTGACTGAATAGTTCTTTGTGGAACCAAAAATGATTCTTCGTTGGCATCGCTTGAAGAACCTTTTGAAGCACCTTTATTTTTAAGAGTGTATTACAGACTCCTTGGTCTCGATTGACCACTTGACCACTGTGATGGAACCATCTCAAGACAGATGTTAATACCAGGTGTAAAGAGGGCCAATATAATCTCTTCCTTCTGTTCTTCTTCATCTCTGTTTCTCTCTTTCTCCATCTGCTGGTCTTTGATGTGGAGGTGTAATCAGTTGTCTGTTGTTGCTGAGGGGTTTCATCTACCTCTCTTTCTGTTTCTTTTCTTTTTGCACCATTATCTTACATAACCTGTCTATGATGGTGAGCCCAGCGCTCAAATTCTCCTGCCTCCTGTAACTGGAACAGATGTTCTTATAAGCTGGAAAAGGTTCCCATAATCCTTGTTTCTGAAGATCTGAACTGTTCTGTCTTCAGCAATTTTAATTTGCAAGGAGTCACAGAACTATCCAGAGAACATATTAACACACTGCGCAATCATGGTAATGAGATATTTTTAGGCCATCTTCGAAGACAGTCAGAAATATTATTTTTTTATATACCACATTATTATTTTGTAGTATGCAATTTGTTACCTATTAAGTTTGGTAGCACACTGAATGATGATGCTGTTATTGTATGTGATAAATCACTGTCAGACTGTATATATTGATTTTTTTATTTTTTATTTCAGCAACAGAGGGATATTATTTTTTAAAGTACATACATTTGTGGTGTAACTGTCATATTTTAAATAGACATTAGTGTCTCAAAGCATTTGTCTGATTGTCATGATTTTATGGCAGGATTCTGAAAGAAATCAGACGTCAAATATTTACACAAAGTGAGACACAAACCAAATGGTCTGAATCGGTTTACTTTAGGATGTCATAATGCAGTGATTCCAGACAGATTTAGATTTTGCTTTGCTTATAAACCTATTAAACTTACAACATAGAAACCTATACAGAGTGTGTAAGATTTGTCAGTATGTTTTCATTAATGCTAAATAATTTGTCTTTCTTGTGGGATTTAAACCTGAGAGTTGAAAGGGTCTGGATGGAAAAGCAAAAGAGTTAGAAGAGAAATAGAAATGATAAAAAGATGAAAGGGAAAGAGAGAAAGATATGCTCCAAGGTGACAGAGATCGTATTGATCAGCTTGTCGAGAGTCTGGTTTTGAGAGCGAGGCCTTTGCCACTGACATTAACCTTGCTGCTCTGACACCAGTAATGGCTAATGCCTGCTGAGACATGATTGATCTAAAGCTGTTCTGCGCTGGCCAAGGGCTGCAAATACATGCACACAAACCCAGGCCATGCACATCATGATGTCATGTCAAGTGGTAACAGAATGAATCTGGTGACAGGAGAAATTACTTGTCCATACTGACAGCAGTCTAACCGGTCACTCAATGATCAGTTGAAATATTGTTCATTAAAGGAATAGTTCACCCCCAAAAAATGAAAGAATGTTGTTCCAAACCTGTTTTGAATAATATCCTGGTCACACTTTTTAATACAATGAACATAAAAGTGATTTATATGACTTGTGTGCTGTATTCCAAGTCTTCTGAAGCATACAATAGAATTTTCTTTGTGTAAACATCGTCATATTCATGACAACAATGTATGATTCATGAATGAATCATTTTGAATCAGATCTTTTCAATCAGTTGTTTGGTCTGGTTCACAAAACCAGTTTAAATAATTTTTAATAAACAGTTTAAAAAAGTTTAAAACACTATACGCGTAGAGCACCCATCACGTTCATCCTAATATTTTAGACCACCCACCCGAAGAACGCTCGGTAGCCCTCAAACCAAACATAGGATGCAATGATCTGGCACAGTTAATAGCCCTCTAAAAGGAAAGGTAAATATTTTTCTAATTTCAATTATTAACTAAAATCCAATGGCGAAAGCGCAAATTCCTTAATATATACAATAAAAGCCCAAAATACAATCTTAAAATATAGCCTAAGTAGTCTAACTTGTAGTCATGCTCTTGAAATGCTTAGTGGGCATGCAAGTCAGATATTAGAATAATTATTTTTGTTAAGCTTTCTAAGTTTTCACAGTTCTAAGTTAAATCATTATTTCCAGAAGACTTAGGAAGATAGCAGCATTAAAGTTATATGGACCACTTTTATGATACTTTTATGTGTCATTTCTAACGTTTGAAGTCTCCAGTGTCATTGTATACATTTCAACTGCATGGAAAAAAGCGACTGGTATTATTAAATAAGAATTTCGTTTTATGTTCCACTGACAAAAAGTCATACCAGTTTGAAATGACATGAGGTCGAGTAAATGATTTTAGGTGAGCTAATCCTTTAATTTACCACAGGGGTTCACAGCCCTGACAGTCTTGTTCTGCCCTAACAGATGAGACTGGGTGACCTTTCCTGCAGTAATCTTCTATTCATCTGGAAAAAGGGAGTGGATTTTTTCAAGATGTTCTCCTCTAACAGTAAAAGCAGGTAAGGAATTTTCTTCAGCGGCTGAAGTGTTGAGATGCAGGTCACATTCGAATGTACAGAAGAGTAAGTGAATTCCGGGACTTCCAGACAATGGGGCCACTGTTGAGATGAAGCTCTTTCCCATGGCCCGGGCGGGGCAGAAGGGAGGGGCCTGGAGGTGCACTGACAGCTCATGTCATCCCACCCCTGTCTGCATTTATTTTTCAGAGTCGTAGCGTCATTTCAGCATGGTGGAGGCAGGATGGTGATGCTCACAGACGCACAAACTCAAGCCTAACTTGAGTGCCAGCACCTTAGCTGATATCCCCACCACAATCCAATTTAAATTTGTTGGTGTGGAACTCCACCCCCCAAAAAACAGATTGTTTTTTTTTTGTTTTTTTGGAAAAGTCATAAAGCCTGTCCGACATATAGGCACAGTAACCTTATGTATTCAATCGCATGAATGGCCTTTATCCACCTTATAAGGGCCGAGGTGGCGACTGTGACTTAAGCCTGTATGGAATCTGGAATCGCACAGAAATGTTCTGCAGACGCTCTCATGAATTCAACATCCTGTCATCACAATAAAAATCCGATTATTTTTAGGGAATCGCACTGATACGATACTTTTATCTTTGTAGGCTTTGTCCAATTAGCCGAGTACGTCATGTGATTACCAAATTGTTATATGTCATTTTTAAATGTTTTAAATATTGGGTTATGCTAGGAAACAAAGGGTCATGTATAAAATGTTAGCTTGTTTAACCTAATTTTAACTATCAAATAGATACGGGCAGGTGCAAACTAAATTTATTCAGTACACCTTCACACATTTCTCACACTCTCACAGTTATCAGATATTCCGGCTATATTATTAATTGAAAATGGTATTAAATATGACAGAAACATCAGAGTTACACTGTGTCAGAATTCAAATTCATCTTGATAAGTTAGATATATTTATGATATAAAAAAAAAGGTATGTAATATTAACATCAACCAAAATTATTCAGAACAGGCCTGTTAGTGATGACACGTATTGACAACACTCTGATGACTTTGTCGGTGACTCTAGCCTAATGCCTAGCAATCTAAGATCTCCTGGGCATGCTGTCATCCAGGTTTATGCAAACCTGAACTTCAATTTTTTTCAGACTCTGTCTGAATAATTTTTAGACCCAAATTTGTATACATTTTACTGGTAGCCCACTGTATGAAGAAATTTTGGGTATAACTTGTCACAGTTTAATTTATTTTGCTATCCTCACTTAACATAAATGAACTATAGTGTCCTACACAAACCAGTAAAAAAATATTATATGTGCTCTTGAATATTTTGGTTGCTGACTGTAATCTTCGGTTATTTTTCACACTTAATTATGCCCCTTCAAATTTATTAGCAAGATTTTTGTTAGCTTCACTGTTCACTGTTCTGCTTATAATGGTAAGAAAAAGCATCATCTTTAATTAATAGGCAGTAAGCTGCTTCCATTGCAGGGTCGGCTCATTATCTATAATCCCACGCTTTGCTGAATTAATGCAGGGAATCGGCTACTCTTATAAATCTCCTAACCTTATATTTTCAGATATAGAAGTCGCAGTTTTATTTCATCTCGTCACGTGTGCATTTATATTCTCAAAGCCATCTCATAATTCCGAAACATCCAACAGCAAGCAAACAAACGGGGCAACGCGTGGCAGGTATTTGTACTGATGCAGATATAGTGAGTGGGCAGGCCTATAGCACATTTCACACAGGCGCTAGTTTCACTTTCGGCCATAAATTGCGAAAGGTTGAAATAACATGATGTTTAAGTGAAAATCCTCCTTATAAAATGTCTTATTTTTAGCGATTTAGTTTATAATGATGTGTGGGCAAAGTGAGTGAAGCATCAAGATTCACACAAGCAGAAGTGTGGGCGTGTCGCCTTTCTCTCTGCTCTATCTCGATCATGGAATCCTCTTTCACTCATCTCTCCTCTGCATCAGCAAATTCCAAAGCTCTCGTCCTCTCCATCTCTCTCTCTCTCTCCTACCATTTAAGTAACTTGTGGGCATTGTTTTACTTACTTGTTTTTGGCATATCCGACCGAACTACAAACTCTCCAGTGATGTCTGTGAGAAAGATATATTCACTCGACAAGCTCGCGCATGTGCGCCGCCGTGCGCTCAATCCACTCTGCGTGCTTTGTTTATCAGCTCGCGCACATCATCTATACAGGCGTTAATACTGAATGTTTTATATTCATTGCATACATATACTTAGTGGTAGACATCTTTAACTCCTTTCTGCTGTCTGTTGTTCTATTGTCTGTGTTTTTTTTTTGTTTGAATATGGCGCTTATCACATGCTGTGCGGTATCAGCGTTTGGCATCGGGGCATTTTAACGAGTACGAGTAAAAGAGTGCAGTATCGGGCCCGATACCTTCGTCATTAGCGCTAAGTTATTTACCAATCTTCTGACTATTTTAAAATTATTCTACTAATTAGGGATCTTTAGATTTGCTTGGTCAGACAGCAAAGAAAAAATGCAATTGTTTTGGGTCAGTGCAACTTAAGTCAATTCAGTTTTTAGAGGTCTGAGGCAAGAAAAACTAAATTTCCAAGTCGGATTGATAATGCACTCTTAGTCGCTATATTTCATTTATTTTTTGTCTATGTTGTGAAACCGGGTGCAAATGTTCGCCTGGCAATATTGCTTCATTAAACAGTTTTTTGTTTTTTTTGGCTTTGCTACGCTGTGAATGTGTTCGTTTATAATGCGGTGAAATCATGAAAAGCCATCTGTCAATCGGCAAAATGTTCTTTATATTAGCGAGGATAGTATTAAGATTGATCAAAGTGACTAGTTAGATATTTTTAATGTTACAAATTCTATATATTTTTATTTCAATAAATCGGTGCTTTAGAATTTCTATTCTCAAGATCCAACCAAATTATTGAAGTTTCCACAAAAATAAACCCCCCCAACTGCTCAGCAAAAAATGGGAGTGTTCGGCGTGGCTGCCCACTGCTCCGGGTGTGTTTGTGTGTGTGTGTGTGTGTGTGTGTGTGTGTGTTCAATACTCACTGCTGTGTGTGTGCACATGGCTTGGTTAAAAATGCATGAGGCACATTGGGCCATTCAAGTCAGGGGTACTTTTACTTTTCACTAGTTTATCATTGATCCAAAATTAAAAAAAATTAAAAGCTCACGTTTGATTAAAACCGCATCACATTAAAATTACACTACATTGCAGAAAATCAGACTTCTGATGTGGATTTTGTGATGAGAGCAGTAACATGAGATCATTATGTGGATGGAAATCCACCGAGACTGCCTGGAATATTTAAGCGGGTCAGTACAGGGTAAAACCACTAGGTCACCCACCACAGTTTATTCAGTTTTGCCATCATCCATATCATCTCTGTCTGTGAAGCAGCTCATCTCTCCTGAACTCCCTGTTTGGAACATTCCTGCAGCGCCAGTGTGTTTATGTGTTTTGAAAGGTCTCCTGGTTATGAGTGACCTGGAGTTAAAGAGCTGAGAATCTGTTGGAGACCTCTTCTCTGTAAAGACAAACAGTCCATTTTCAGAGCACCTCGGGTTTGGGTCACATGTCGTGACGTTGATCTGACACACCATGTCAAATGTTAGACTTGTTGAAACTCTTCTATGTTGTGCCTGAAGGAATCTAAACAGAATTTCAGGCTCAAAGTAAAACATTTTGTGAGTTTTGACTCTCTGGATAAGTCTGAAGGTTTGTTAGTCTTGTTTAACTGCGTGGCATAGGGTTACTTGTAGCAGGAGTGATTAGGTTTCTCCACAAGTGGATCAATCAGACCTGACCCTCAGAACACTTGGCTAGTTGCCTTGCTGCTTCCTTTTGGTGCAGTGAAACAACAAAATGAAGTAAAGAAACACTGATAGGATTATTAACTCTGATTTCACACATTTCACTGATTTAGATGCAATGTAAGATCATTATTTCAGTTTTTGCCAGGATTGTTGAAAAGTTTCAAAGTGGTGAATACAGATGATGTACTATGATGGATCTATGGAATTTAAAGGAATAGTTCACCCAAAAATAAAAATTCTGTCATCATTTACTAATTTACTTATGACACAAAAATAAACCATTTTTATTTGATTTTTTTGGTTTTTGGCAAACTGGGCTCAGTGGAAAACATACCTGAAAATGTGTTGCTTCTTGTATGCGAAAGTGAAATGTCCAGTGGTTGGTGCTAAAAGTGCTTTCAGTTTTATCCAGAAGATTGAATGTGAATCTGGCAATGCTTATTTATAGTTGCTGTATGTATTGCAACAGTTCAGAAATGAAATGTCTGGTGCGTGTCGCTAAAATGTTAATGCTCTATTGTGTTTGAAAATAATGTCCATCTACACTTAACTCTAGCCCTATGGCCTAGTGATAAATGTGTTAACAAAAGTGCAAACGTGGGAGACTAAGTAAAGTAAAAAAGATTCTGAAGAAAAAAACTATGCCGTTTTACCCTAGCTGCTTCTAAAAATCTTTGATGTATTTTATTGTATACGCTCATGTTGTCACCGGGGATCATACAAAAGAGGCTATATGCTGTATCAGGTGAGCACGGAGCAAAAAACCGATATGTTTGGATGTATGATCAATCGTTAAAAATGATTACAACGCAGTCAGCTTGGAATGTTTTGGAGGTTCCTAAGCATATGTCAACCTCTGCTCTTGGTGATCAGAATTGTATGCAATTGTAAAGTCTTGCTGTTTCCTGCCACTAGTGGTCATTTCACGCGAAACTGCAGGTGACTTTTATGTAAATGTGCTAGTCCGTTTTTGGAGTTTTGCACAAAATGTAGGTAAAGGCATGTTTTTGTTATGAGCCTATGTTGTGTTTTGGTCCATGTCAGTGGGTCCAAAACAACACTGGACCCCACTGACTTTCATTGTATGGACAAAAAAAATAATAATAATAATTAATTAAAAATTTCAAAATATCTTCCACAGGGGGAAAAAAGTAATGCTGGTTTGGAGTGACATGAGGGTTAGTAAATTATGAAATTTTCTCTTTGTGGGAGTGAACTATCCCTATCACTTTTAATCTATTTTCTTCCCTTGACTTTATTCTAACAGAAAACCATCCTGGTAATTGTTCAATTTCTAAAACCTCCAACATCATCTCAGATTCAAAATTCTCTGCTAGATTCGATTATTTGTTGACGCTTCGGAAGTGGTGTCACATATGGCTTTAATGAGTTTCTCAGTAAGTAGACTCTGACAGATAACTTGTGCTTTGGTGCTCTTGACCCCAGCTGGACAGTTTCCGTCAGCTGCTGAATGACAACACTCTGTAAAATGGTCTGATTAGGTATTTTATCTGAAAGCATGACCACATATTTTCGGGGGGGGGGGAAAGACGCAGGCATTGCCCCGTGCCTGACTCATTTCCGCCACTGTGAAATGTTTATTCTGAATAGTTAATTTCAATGAACCTCTTCAAAGAAATTATTCAGGGAGTTGAAACAGAAAGAAACATTTAACTTATAACTCTAAGAATACCTATTATTTTGTATATTGCTATAGTTTTGCTGCAATCGATATATTGACGACACATTAATCTCAGTACTCAAAAACTCACTCTAGTCTGATTCAGAAAGTATAGAGAGGTGGTCAGTCAGATGGCTGGGGTTCAGGACTCTGGTTCCTGATTACGGACCTACGGACTGCAGTGATCATGATCGGTGATCACATCAGTATTCTCAGACAGGGAGACACCCTTCAGCTCTTCCCCTCTGCTTTGCTGATGAAATGCTGCCATGTCTGAGGGTAATGCTGAAAGCGCAGAGAGGAGGGGACATGGTAGTTCTTTTGTAAGTGTTCGAGAAAGACAGTGAGAAAAGAGGATAGGAAGAGAAAGAGAAACTGATCTATGCCAAATGGAATTCTAAATGAAGTTTGGGAGGAGCTCATAATCCTGTCAATCACAGCACTCACTCCTGTGATCATTCTTCTGACATCTTTCCACATCCCTAAACTCCACATTTATATTTGTATTATTATCCAGCAATATGGCAAAGTATTACACCGTTCCAGACAGTATAATATTTATTTGCATGAGTGGTGAGGATTTTCAATTATTTTTCATGCAGGTTCCATAGTTACACCAGCAGGTGGCAGCCAGTGATTGTCTTTGAGTGAATCTTTGAATGATTCATTCAAGTGATTCGTTCAAATACACTGATTAATTCAGGAAAGAAACAAGTGACTGGCTGCATCCGAAATCCCATACTCTCTTGAGAAGAAACTTTTCGAATAAGTAATTACTTTGCGACCACAAAAAGAGTATGTTTTATATTGCGTGATTGTAATCTGAACATACTGCATTTGCCATGTTATCACTGTCACGTGACCTACCAGTGTCAGTTGCGTTGCATCACAGCCAGGGGTGTGAAGTAGCGAATTACGAATACTCACGTTACAGTAATTAAGTAGTTTTTTATCAGTAATTGTACTTTTTTGAGTAGTTTAAAAATTGCATACTTTTACTTTTACTTGAGTACATTTTAAGTGATGTATCGGTACTTTTACTCCGTTTGTGGTCGTTACATGCTTATTTAAATTTTATTTTTATCCATCAACGGGATTGGATAGAGAGTAATAGGTCTCATGATTTTCGTCAAATCAAATTGTGCATAGAAAACTTTAACCGCCAACTGTTTATCATGGCTGCTGGAAGTGCATTATTCAAGCATCAATTCAGTCGCATCTTCCTCTAACTTGATATGTTAAGGTAAATTTCGGATTTCTGCTTACTAAATGATTTGTATATATGCTATGCTTGCCTATCTACACGGCCTGAAACTTGGTGTGAGGTTGCGGGTATTGTAAAAAAAGAACATACAGTGTTTAACCTCGGCCATTCCCACGTCGCTTCAAGTGCACGGGGTCAGGTAATATTCCCACTGCACTGTGAGCCCCTCGTCTCTCTCTCTCGTGCTTTTTTTGGGTTTTTCTGCAGGCGGTACTTAGGGGGGGGGGATAGTCGTAATGTTATGCCAAAGCGCCTTGCTTGAACTTGTTGACTCTGTGATGAGTTTGAGGCGCTTCTACTCGGTGACTTGCCCCCAGTGTCAACGACGCAACGTACCGCGCTGTGTGAACAAGTTTACCGGACAACAGCAAATTGAGGGACGGCAATCTGCACTTTAATTGATTACCCCTTCGTGGCGTAATATACTGCACATCCTGTGCCAACGTGTGATGTCAACTAGTCGAACAAACTATCTGGCAAGCGTCGATTCATTAAACCCGTTTTTTATTATTTTTTTCGGCATTTAATAGACCCCTAAACAGATCCGCCTTTCACAATTTAGCAGTGCACTCGAAGCATGAAACAATCTCATGGTTCAAGAACACCTTTTTGTTCGCGTTCCAGTTGTGGAATGCTGGGCTTGATTCACGCGAACCTCCGCCGCGGCTCAGCAAAGAGACTGTGTGTGTGTGTGTGGTTTTCGCTTGTGAAAAGTTTCCTTCCAGAAATACCTGCTATTTAGATGGGCGATTTTTTTCCTTACAAATTTCTGTATTATGCAGCATACACAATTCGAGAAATGTGTATGAATTTGCGCATGCCTCATAGAACAATGTGCTTTGTTAAATTGTAACATAAATTATGCAAGTTTAGTTATTTTGAATGAAAAAAAAAAACTTTATTGGGGCAAACACCTCAAGGGGCTGCATACCCATTTACTGAGAGTAATAGGGTCTCAATTTACTCCATATCATGTGGTGATGGCGACCATTGAGTTTCTAATGGTTTTTGTATTTGCCTGTTCTAAAAGCATTAATATTTTACACATTTAGTGGCGCAACAACCCGCATAGGCTTTCTTAGTGGCCTTACACATGATGTTCTAAAATCTGATTTTTTCAAAGACTTTAATGATTAATATGTTGTACTGAGACTAGACCTTGCATCTTCTGTCACTGAAGTACGTTGGTTCCTGCTGCTTTTTGATGGTTACTTTAAAGCAGAGCTTGGCAGTCGAAAATGAAAAACTGCTCGGAATGATAGATACTCTTCATTCTTTCTGTAAAAGAAGATAATGTATGAGCAATGTAACACCAGAAAAGCAAAGAACAAAAAGCAACGACATTTTCTCTTCTAAGTCTACTTACTAAATGTATCATCACCTTGCGGTAGCGCAACGTTATTGATAGGGGTAGAAGTCCCACAACTCATTACTCACTACCAATACGCATCGATACTTTAAATTAGGCGCCTCTTTTATACTCTTACTCAAGTAGTTTTGGAAGGTAATGGTACTTTTACTTGAGTATATTTTTTCAGTAATGTCCGTCTTTCACCACTGCGTCACCAGCATTCATTAATCCTCCCCTGTGGCCTCATGGGATAGTAAAGTGTCCATCGTATGGCCACATGCAAATCTGTCGCGAAGTAGTGGTTCACTCCGAGTATTATCTTGCCTACTGGTTTATGAGTCCTAGTGAATATCTGTCATGCTACTTTTGTCATCATACTGTTTTCCCCTACTATAGCAGTATGGATGTATTAGATTTTGGATGCCGGGCCTTGGCTTATTAGTGAGTCATTTAATCATTCACTCAACCGATTTGTTTAGAAAGTGGATTCATTCAGAATCTAAACTTGACTGTCTTTTTAAGTGAGTGAGTCAATCAATCATTGACTAAAAATATTCATTAAAAAATGCTGATTCATTCAAAAATGGAGTAAGTGACTGTGTCTGTGAGGGATTTATTGAGACATTCATTCAAATAATATTTTTTTAAATGCCAATTCATTTAAGAAAGAAACAAGTGACTGTCTTTATTGGTGGGGGGTGGGGGGGGGGGGGGGGATCCATAACAGCATCATTATTCTTTCGATCAAAGATTATTTTTTAAAAATGCTCATTTCATTCAGACTTTTTTTGCTTGGAGAGGGTAAGTCTTCGCCCATGTCGCTTCTTTCGGAAGCTATTTTGAAACTGGCGGCAATGATTGTGTTTAAATGAACGATCGAGCTAAATATCAGGGCACAGAGTTTAAATGGATTTATAATCCTTCTCTTTCTTATCTTTCTATCTATCCATCTATCTATCTATCTAGCTTATCTACTCTCACTCTCATCTATCTATCTATCTATTTATCTATTTATCTATCTATATCTATCTATCTATGTATGTATGTCTGTCTGTCTATTTATTTAATTTTGCTTCAGTAGGAACATGTTTAGCTGACCATCCAGTTCTCCAGACACTGCTATCTGAACTGGTCTTGAAACTTTCATATTTTGTTAATTTCCTAGATATTCCTGCATTAGCAAACATTCACTGCTGTTCATCCATCTTCTTACCATATGCTAGTAAACAGTTGTTCTCAACTTTGGATTGTCTTTCAGTGCTTACTGTTTGTATATGGTGAGCAAAGGCATTTGTTGAGGTAACTGAAGCTGGTTGTATGCTATTCTTACAGCTGTGGTCTTTGAAGTTTGCTGTTATCATATTCCTGTTCATGCTGCGTTCCAGTTCACCGTTTACATATCATTTATGGAATGGTTTCTCCTGTAAAGCATCAACAGGGAATTTTTTTATTTTTGGGGGGGCTCAGTCCTACCTTATCACCATATACATTGTCTGGAAGTCAAGTACAATGGCAACACAACCAAACAGACAAAGCTCATGTTTAGATGATGCTATCGTCTCAGTTTCAAGGCTATTGGGATTTATGTCGGCTTCCTAACATGTCTGAGCCTGGTTTGGCTTTGTGCATCTGTTCATTGGGGCATTGTGAAGAGCCTGAGCTCACCCCTCTCAGACGAAAACAGGAAGTACAAACAACGCACAAACAACAGCCTAATCGCTTCCTGTCAGAGATCTTTTGCGGAGCATGACCCATAAGAGAACAACAGTGCTGTTGGTCAGATAGCGAGATATGAAAGGTCATCTCTTTCATCATACTCCATCTGATCACAGGCAAACACAAAGCTGCGCAAAAGTGTTTATGGTTAGATATATACTTAAAAGATACATATTTTCGAGCACCCACACACTATACTTATGGACACTGGCCAACACACACACATAACAACTACAGTCCATGTGCACATGCCCACACACAGTGACACTGCAGTGATCTAAAGGGAGAATCACACATAATTACACTCTCGGGTCAGATTTATAGTGAGCATGGATCCAACAAAACTGTGATCATCAGATGAGTGTGTGCATTAGTTTGAATTTATGTGTACATGTGTAGAAGGCATTTGTGCCCGGGGATGTGAATGGTTTGGAAATATGTGTACCTTTACATAAACCATACAGTATGTGCTTTTGTTGAATATGCGGTGTGTGGATGTGTGTGTGCCGAGGTTAAAGCCCTAGAGATTTAGGGTCTGCGTTATGTTGTATATACCTGCCAAAAGATATATGTTGTGTTTGTGAAAATCTAACTGCATTTTCCATGAGTATGTGTGTGTCTTTGAACTTATATTTTTTATGTTGTGCCTAAAGCAAGGATTGAAACTAGAATCCTGAAAATCCCTTGGGCTGAAGAATAACTATAACTTAAATCTACACCATGTTATAAGCACTCACCCACATCAACCTAAACACACACACACACACACACACACACACGTTTACTTAGCTATCTAAATGGGGAAATTCCATAGGCATAATGGTTTTTATACTGTACAAACTGTATTTTCTATCACCCTACACCTAACCCTACCCCTTACAGGAAACTTTCTGCATTTTTACCATTTTAATAAAACGTTGTTTACTTTATTTTTATACCAGTTTTACTAATGAGGACGTCTCCAAATGGAGATTTTGTCAGGTTTAGCTCACTTTTGGGTACAAATGTGTCCCCAAAATATGGTTAAGTAGGTACACACACACATATTGACTCACCCCTCCAATAATAGTTCTCCTCAACAGCTAGCAGTGTTGAGGTGACTAACTACTAAACTCAGACTGTTAATTAAAAATGAATAAAACATGTTTTGTTGTTGGTGGAGGTGTTGTTGTTACATACAAAATATAATATTTATTATATAATTTATTTTTATTAATATTTGAATACAATACTATTTAAATATTAAAAGCAACCATTTAAAAATGTAAAAAAAATGTTGTTATTGTTTTAATGGTTTAATTAGGTGTTTTATCGGTGGTATTTTATGTGAATTATTTTATTTATTTTATTTTATTTTATTATCTATCTATGCTTTTGAAAGGGTAGCTTTACTGTAGTTCAACTACTTTAAATTATGTGTACAGCATCAAAGTTGCTTCTCCAACAATGAAAGCCCGGAGACTTCACCCATAAACAGCAATGTCACTTTGAAGCACAGTTCCTCATCGAGCAGAGCGGCTCTGGAAAGCGTCATATCCTGAGACTGATCAGAACATGACACAGAGAATGTCCCGCCAAACTTTCTGCCTTTGAAGTCTAAAGCATTTCCATGGTGATTCCATTTTACACTTTTGACCCATTTATCAATGTTTTGACAAGAGTGAAAATGCATGAGTAAGCCAGTCATAATCACCAATCTCTGCTGGCAGTATAGAAGAAGCAAGCTTCTCCTGGAAGTTAAGCAGGCCTGGGAAGTTGTCTCTACTTGCATTCTGTCAATGATGATAGTGGAAAAAAGCTTGTAATGGATACATGCTCTGGTTTCTCTCAAAAGGCCTTTTGTTTTATGGAGATATCTGTCAGACTTAAACGGGATTTAGAGACACACGATTTGATGTGCAATTCTAGAATGTTCATTGTGCACATCATTTATCTTCCTGATACAAAAGTTACAGGAACATGGATTCAGAGTGTTTGTAAACTTAACATGTAGCGATACAGTACTCACATTCTTTCAAGCGTAACTTTTCAACAGTAAATATACATTTGATAAAAAATTAAGCAACAGTGCAAGATGTCTCAGCAAGTAATAATAATAATAAATACTGACTGACTATAAAAATAAGAAATACTAAATCTGTGACTATTGATTACAGCATTAAAAAAATATAATAATAAAAGAACAAATATTGATTATGACCAAAAAAATAAAGAATTCATGAGTATTTACTATGACAAAAAAATAATGATTACAAATAATGTAAAATGAATCAATATCAATTAACTATAAATATAAAAATGCTACATATATGACTACTAACTAGTCAGTGCATATATATATATACTAAATGTATAAATACAACTAAAAATAGAAAAAAATATATTACTTTTTACTGACTTAAAATACCAAAAATTACAAATTAAGTTATATGGACCATGCCTAAAAAATATCAAGAATACTAAATATATGACAAAAAACATATATTTAAAAAAAGGATTGCATTTATAACCATAGATGTCATTCTTTGAGACTGAAAAGCCATTTGTGTTTGTGTGTTTGTACTTTCATAACAATCTCCTTGGAATGCTTTTGAATGGAAAATCAAAGCCTTTGATTTGTTGCGTTGTGGATGGTGGTCAGGTTGTGCACCCAGAGGCACAAATTTGCCCTACAATATCACTAACATCAGTCATGCTCTCTCTCTAACGGCCTCCTTCGGGATTTATCTGGCCTCCCCAGTGCTTGCACAACCCCAGCCAGTCCCAAAATTTGCACAAAAAGTGACAAGGAGGACATATGAAAAGAAATAGGATGCAGAAGAGAGAGAGAGACGTACCAGGGCCTCGTTTGCATGAGAAACAAGCTGCCACTGCTAAAAGGTGCCCTGGAGGATCATTAGAGCTGACATTTGTGTGCCATTGGATCATTTCCTTCCACCTCAGCCATAACGTGCTCTGCGTCGCACGCTCTCTTTATGGAGAGGAGTCTTGCTTTTTATTACACGCTTGTTTTGTTATTTGCATTTACAGAGTGAACTCTAAGGTTATACTGCATTCACTGCGTCGATCTGCTCAACGTTCTGTACTCCCATAGAGACTGTTTGTGTAATTGTGGAAGAAACTAAGTGTGTGAAACAGCCAAGCCCCTCTAAAACACCTTAACTAGCTTGTAAAATCCACTGAAAGGTCACAGTGAAATATTTACTTTCAAAGCGCCCCTCTTGTATCAACTGTGGGGGATGTTTTTAACTATGGCCATACGCAATCTGTTTTAGCCATCAAGACAGCAATTTGAGACATACGCAGAGCATATTTGTCATATGAGATTACTTTTGAACGGTCTATGCAAGCTTACTATAAGTGCATCACAAAAAAGAAAATGTCTTTGCTATAAATGCTGGAAAATTCTTGAAATGCAGTGCATCTGTTTCCAGGACAGCATCAGCCTGGGAAAAGAATTTGTACGAACAGATTCTTTAGATGATTGAAAGTGATGTCTGCGAGGCTTGCCATATGACGTGTGTTCTGCAAAAAGAAGGAAGACAAATTTGAAGCAAATTGTTTTCACTGCAGCATCTGCAGGCCAGCTCTAATACCAGTTCAAGCTCCTGCTTGAACATTTTCATGCCCCGTGAATGTTGTACAGACAAGTGAAGAAAAAAATAGTGATGTCTTTATCTGGCCAGGCTTTGAAGCGTGGACATCTGCTTTGTATTTTATTGCCGATCCCTCCACTCGGCCATCCAAAAAGCCGCAATTCCCACTCAAGCATTTGCTTAGGATTGTTGTAATTAAATACTTAGGTTTTATTGGCTTCCTCTCTTGCCGAAGACTTCCATGGGGCAAATTCTCAAAGGGAATGGAAGAGCTGACTGCAGATTGTGACAGATTAAGAGGCAATAAATCCAGGAGGGTTGTGAGGTAGTGACCTGTCTTTTTTTCTTACACATCGCAGTGTTTAGAGAGAAAAGTGCAGACAAGCTCTGTGCAGTCCTAACACAGCCAGAATAAGCTAACAGAAGAATGTCTGATGAGATTAAAGCGGAAGAAAGATAAGAGATGTTCAGACGTGATGCAGTCAGTTTGTGTGGTAGAAAGAGAGCATGAAAGAGAAAGCAGATATCCTTCTGAAAAGAGAAGAATCAAGTTCATAGGATGAGTGAAAAGAGAAAAGGAAAGTTTTGAAAAAAGGACAAATGATGTGGGAGAGGAAGAGACTATGCAAAGTGTGTGTGTATAATGGAGAAAGGGGTGTCTGAAGTAAGCAGTGTGTGTGTCTGTTTCTGTGTCTGTGTGTGTGTGTGTGTGTGTGTGTGTGTGTGGTGTTTAGAAGTGTTTTTGTGTGATGCTGTTCATTTTTGTAATGTAAGTTGAAGCACATAATTAAAACAACAGAGAAAAAAGTTTTACAGGAATATCAACTAATTTTTTATTGTGAAGGATGAATACTGTGCTAGTGGTACCAAATGTAATTACAATCTGTTTGTTTGAGCATCTGAAGGGCTAGACAGAAAAAAAAAAATATAAATCAGGTTTGTATCTCCAGCTGCCAATGTCGAGAAAATCTATAATAAGTTTATTATTATTAGTATTAGTATTAAGTATTCGTGTTTTTTTGCAGACAGAAATATAACTAAATGTAGTCTGTTATAAAAATTATACCAAAATATTAAATTCTGACCAAAAATATATTTAAAGGACTTACTCAAACGTACGTGATGACCATAGCAGTCATTCTCTGAATTTCCAAAAGCCCTTTGTTGCAGAAATTCACATTTCATATTTAATTAAATAGGTAATCTTACTAATTAGTGCTAAATTTAAATAATAGGCACCTTTTTTTTCAGTAAGGATATTTTTAATTAAAATATTAAACAGTACAAAGAAATGTATGTGAACTATAGCTACAACAATCCGTGATGCTCTACTCTGCACGGTGGAACCAGAAGCCCATCCTCTTTATCTGCCAGACCCATTGCTACCCCAACCCTGAAGCGTCAGTTTCTTTGTCAGTGAAAATCGGAACTCCTTCCTCCACTTTGCCCTCGTGTTCCCTTGTTTTTCCCCAACTGCTGATGGCGACTCGGCAGAGGATGTTAACAAATAAGGAGGAATGCAAGTACAAAACAGAAGCAACACCAGAAGGTTATGACCATTTTAATGAGAATTGCCCTCCCTAAAAGCGAGGCGACCACCCACAGCAGCCAGTATGCGGGAGACAGACGTGCCGCACAGCCATGAAGGGCTTCGTCAGTAATGGCATCATGTTTGCATGTCAAACGTTATTCCAGTTTCTCAGACGCAGCCTCACGAGGGCTGCCAATCAGATGCTCTTTCGTTACTACGAACCTTAGCGATCAAGGACATGACGGAATCGCCTCTTAGCGGTCGGTGACCTAAGGACGAAAAGTGGTGGAGTACTTGCAAATGTACAATGAGTGTCCTGATGATGGTGTAAAGTATTAACATCAGTGTGTTTCCCTGCACTGCAAGAAGATGTTTAGTCATCAGGTAATCCCTGAAGCAAAAGCTTTAAGGGAAGAAGTGAGCACTAGTCTGATGGGTTGTGTTCATTCGTGTGCAACCAGTGTCAACAACTGATCACCAAAAAGGGAAGTAACAATGGGCTCTGGATGGCGGCCAAATGCTTTTTCGATACTCTTCAAACTTCTATTGCCGGAGGTTATAAAAATGGTAAGTGTTAAATTGTGCATAGTTGAAAGATGTGTCACTACTCAGAAATGTGGATGTATGAGTGAGTGCAAAAGTCCCTGGGCCACGTTGGATTTGTTGTCCTTTGGCAGTCATCACAGCAAGTGATGGTGACCACCCACAAGTGGCTGTGGTAGGGTTCTGAGAAGCCCTGCGGTCGGTGTATCTAATGAAACTGGCATCCATAGCTACAAGCCACAAGCAACATGCGATGGGCACCACGTGGTCTCCTGTAGAAGACAAAAGCACACAGATTTGTGTGCCACTGAAAATCAATTAGAGAAGGACTAAATTTCAACTTCAATTTCTGATTTTGAAACTGTGTAGAACCCGGATGCAGGAATTGAACTTTGGATATAAATATATAAGAAGTAGTAGAATGAAAATGACCGACTAAAAGATAGATAGAGCAACAGAATGATAGATAGATAGATAGATAGATAGATAGATAGCTAGATAGATAGATAGATAGATAGATAGATAGATAGAGCAACAGAATGATAGATACACTCTAAAAAATGGGTTATTTTTTTTACCCAAATGCTGGGTTAAGCCTTTTAAGCCATTTTTGGGTTATTTTTTCAGTGTTTGAGTAGTTTTTGTGTTACCCGGCTCCTGGGTCAAATGTAACAACCCAATTTTTGGGTTGTTTTGCAGCTCCTGGGTCAGACATAACAACCCAGTGTTTGGGTTTTTGTGTTACTCAGATCCTGGGTCAGACGTAACCCAGCGGTTGAGTTATTTATTGCAGGGATTTTGCGTCTTCTGTTCTCGAGAGAGCAGTTCTAAGCCCCATCGAATTGATGCATTCTTCTGTAAAATACAGGTTTGTGTACATTTTTTATCTATAAAATCGTTACTGTGCTGTATATCATTCAATTTTATGCAGAGCAACATACAGGCGCGCGGTGTGAATCACCTTTAACGAGTGCCGCAGTCTTTTCGCGTGATGGAAAAGCCTGATGCTTTATATAAAATAAACGATTTTATTCATAAGGAGACAGCATATAATACTTTGGATGTTAAAACATGTACTCAGAGCTGTTTATTGTTTGTTTATTGGCAGGTTATGGAGTCACAGCTTGTTTCGACTAGAGTGAAACGCAGGGCGGCGGTCCGTTAGCAGCTCCCCGCTGAACACGACTCCAGCTCGAGCAGGAGAACCAGCTCCATACGGTGGAAACAGAATAATAGAGACTGGTCGATTACACGTGAATTACTTCTGTTTAATGTTGAATTGTTCTTCTAATGTTTGTTAAACGAGTTTAAATATAGGCAATATGTATAGCCTATTAAAAACGATATAAACAATGCTGTAAATGATAAATAAAGGAAAATAAAGGATGTTATCATGCAAACCAGTGGTTGTGTGGAGCATTTTAGAAACGTTTATCTGTAAACATTATTTAATGTATGAAATAAGATAGTAATATAGTCTAAATGAATCAACCCATTATGCTGGGTTAAATAAACAACCCAATTTGCTGGGTTTAAATAAAAAACAAATCCAATTTGCTGGTAAATTTATCCAAGGAATGGTTCTGTCTAATGTACCGGCCCTTGGGTAATAACAACCCAAATTGGGTTGTTTTTAACCCAGTGTTTTTTAGAGTGTAGGTAGATATAGATAGATCTAGTATCTAGATGGAGTGCCGTTAACAGAGCCATCACACGTGGAGGAGTGTTTTTTTCTTCGTTTTTATCTTTCAAACTAACCTCCTGCTGTCCAAATCTGTTTCCATTTATTTAGGGGAAGTCGGTCAGGAGAGAAATGTTCCATGTGAACGGCAATTGAAAGCGCAATGGAGCACAGGCCACAGGACCTGGTCACAGAGCATTAACTACACATCGGCATCATGCGTCATTAAAGAAATGAGGTTTGCTTGTAAGTGTTCGAGTAAATTTCTACAGGTGTTTTTGAATTTGTGTAGCATTGTGCACAAACTGTGAAACTCTCTGATTAACGTCTGGCCCTTGTTATACTCTAATGATTGATAACAGCCATTATTTTAGGTTTGTTTGGTGTACAATGGGATGCAGAGATTTTCTAAATGAGCATTAACATGAAATTTCCTGTTACCATTTGTTTAATATTTGAGGTTTTAATGAGTTTTGGCTCTGGACTTTGAATAATGTAAATACATAACGCATAAACTGGATCCAGCTTGACTTAAGCAAAAGAATTAAGTAGATCTTTAATGAAGTATGACACGTAATATAGTAGAAAATTAAGTCTAAGTTGACAACACACAGTTCTATCAATTCTCTTGTTAATTTCCAACTGGAAAATTGGTTTTAATTAAAAGATGCAGCTGAACAGGTAGAAATCCTGCAGTCATGTTATTCGTTCAGCATGTCATGCTATTATATATTAATGAGATTTTCTTTTCTCTTTACGCGATAGATGTACATTTCTTCTCAATCGATTTTTATCAACCAGCAATTGTTTCAACTTCAAACGCACTTTGTTATTTCATGAGCCTTCGGTAAGATATTTGTTTGGCCTCTGTGGGAAATCAAGAAGATGAATCAAGTGTGAGTCATTCTGTTACTCATAAGGACTTGTGGGCTTTCCCAACCGCAAACATTAGTGAACTACAGCCAGACAGTTAGCTACTGAGATAGCACTGTTGTAACTAGACACAACACAGTTTTATAAACAACCACAGATCAGTCAAAATAACAGAGGCAATGAAGCAGCAGTATTTCTCTTAAAGGGGCAGTTCACATTAAATTTAAAATTCTATGATTATTTCACCCTCATGACATTTCAAACCTGTATGGCATTTTCTGTAATCCACAAAAGATATTTTGAAAAATGTTTCTGTGGGTAATGACAAACATGTTTGTGTGAACTATCCCTTTAAGATGTGAAATGTGATTGTCACAAATACCTGCACTTTTTACATAAAATTTTTAAAGTCAACATAAAAAACAAATAGTCAACATGAAAAAAATTAAATTACATTTGAAAATGTCTAAAATTGCTATTCTGTTTCTATTTGATTGTTATTTGAATATCTTGTTTCACTCCAAAATACGAAGTAAAATGGCTTTAAAGTCACAATGGAAGTAGTGACAGATCTGTTCTTCTGTATTGTGATGTACATCTGTGTGTAAGATCTGAATGTAAGCTTGCATTCGATTGTAAGAAAGCGGCTAGGTTTAAGCGGAATAAATGATTGGAGAAGTCTGTACATGACACCAAAGACAAATCTGATGTTCCAGAATATCGAGTTGTGACACTAATTTAAAATTACAAGGTAAAAAAAAAAAAAAACACATCACATGGATGATTTTTTTTGACAATAAGATCAATAACATGCATTTAGAAAGGGTGAGTTTTTATTTAGAATCAGTTTAAATTATATTATAAAGGGGCTGTTGGATGCTTGATTCTGATTGGCTGACGAACATCCTCTCTCTCGAACGCTCTCACCAGAACCGTCGCAGGGGCTGTGCGAAGTGTGCGGCCGCACAGGGCCTCGCAACTCTAGAGGGCCCTCGCTCCTGGCCTGCATTGTATGTGGTTTATGTCTAATTTTTTATTACTGTTTTTCCACCCAGCATTGATCAAATACAATTCCTGCTTTCTCTCGCTCTCAATTATATAATCAAGGCCACGTCAAAAAAAAATTCTGAATTTTTTTTTTTGAGAGAGCAACCGATTTTGTAGACACAAGTTGGTTGGTGAGAAAAGGAAAATAATTTAAAATAAAGAAGTATTTCAGAAGTCACTGCGAGGATCGCTGGATGAAGTAAATTGACTTTTACCAAATCCGTTATGGTGAGTTGACCTGAGTTCATCTCATATTTTAATTATTGGCCTCACACTCCATGTTCGCACAGGGCCTCGCACCCCTCTTGCGACGGCCCTGACACTCACACATACAAACACACACACACGGAAACATGTTGTCAGCGCTGTCCACGACTTCATCACTAAAATAGTTTCGCTACTGAAAAGCTACATGACATTTCTCAGTAGCGAGGTGGTAACGTCGCTGTTTTTGAGGCAGAAAACCTTACAGCTTTGTTGTTAGTAGAGATGCTGCTGCCGAACACTGTTGAGAGACGCACAGACGCAAGTAATTCACGCGCTTAATCTCTCTCATAACTGCATTTTAGTCTGCATATTAATACTAGCTCTGAAATCTACTATGGAATTAGCAACGGAGGCTTGGGATGAGATATGTAAGGATAGTCCTACACACAGTCAAATACTGAATGTCTTGAAATATAACATCTGAACAATGCCTTGGAAATGGTGACTGTTTTGTCATGTAATATATACAGTGACCGCATTACCACCTCTGGTGTGCATTATTTTTGTAATATTTCTAAAGCCGGTCCTTAATTATTCCTTACTGCTTGTCAAACTGACTAAAAACAGACCGGTTCTGTGCACCTGTCTGATTAAATTACTTAAGTGACGTCTGCTTTCAGATTGAGTGGCAATCAGCAAGTAAAGGACATCTGAAGGACAGCCAGGATGAACGGGAGAGATACAGAAATGCACTTCCTCTACACAGGTATTCCAATTCAGCAGAAAACGTCGCTATGTCAGGCCAGTGGACCCTCACTAGTGGCCCCCCTCCACAAACACACACCTCTATCATACTGTCCTGCTCTCCTACACACACATTGTGCCAATGCTTCCTGCATCCTCGCTGCCAGCGTGGCTTAGCCTCTGGTGGGTTGTTGGATTCAGGCGTCGGGGTTACTAGCCAGCAAGAGTGCTCTGTGAACACAGCCATGCATATGACAGTTCCATGGGACAACGTACAAGCGTGTGCATTTGTCTTGCTGTTCCTGCCCTAATCAGATCATCCCTGGGGTACATCTGATTGACACATTCTGCCTGCCTTCTCACCCTTTTCTGTGGGAAGTGCTGGTATGGCATTGGCTACTGCAGTGTGTTTTGTGTACATGAGCGGGTGTGTGCGCACCTTCACCCTAAGTAAATACACATATATACTGTAAAATACTTTTTTCTCCACCATATGATGCTGATAATGTATTTATTTTTAACCCGAACACCTTTCAGTTCCTTATTATTTTCCACAACAAACTGACTTCACTAAAACTTTGCATCACATTATATTGGTGTAAAAGCCTGTATTTTATTCACTAACCAACCCCAATCCAGTTTAACCAAATAGTTCACCTAAAAAAAATATATATATATATACAGTGGGTACGGAAAGTATTCAAACCCCCTTAAATTTTTCACTCTTTGTTATATTGCAGCCATTTGCTAAAATCATTTAAGTTATTTTTTTTTTTTCCTCATTAATGTACACACATCACCCCCTATTGACAGAAAAACACAGAAATGTTGACATTTTGAAGATTTATTAAAAAAGAAAACTGAAAGATCACATGGTACTAAGTATTCAGACCCTTTGCTCGGGACACTCATATATTAATCAGGTGCTTCCATTTCTTTGATCATCATTGAGATTGGTTCTACACCTTCATTTGAGTCCAGCTGTGTTTGATTTTACTGATTGGACTTGATTAGGAAAGCACACACCTGTCTATATAAGACCTTAAAGCTCACAGTGCATGTCAGAGCAAATGAGATTTATGAGGTCAAAGGAACTGCCTGAAGATTTCAGAGACAGAATTGTGGCAAGGCACATATCTGGCCAAGGTTACAAAAAAAATTGTGCTGCACTTCAGGTTCCTAAGAGCACAGTGGCCTCCAAAATCCTTAAATGGAAGACGTTTGGGAAGACCAGAACCTTTCCTTAGATGGCCGTCCGGCCAAACTGAGCTATTTGGGGGAGAAGAGCCTTGGTGAGAGAGTAAAGAAGAACCCAAAGATCACTGTGGTTGAGCTCCAGAGATGCAGTCGGGAGAAGGGAGAAAGTTGTAGAAAGTCAACCATTCACTGCAGCCCTCCACCAGTCGGCGGCTTTATTGGCGAGTGGCCCGACGGAAGCCTCACTCAGTGCAAGCCCGCATGGAGTTTGTAAAAAAACACCTAAGGGCCCAAGTGGTGAGAAAAGAAGATGCTGGTCTGATGAGACCAAGAAGAAATGTTGGCCTTTAATTAAGCGTGTAGGTGGGAGAAAAAAACTAGGGCATGCTCATCACCATGATCCATACAGTACCAACAGGAAAGCAGGGTAGGGATGCAGCATATGCTGGTGGGTGTTTTTCAGTGCAGGGACAGGACGACTGGTTGCAATCGAGGGAAAGCTGAATGCGGCCAAGTACAGGGATATATTGGACGAAAACCTTCTCCAGAGTGCTGAGGACCTCAGACTGGGCCGAAGGTTCTTTTCCAACAAGACAATGACCCTAAGCAACAGCTAAAATAACGAAGGAGTGCTTCACAACAACTCTGTGACTGTTCTGAATGGCCTAGCCAGAGCCCTGACTTAAACCCAATTGAGCATCTCTGGAGAGACTAAAAATGGCTGTCCACCAACGTTTAACATCCAACCTGACAGAACTGGAGAGGAGCTGCAAGGAGGAATGGCAGAGGATTCCCAAATCCAGGTGTGAAAAACTTGTGGCATCTTTCCCAAAAAGACTCATGGCGGTATTAAATCAAAAGGGTGCTTCTACTAAATAACTGAGCAAAGGGTCTGAATACTTGTGTAAATGTGATATTTCAGTTTTTTCTTTTTAATAAATCTGCAAAAATGTCAAAATTCTGTGTTTTTCTGTCAATATAGTGTGCTGTGTGTACATTAATGAGGAAAAAAAAAAAAACTTAAATGATTTTAGCAAATGGCTGCAATATAAAAAGAGTGAAAAAATTTAAGGGGGTCTGAATACTTACCGTACCCACTGTATATATATATATAAATATATCTCAAATATAGTTTTATCATATAAATCCAAACCTGTTAGACTTTAGATTTAGACTTGCATTTAAATGTACATTTACATTTAAACATTTAGCAGACACTTTTATCCAAAACAACTTACAAATGAAGACAATGGAAGCAATAAAATCACAAAATAGCAACGATGATGCACAGTGCTATAAAAAGTTAGTAGTTAAGTGCAGACACGTAGCAAGGGGTTTTTATAATCATATAATAAATACAAAGCAAACCGAATAGCGCAAGTAGTGTAGAGGACTTTTATTGCTTTGTAATCAGAAGCGCAGAAAGTCAGATTATAATGTATAGATAAATAAAAAGAAAACAAATAGAAACTGCAAAGCAAGTGTGTTTTTTTTTTGTGTTTTTTTTTTAGGAAAACAAGCAGTTAGTAAATAAATAGAGTGCACGTCTAAAAGGGGCAAGTTTTTTTTTTTTTTTTTTTTTTAAGAATATAATTAGAATAGAGATTGCTAGAGTTAGATGGTCAAATAAAGATGGAAAGAGATGTGTTTTAGTCGTTTCTTGAAGATGGGTAAGGACTGATGGATTGAGTTGGGCAGGTCATTCCACAAGCAGGGAACATTTAATTTAAAAGTCTGTAAAAAGTGATTTTGTGCCTCTTTGAGATGGCACAATAAAGCGCCGTTCACTTGCAGAACGCAAGCTTATAGAGGGCCCATAACTCTGAAGTAAGGAATTTAGGTAAATGGGTGCAGAGCCAATGGTGGTTTTGTAGGCAAAAATTAATGCCTTGAATTTAATGCGAGCAGCTACTGGTAGCCAGTGCAAAATGATGAACAAAGGTGTGACATGAGTTCTTTTCGGCTCATTAAAGATTAAACTTGCAGCAGCGTTTTGGATTAATTGTAGAGGTTTGATAAAAGTGGCTGGAAGACCTGCCAAGAGAACATTGCAATAGTCCAGCCTGGACAGAACCAGGATTTAATAATCTTTTGTCGAGCTTTAAAAACGTAAACACTTGATGTGTTGACTAACATCTAAAGCACATGTAAAGTAATGATTTTAATGTTAAAGTAGTGTGGTAAATATTTACATTTACAGTCAATTTATATGTACTAAATACATGAATTTACAGTACTTGTCATTCCATGAGTAATTACCCATATATTCCAGTTATATGACATGCAAGTTCAAAGGGAAATCACATAAAAGTTTAGTTACATAAATCTGGCCAGTATACATGTTTCAACGTTATTACTAACCTAATCTGAAATAGATATAAAAACTGCACTTAAGTTGTCAAAAAAAGTTTAAGCAAACCGAATTGCATTAATATAAATTTAAATCCAAGTGTAAAAAATATAAAGGTTTCATGATTTCTATATGAGCTCATCACGCTATTGGTATTTTACATGTTTCTAAAACAAAACCCTTAATTGTAATTAGGTCCATATAGATCACAAAATCAGCAGAATGGATGGAGAATGTTTATACCTAACACATAATTCTTTTGATCAGTCAAATAGCTGTCGATTGAGGTAAAGCCCATTCCATTTACAACACGCCCTATAAATGCCTCTCAGCAAACAGAAATTAATCTGATCTACTCTCCCAAAGGTATATGTACAGTAAATATAACTACGAGTCCTTCCGGACATACGCTGTGATGGACCGTATAATTTGATCAGATGGAGCGATCAAGTAAAAAAAATGGTGAAAGTTGCCAAATAGAAATGACTCATGGGCAGTGCCGTATCGACGAGTGCCCTTTTTGGGGTGTGTTGTGCGTACATGATTTGCATATCCTAGAGTGAATGGTCGCTACATAACTGCAGACAGGGAAATAACGTTGCTATCGAAGTTATCTTAGTGACTCCTCTTACTGAAGCCCCTTAAGTTTTAAACAGGAAATCTATTCAAGCGTGCTATGATATATCCGTGTTTAAATACGCAGATCTGGCTAAGTTGTGTATTCCAGCGAGAGTTGAAGTGAGATCGCGCGGTCGCTATCGTTCTGTGGAAATCAGTGAATTCTTAAAATCACACTCTGTATGGTTTCACCACAAGCCGATTGCCAGATGTTGCTTGACAATTCCAAAGCAGAGACGAAGAGCAGAGCTTTCATCTTCAACAGCAGCAAACACAGTTGTTGAGAGACAAACATGAAAGTGTTCAGGTGGAAACGTTTTCTGCTTGTTTTATGGGGACTTTTGGCTTATCTTGATTCAGAGATAGAGCGGTAGCCTCAGCCTGCGGTTAACACCCAGATATACTTGATTTCAAGGAGGAGGCCCATGTGGGACCTGCATGTGTGAGTTCTGCAAGCTGTCACTAAACGGCTCCTCGCATAAAGACACAGAAAGAACCAGGGCAACAATTATTTTTGCTAATATTCTGTGCCTGATGGAGCAGAGGAATGGAGATGTCAGCTTAAACATTCCATAGGATCTAAGGATATATATGGTTTAAGATGGTCGACTGTGGCTGAAGCTTCAAATGACAAAATGGGCCTTCAGAGTTAGCAATGAAGAGACACCCTGAAACACACAAACACACGAGAGAGAAGGTATGATGACCCACAGTACAACCAATTCGTTTTTAAACCACACAAGTATTTTATTTTTTTTTTTTTTTTTTTTATTTTATTTGAGTTCAACATTTTAATTTTATTTTTTTTGTTACAAACGCATATTTTTTTTTCCTAGTACCCCAAAAAAAAAACATTAGAAGGTTTCATTGATCTAAAAGGGTTTACAGTCTAATGTCATGGGAGATCATAGGATAACCATTTTTTAGCTCATATGATGCCATAGGAAAACATTTATAATTTTCATGGTTCTTTAGAAAAACATCTGTGCTGGTGCTTCAAAGAACCCCAGATGGCTTCAACTTTCCTCTGATAAAGGAATAGATTATCCAAAAATGAAAATTGTGTGTTGATTTACTCACTTTCATGTCCTTACAAACTCATTTTAATACCAATAAAAACTAAAGTATATTTAAAAAATAAAAAAAAACATTTTGGTTGGTCTACTAAAAATGAATTGGGAACGGCACTCATTCTTTTGTGACCAGGCACTATTGACATCAAATCACACAGAATGCATCTAATGTGATCATGATTGATTTAAGAGCTACAACAGTAAGTATTAAAAAACATATCACATATTATGTTCTTTGAAATGCAGGTTCTGCAGTTTTGAAATAACATAAATGTAATTTATGTATTTCATTTTTGGGTGAGCTAATAACTTAATGTATAACAACATGAAGAACATTTTTTCTTCTCCACAGAACCATATAAGCTACTGTAGCCAACAAACTCCTACAGGAAAAAAAAGATTCTGATAAATTCTGCTGAACCTAAAGTGCACCAAATATCTACATCCAAGTCACAAATTTAGCTTTCTACTACAGGATAAGTACTTCTGGCAAGAAACTGAAAATGACTGTCTGAATTTACAACACTTGTTTTGTTATCAGAGAAAGCTGGTAACAAAGATTAGTCAGCACCTCTAGAGCAGCTGAATTCAGCCATATCGCGCACTTATCTGATGATCATTTGAATTAGATGCCGAAACACTCCACACATGATCTTGTGTTTCCATATCTAGGGTTTCAGTTTCCTCTGAATTTTTAGAAATATGACATGTCCCATACAAGCCGAATAACCTCTGATAAGAAAAACAGAGCAGAAAAATAGCCCTAGATGTCAGTATTTAACATCAGGATTCAAACATTTGCTCGGCCACATTTTGAGCTCAGACCACAGCAGTCTAACATAGAAATAAAGCAGAAAAGGACTCCCTTCTGTTTATCTTACCCTCGGCATCCCACTGCTCAGTTTGTGTGTCTGTGTGTTCTGGCTATTTTGGCTTTGCTCATGAAGAGAAGCCCACCAGAGGATGAAAACAACACAAATCAATTGTGCTGATAGCCTCCCTCCCTCTCCGCTCAGAGGCCAGCAGCAGTGATATATACCAGCACTTTACAAAAGGAAAACACACACTAAATACTTGCAATATAAACATTTGTCAGATGAATGAGAGAGAGAGAGAGGTGGAATGGCAGGGAAAAATGACGATGTGAGTGATTTATCGGCAAAGGATGAAACACGCGGCTTTCAAAGAGAAGTATTCGGTCAGAAAACTGATATACGAGCTGTTACAAATACTTCCTCTCTTTGTTATGAAGCAGTCCGTGACACATCTGATAAAGATGACCTGATAAAAACATTTAGTGCCATGGAACATCATGTTTCACTTCATTCACAAACAGTGAGCCTTTTGTGCAAAATTGAGGGTAATATCAACAGTTCTGGCAGAAGAACGACTGAAAAAGCAAGACATGCTGTATAAACACTTATTAGGAAGAGACAGAAAGGAAAGATGGAATTCAAAGTCTGTCAATTCATTACATGTTTAGGTCTGCCATATTCAATTCATACTATTCAGACCTCAGTACAGATGATAATACAAAGGTTCTTTGTTTGCATTGGTGTTTTCATGAAGATCCTTGAACATCCATGGAAACTTTCCATGCACACACAGGGTCTTTAAGTGGAAAGGTTTTTTAAGATTGTTGAAATGTCTTACACTAAGAAAAATGAGAAAGATCACGAAAGGTTCTTTTGGGAACCAACTAGCTTTTTCTATGGCCAATCACGGCAAAGTGTGTACGGTGGCGACAAGTAAAAACAAAAAACCGTCGCTCGACAGCCGGGCTGCACGTGAGTGTAAGGGGTAATACTTGGTTATAGATCGCTGTTGGAATTAGTATTGCGGCTAAGAAGGAATATTTCGGTCGCTATTTCTACGTTAATTTGTTGGTTGTATTTTGATTGCACTTTATGGTAATTTCTAATAATGCCCTCGCTAAGAAGGACGCGCGTGTACATTTATATGCTTCCTTCCTGCGTTGAAGTGCGACTGTAGTTTTCGATTGGAGGAATTGCCGGATATAGACTATGGCGTGCTTAATTAGAAAGGCGGCACCTGTTTCACTGTAGGTGTTTAGACTGGTATTATTGATGTCTGTGCGCTGACGCGGAGATCGCGCGACGCATCAGGCCTCCCTCGTGTTGAAGACAACGAGGGTAAAGACCTGCGTCTTACATGCCCGACTCCACCCAGCAACGAATTGCCCAGGCACGTAAGTATCATTTTTGCTCTTCCCTGTACCCACTCTCCTTTTCTGTCCTCTCTTCCACCTCTATCATGTGTTTCCAAAACATCCCAGTTGTCTCTCAACAACGCTCTAACATCACACGCAGACGGCAACACAATCTTGCTAACCTGCATCCTATCTCTACATCCTCTACTACACCTCTTTCTTTCTCTATGGGTCTCTGGAACTGTCAGTCTGCTGTAAACAAAGCAGACTTTATTTCTTATTTTCTTTTTAAACTCCACATTAGCATCTTGGGCGCTGACTGAGACCTGGATTCGTCAGCAAGGACCGCAGCAGACCCAGTGCATCTTGACGAATCAATGTCTCGTTCTCTCATACCCCCCGTAAGGTGGCCGGGGTGGGGGCACTGGTTGCTTCATTCTAACAATTGGAAATAGCTAAACCCACTGACCTAGGCAATTAAACTCATTTGAAATCTATGTGATCACTATAACAGCTCAAGTAAAACTCCAGGTTGTGGTAATTTACCGCCCTCCTGGGCAAATTCTATCCACTTTCCTAGAGGAGCTGGATGGGCTGCTGTCCTCTTTCCCGGAGGATGGCAGTCCACTTTTATTCTTAGGCGTCTTCAACATTCATCTGGACAAGCCTTTATGCTACAGATTTCCATTCACTCCTTGCTTCATTTGATTTCAAACGGCTTACCACCACAAGCATTCACAAATCAGGCAACCAACTTGACTTTATTTACACAAGTTATTTTATTGCAGACAACATTTTGGTAAAACCCTTACACATCTCTGACCATTTTTTCATTTAATTTAAACTACATTTTGTTACCTGTGTGCCACCAACCCCCATACCGGTTACTTTTCGACGAAACCTACGCTCCCTTTCCCCCTCCCATCTGTCCTCCGTTGTATCCTCCTCTCTTCCATCACCTACCCATTTCTCACTTCTAGGATGGGAATGCAGCACCTGACATTTATGCTCACTTTAACCTCTGTCTAGAGGAATATTTTGTCCTCTCTCTCCCGGCATCACGGGGCGCCCTGACTCATGGTATCCGATGTTTTTCGTGATACACGACCAAACTCAGGGCAGCTGAGAGAAAATGGCGCAAATCAAAAGATCGGTCTGACCCGAGTATGTATCAGTCTTTGCTTTCTTCTTTCTCTGCTGAAGTCCATACTGCTAAATCTTCATACTTCCACAACAAGATAAACAGCGCTCCAGACACACGTAATCTCTTCAAAATTTTCCATTCTCTCCTCTGTCCCCCTCCACTACCTCCTACCACTTCTATAACAGTTGATGATTTCGCCACATTCTTCACAGAAAAAACTAGAACAATTAGTAGTCAATTCTCAGCCCCACACACACACATGACTTCAAACCAACCACACCTACTGCAAAAACTCCCATCTTCTCCTTATGTCCCCTCACTGAGGCAGAAGTATAAAAACTTCTCCTCTCCAGCCATTCTACAACATGCCCTCTAGACCCAATCCACTCACACCTCCTCCAAGCAATCTCTCCAACACTTTTACCAGCACTCACACACATCAACACATCTCTCCTCACAGACACCTTCCCCACTGCATTCAAGCAGACTCGGATAACCCCACTGCTCAAAAAAACCTACATTAAACACTTAACTTACAGATGGCTACAGACCTGTCTCTCTCATTCCATTCAAAGCGAAAACCCTCGAAAGAGTTGTTTCAACCAGATATCATTGTTTCTTTAACAGAACAACAAACTGGACGCTAACCAGTCAAGTTTCAGGAGTGGACATTCAACTGAGACTGCGCTACTGTCAGTCACAGAAGCCGTGCGGATTGCAAAAGCTGATTCCAAATATCAGTTCTTATTCTGCTTGATCTTTCTGCTGCTTTTGACACTGTCAAACACCAGATCCTCCTGTCTGCCCTCTCATCAATGGGCATCACAGGGATTCCACTTCGCTGGTTTGAAACCTATCTCACTGGTAGGTCTTTCAGGTGTCTTGGGGAGGGGAGGTATCCAAAGCACATCAACTGGTCACTGGCGTTCCTCAGGGATCAGTTCTTGGACCCCTCCTCTTTTCCATATACACAACATCACTGGGTCCCATCACACAGGCACATGGCTTATCCTACCATTGCTATGCTGATGACACAAAGCTTTATCTTTCATTTCAACCAGATGATCCAACGTTAGCTGCACGGATCTCAGGCTGCCTGGCAGAAATCTCGGCATGGATGAAAGAATATCAACTACAGCTCAACCTGGCAAAGACTGAACTTCTTGTATTCCCTGCCACTCCAACTCTACAGCATGAATTTTCCATCCAGCTAGGTTCTTCTACAACTACCACATCAACTTCGGTCAGAAATCTTGGTATAACCTTTGATGACCAGCTGACCTTCAAAGAACACATTTCAAAGACCGCTCGATCTTGCAGGTTTACATTGCACAACATCAGAAAGACCAGGCCCTTTCTAACGGAGCATTCGGCACAACTTCTTGTCCAGGCCCTTGCCATCTCTAGGCTGGACTACTGCAATGCTCATCTGGCTGGACTCCCATCAAGCACAAACAAACCTCTACAAATGATTCAGAATGCAGCGGCACGACTGGTCTTCCAACGAGCCCAAAAGAGCCATGTTACACCTCTCTTTATCTCCTTGCACTGGCTACTGGTTGCGGCCCGAATCAAGTTCAAGAAATTGATGCTTGCATATAGAACAGCCTCAGGTTCAGCACCTGCCTACTTCCACTCACTTCTACGAATTTACATCCCCTTCAGAAGTCTGAGATCCACTAGTGAGCGACGCCTCGTGGTACCATCACAGAGAGGCTCAAAATCACTTTCCAGAACATTCTCGTTCACCACTCCTGGCTGCTGGAACGATCTTCCCACCCCTATCCGGAATGCTGAATCCCTTACAATTTTCAAGCAACAGCTGAAAACTAATCTCTTTCGAAGCTACTTGACTTCATCATAAAAAAAAAAAATAAAAAAAATCTCTCTTTCTTTCTTCCTCTCTTTCTAGCTTGTACTTATTGACCAATGTCCTAAGCCTTGGTATTACAACCATTCGTATTGTTTGCTCTTTTAAAGAAAGAAAGCGCTTTATGTATCCCAATGGTCAAGAGCTTTGGAAAAAAAGCATCTGCTAAATGACTAAATGTAAATGTAAATGTAAATAATTTATTAATTTATTCAAGAAATTGCGTTTAAAAATGCAGATTTATTTAGAAGTGACTGGTTGCATGTGAAATCACATACTTTCTGAGTACACTGTAAAAAGTAATCACTGAATCTACAAAAGCTATAAAAGCAAGTAAACATACCTGATTTTTACAAATTTGTTGAATTTACACTGTGTTATGTGAACTTTCAGGTGGATGCAATAGTTAAACTAAACAACTTTAGTAAACAATATTTAAGAGCATCTAGTTTGTTGGATTAAATCCCACAATGTGCCCTAATAACTCTAGACCAGTAGGTGGCGGAAGTGCACCAATAGGTGGCGGAAGGTTGGTTTAAACAAAACATCACCAGAAGAAGACAACGAACTGAACTTCAGAGTCAGATCGTGTTTGAAATGTGGCCGCAAGATTAGGTACGTTTTTGGTGATCTACTTATAAACTATATTGTCACAGTACCTGCTATAGTTTTTGAGGAAAAGAAAAAGCAGATTTCATTAGTTTTTACTGACGAGCATTCCTGTAACCATCAGTTAGCGTACTAGCTAGCCAGTGGCTTACAAGCTAGATTACAAGCATCGATCTTCCTCTTTACTGCTAGTTATAACACGAAATAAACGTGAGTAAGCATCATAAAATATGTTGAGCGATACAGTACAACTTAATAAAATTTACCATGTCTTATGTAATCCGTTTTTCAGCATTTAATGTTTGAGCAAATGTCATGAAAACAAGTTATCATCACAACCACTGTTTAAATGTTTATATTTCAGAAAATTATTTGGAGTAGAAACTTCATTTAAAATAATTTTTAAATGTGCGTCAATGCCCAGCACCAATTATAACCATTTTCTTGTCATATTCTATGTGCTCTTTTTTTGGGGACTTAAACTCATGCAGTGGAAGTGGAAGTTCTATTTGTTTATTGAGTGAAAAAAGAGCTCAACTGCTGAAAAACTTATTAAAGTATGGAAGCTATGGAATATGAAAATTCTCCAATTCCATGTTTCCACATAGTTTATGCTTATTCACATAGGTGTTTAATGAAAAATCATACTTTGCAGTTTTCTGAAACCCTGCACAGAATGAGTAGATATTCATCATATGTTATGCTGAATGCTTGTGCTTTAAGTGATATTAAATATGAGTTTTTATAATAATTGTACAGACATCTGACATCAACTGCAGTTCTCCACGGCCTTCCACTCTTCCCTGAAAAGGACCTTACTGATTTTACAAGACATGTTTTGTAAGTAATTTTGTCTGTTATATTCTGGTTATTTAGTGTAATGCAGACAATTCTTGAGACCTGGCAAGAAAAAAATCAGCACACAGAAACAATATAAGATAGAAAGGAATAAAGAAAGAGAAAAAAAACTTCTAAGGAAAAAAGGAAAGTGAATGTATAATAAAAGAACAGAGTTGGAAAGAGAAAAAACCTGAACTTGTCCTTAGATTACTCACCCTCATGTTCTGTTGTGATCTTCAAATAGGCTTTAAGAGAATTTTGATTGGTGGGTAGAGTTTTCGGGAACACAATTAAGATATTTCGGATGAAATCCAAGAGCTTCTGCAGAGTAGACAGCAACAAAACTACCCATTCAAGACTCCCAGAAAAGAACGAAAAGGACATCGTCAGAGAGTACCACGACGCATGCGTGTGCTGTGATGCTGCTGCGCAGGGCCAGCGTCGAAGTTTGTAGAATCACGATGCATGTGACTTGTTTACAAGCATTTCAGATTCATTAAAAATATCTTTATTTGTGTTCCAAAGATGAATGAAGGTGTTTCTGGTTTGGAACGACATGAGAGAGTATTACTTACAGAATTTTCCTTTTGGGTGACCCTTTTAAATAAGAGTAAGAAAAATAATGTGAAGAAAGAAGATAGAAATTAGGTAACAAGGAGTCTGACAATTTAGATGAAGGAAGAGTAAAGGAAACAACACAAAGAGGAAAGAAGTCAGAAAGGAAGGACAGAAAAGAAAAGAATAAAGGTAAGTAAGTGAAAGAAATATAAAAATCAAAAAGGAGGTTTGAAAAAAATAAAGAAATCAGATAAGCAAGAGAAATAAAACAAAGAGTCTAATATATGAGTGACAGAGACGTGAAAACCACTCGTTTAAGACACGGCATATGAGGGTGCTCTCTTGATCATGGTTTAGTGGTCAGTCTTTAGAAATCACACAAAAGAGAATATATATATATGTCAGTATTGAACCAAAATGCTGTTGTTTTTTTTGTTTTTTTTTACACTTTTCAAATGTCAAAGCAGCAGTTTCAGAATAGATTATTGTATAGCTGGCATACTGTTCAGTTTGTCTTGTCTTTTTGTAAAACAGATTGAATGTCTTTTTTTTTTTTTTTTCTGGGATCCACTGCTGTGCTCAGTTTGAAAAGGCCTTTATATCTAAACATAACGCACAGATATTAATTTGTTTGCAAATGTTTAACCTAAATATGTACTCTTAAAATGTAATTACCTATTTTTGTCATATTGTATTCTTGTTTCTAGGACTATGATGAAGAAGAGATGTCAGTCGGCCTGTTGACCGTGATCCCTGAGCTGAGGACTCTAGAGCCATACCTAACTCACTGCATTTAATGCCATGTCTACTGCAATAATTTTGGAAGGTACAATTGTATTGGATGATCTGGAAAATCCTCCCCAAGATATGCCTGCTCTTTGGATTTGGATTTATGCTATGAAATTATAGTGTCCTCCAGTACTGAAGGACACCTTTGTTTTCATTCAATGGCTGAACCTAGAATGCATTCTCTGAAAAATCTTCTGATGTAGAAATATGTCATTGTGGCGTGATGGAGCATTTTTCAGTGTAATTGTTCATGATTGATCATTATTGATTTAGAAAAAGGTAATTCTAGAAAATAGTAAATCTAGATTGTTTTTTCTATTTATTTCCTGAGTGCAGTATGTGCAATTTTTCTTACAGTGTTAAATTGTTGATTTGATAGCATGCCTAAAAAAATAATGAATTGAAGTAGCATTGTTTTAAACAAATAAATGCCCTACTGTTGTGCTAACAATCTGCTTTCTGTCTTTGTATTAACAACTTTAAAGGTTGGAGTACAGCTTACTTGAGGAAAATTAAGCAAGCTGCTTTCAACAGCATGTCTGTAATGTGAACAAAGCAGATTGTTTAAGAGAACTGTATTTGTTGAGTTCTGTGCATCGAAGCTTAAAGTACCTCTGTATAAGTGGCGAAACTTGTCACATGGTTAGCAGACATCAAGTTTTCTGGTACCTATACATATACACAAGTTCCTATACAAAGTTACGTAAGTTTTATTAACTCAAAAAGGATTAAACTAATTCGCTGGGGAGAAATTTGAGGCAATCAGTTTCCACAGGTTTTCCAAGGAAGTTCAACTAATGACTTTTTACAGGTACTTTTAAGTAATTTGCAACTGTTAAAAAAGTATGTTCTATAAATTTGTGTGGTTTTGTGAATTTAATCCGGACATACTACATGTCTCAAATACACTGATTCACCCAGGAACGAAATACCACTACTGTGTGTTGCTCACAGACGGTGAGATTTTTGTTGTGGCTTCGTTTGGAACTATTTTCATTGGCAAATCAAAAACAGGCAAGGTAACTGGAAATATTGTGTCTAAGTTACATAAAAAGCAGAATCACACTTGGAGTCATGCTGTTGGTCTAAATCAGCACTCTTATACGTGTACTATTGCTGAAATATAAATATATACAGTATATATCAAAATATTGTATTATCATCCGATACCATCACTGAACCATGGGACTACTAAAGTGCATGTAAGTGATAGTTGTACATAGTTTTTACTGCAACTTCTCTTTCAAGTTCCCACAGTCCTTTACTATTCTGAAGTGCA
The DNA here is from genome assembly GCA_018155175.1 of Sinocyclocheilus anophthalmus. NCBI lineage: Eukaryota > Metazoa > Chordata > Actinopteri > Cypriniformes > Cyprinidae > Sinocyclocheilus > Sinocyclocheilus anophthalmus. The sequence goes on along the minus strand of JADLZN010001070.1, from coordinate 57,417 downwards.
TGTTCTACCCATAATGCTGAGCAGTAGCGCTCACTGTGGGCCTTCTCATTGGTTAGTTTATGCAGCTGTGTCAAAGGGATAACCAGCTCTCTGAAGGGGTACAAAGGCTAGAATCCACCTAGAGACTCCACTGTGCTCAGGTTTCCTCAGTTGCGCTCACTCCTGCGGCCACATGCTGCCCAGACCCGGCCCTCATACAGTGGGAAGGAAAAGGCTGAGCGGAGGGAAAGAAAAAGAGGGAGAGAACAGGGGAGAGTGTGAAGGTGAAGAGAGGATCACCTCTGTGATGACGGCACTCTGTCAGGACAGGAATTCCTCCCTCTGTGTTTGATTGTTTTTCTTCAAAGCGGATGATGATGGCTCACATATTTCATCGGGCAGTTCGAGACAGACCTTCGCTTTCTGATGGAACTCTGGTTCCACTTGTTCATATAAGGGCATGTGAACAATATGGCTGCACACAGACACTCTCAAACCAACTAGTTCTGCTACTAGTCCTCACTTTGGATTTGTGTTGAGTGGTTGTGGATCACATGACTTCAGTTGCACTTGTTCTATACAATTGTCTGTCCACAAACTGCTTCTTAATCTATTTACGTGACATTCCTTTTCTATAATAACCTGCACCCAGCAAATATTTTTGGAAATGAGATGAAATAATAAATAAAATAATCAGCGTTCACATGCTGAGTCATTTACATACAGTAAACATGCCAACAAATCAATATGCCAAACAACTATTTGAGAACTTTTCTTGGCAACTAGTCGACTAGAAAAAATGAGTAGTCATGAAAAACCATTTTGCAACCATATCACAAATCTAAGCACTGAGATGCTAATGACATCATTTTGTTACCAAAAAGTACCAGATATAAATGCAAAATATAAACCATGATATCTTAATTTCATTCCTGTAGATTAAATGTAAAGGTAGATTAAAAATAAAAGAGGCAGTTATTAGAAAACCACTCATTAATCCGAATAAATTATGATGATTTACTGCACTTGAGAAGCTATTTTAGCACCTCTTGTGGTCAGGAGTGAGAACCACACAGACTCAAGAAGCAAGTATTTCTTAAGACTTCTGCTGGCACTCCAGTCGGCTAGCCATAACGGCATTTGTTCTGTGAAAGCGTGGCTGGTTATTGGTCCTGTGGTTTATGATCTACCCCACCGCTGCTCTGTTTGATGTGTAGGTTACAGTGGTTTAGGGGTATTATAGGACACTTGATCCGGGCGGTTTTCTTCAGCCCACTGCTAGAACTTTTGACGACTGTAAGTGAGGAATGACAAGCATGAGGGAAATGTCTGGGATCATGAATTCACAAGAGAGACACAAAGCCATATGGAGGACTTTCATGTGTGCTTCAGTGATACGGTCAAGAATAATTAGACCACGTAAAAAATATTGCATGCCGAGCATATCAGAATTTACATCTCAAAAAGAGACGAGTCACACTGTGAACCTAATCACAAAGTCAATGCATTGAATTGGAATTCCTGGATGTTTGCTAAAAAAAAGAAGTACAAAATAAAGAAATAAATGAAATGCCATGATATTATACACACTATTGAATATTTTATATTAATTATAACAATTAGTAATTTTAATAAATTATGATATACATACATACAGTGGGTATAGGAAAAAGAATACCCCCCCCCCATTAAAATAATACATTTTGTTCTTGCACCCTGAAATGAAAGGGACACAGTTGTTTTACCAGCTGTATTTACTCCAAGTGAAAGATATAACACCAACATGTCAGAAAAAAATTCTAAATTAAAAAACAGAATCACTGAGTTGGAAAAAGGATCACCCCGTTGTGTCAGTATTTTGTTGAAACAACTTTTGCTTTTATTACAGCCTTTAGTCTGTTAGGATATGTCTCTACTAACGTTGCATATCTAGACTTTGCAATATTTGCGGACTCTTCTTGCAGAATGCTCAATTCAGGTAAATTTGATGGTGAGTTTTTGGACTGCAGAAATCCACAGATTTTCAATTGGGAGCGACTAGGCCCATTCCTTTGTTCTCCTTCAACACTGTGTGCCAGTTTTGTGGTGCTTTTGGGTCATTGTTATGTTGGAAGGTAACCCTTCTTCCCATTGACAACTTTTTGCAGAGGGCAGCAGATTTTCCTGAATTTGACGATATTTTGCCCCATCCATTTTTCCTTCTATCCTGACAAGTGCTCCAGTCCCTGCTGCAGAGAAACACCCCCATAACAGGATCTTACCATCTTACCATGCTTTACTGGAGGAATGCTGTTAATTGGATGGTGAGCTGTACTGGATTTCCACCAGACAAATCGTTTGGTGTTGAGGTCAAATAATTCAATTTTAGTCTCATCTGACCAAAATACCTTTTTCCATGTGGTCCCAGAATTTTACATTTTTGGACTCCCAAAAATGCTGAACCCTTTTTTTTTCACAAACGTATTTTATTTAGCTTAAAATAATAATTTATTATTAAAAAATGTATTTATTGTTTAATTTCTTGATCGCTGGTCTAAATAAATAAAGGAAATAATTTACATCAAATAATATGTGACAAAACTGGGCCAATATGGCAAAAATACAAAAATAAATAAATACATACATAAAAAATATTTTTTTAGAAAACGCTAAATGAAAGCATTTTCATTAGTGACCTAATGGTCTCAGACCCCACTCAAAGTACCATAGTATTACGATCTGATACCATTACTGCCTCTCAGTACTTTTTTGGTGGTGTGCATCAATAGAGCTCAGTGATAACACAAACCAGCAGAACTCTGGGAAGTGTTATCATTACACAAAGTGACACTAGTGGTGCTCTGACTTCCGTGTGCGAGAAAACTGGTGTGGCTCGGCAAGAGGAAGACAGACATTTGCGGTGCTGCTGTGTAAAGTCAACGTCAAATCCCACCACAGAACTCACAGACATTAGCACAACTCACAGAAACCTGTTAATGCTTCCTTATGCTTTATCCAGCTGCCGCAGTCATTCACACACACACACACACACACATACATCCACAGGCCCTAGGGAGTAACCCAGAGCTTGAATGTATTACTTTACAGTGTGTCATTACTGTTCTTTTATTCCCACTTTATTAAGACGGATTTGAGATATATTTAACCGCCACCTAAGATGGGAGGGGAAACAGTCCAGAAGCCAAAGGACTCCCTGCCAAGGAAAGTCCTGAAAACTTGATGTATATCATTATAAAGCCCTTATAAAGCCGGACCGCCACCTCCACAATGCCTGCTTATGCTGAAGTACATAAATGATTGCAAAACCTGACGGTAGAGAACGGGGAGAACGGGAGACGTTGCTGTAAAAAAGGAGGGAAGCAGCCTGAAAAAAAAGAAAGAAAATTTGTGGCACGGTTAAAAATAATAAGAGCATTTCCACATTTTAATTCGCATAACTGCAATAAAAACTGTCTAAAAGGTCAAAGCTGTCTAAATAGAAACAAAGAAATCAATTAAATCATTATAATGGCCGAGTTGACAATTACACACCGAACCGCTGCCATATGAGCTTCAACAATATTTGCAGAAGATCAAGTACATCAAAAAATGAGGGAGCTGAAAACAGAAAGCAGAAAAAAATGTCATAATTGTCATTGAATATCCCAGCTCTTCAGAAGAGAGCTCCAAACCTGCGGGGAGAACTCAGACAGAGCGATTACTGATGTTTTTATTGCAACCGAATACGCCGGCAAAATAATTGACTGCCTGTAGGAAATATGAAACTTTTATAGATAGAGTCTCCGGGCCAGCAAAGAGTCAGCGAACGTTTGAAGCATCAGGTTAGTTGGCGCGTATAGAGACGCCGAGATTGAAGTCGTTTACAGATGAGTCAATGAGTGCAAACAGGCATAGGACTAACAGGTGCAGAGAGAGAGCTGTCAGGCGTTTCCCTGCCGGCGCTCCGTAATGAGGATATATCTCGTGGTGAGAGAAATTTATGGTGCTGCAGTTGCCTGTGTCTTTTTGGGAGTGAGCAGTGTGAGAAAACAAGAAGCGAGGAAGAGTTGAGATTGGTAGAGGGTGTGAAAGAGAATCGAATCCTTCAGTGATCTTTCTCTGACGTGATTGGGGTAAAGGAAGGATCAATGAAACCTTGCTGTTGGGTGGAGCATCACGGGTAGATTTGAATCTGAAATATTTTCTTTTGTTTGTTCCGCCACTGGCAGATCTAAATGAAAAGACAGAGGACTCAAAGGACATGGTAGAAAATGAGACATGAAGTTTACAGAGAACAAGAAAGACGTCAATGAAGAAAGTTTGGAGAAGTTTCGGCTGGAATTTTTTGAAGTGAGACGTTCCCCCTCCACTTTGCCCGCCTCCCTCAGTTATGTTTGATTTATAAAACACTGACTTTCAAAGTTAGTGAGTGTGTGTGTGTGTGTGTGTGTGTGTGTGTGTGCGCGTGGGAGACTCCACAAATTCATGCTGGATTAAAGGCCAGAAAGCAGGCATCAATCATGTTGGTGTGTGTATGTGATTTCTGTAAGAGAGAGCGTGTGTGCTTAAGTGTACTCGAGTATGTTTACTAGAAGGGGGATTTCGGCACAGCCTGAAGTTTGAACACACTGAATTAGTCAGTATACAGGCTGTAGATCCAAGACAAATAATGTAGTAACATGATTGGTCCCCCCTCCAACCTCACCCTTCAGAGCCAACTTGATTTTGAATTTAGTTCAATTAATACCAAAGCAAAAGCAGTAAGGCACAGAAATTGATCAAAATTGACAAAATTCTAATAAATGAGCTGATTCAAAGATTCATGAATTATATAGATATATATATATTGATATATATACATGAATCTCATCATGTTTTCTACAAAAATATTAAGCAGCACAACAATGCTGTTTTCATCATTGATAATTATAAGAAATGTTTCTCGAGGACCAAACCAGCTTGTTAGAATAAAGACTTGATTTAAAAAATTTTTTTTTTGTTTAATATATTATAAAAATAAACAAATTAATTTGTCTTTATGCTTTTAAAGACTTTTACTTTTAAATTTGACCAATCCCACACTTTTGGATGGGAGTGTATATATAGCAAATACATGTACATGAAGTTTTAAAAGTATTACTACTGTAAATGAAAGCTGTACAAACTAGTTGTTAGAAAGTGTATTCTTCGAATGTGTCTTAATTGAACAATATCTCCCCCCCCCCCCCCCCCGGAAAGGGCACCAAATGAACAAAAAACTGCCAATGGATACCCTTCACAGAATTGGTGCACAACACCCCTGGACCCTCTCTCACCCCCTTTCTCTATCTTGCTGCTGATCAATGGAACCTTACACCCCCTCCCAATCTGTCAACACCTGTCTTGCTGTATGGCCCATACATGCCTCCCTCTTAAAGAGCACTAATTAAAAGGCCAAGGGTCAACTGGATGGAAAACATAGCAGTGCAGAGCATTTGAACGTTGGATAAACACCACCAGCTTGTCACAACATTTTCTCTTCACCATTAAAAAAAAATTGATTTTGCTTCCAAAGCACTCCCATCCCTCCAGGCAGTCTCCATGAGCAGGACAGATTACAAAGATTACTGTGTTCTGCATTTCGACAGGCACCTTGATTGAAGACTATAGAGGGTCTTGGAACTGCTTATAAACATAATTATCTGGAGGATTTCTATGATGGTGATTGTATCTCATTTCTCATTTCAGCACTCTATTGGCAATTAATTACAAACGGATGCAAACCGCCAAAAAAAAAAAAGATACAATGAAAGCCACATTTTTGTACTTTATGCAGGCTTTGTTCAAATAAAGCGAGTTCAAATCATTTCAAAGTTCAAATAATAATTTGTATCATATACAGAAACCCCAAAAAGTATTAGGACACTTAAAAAAAATAAATGTATGTAAAATGCAATAAAATGTAACTTAAATGGATAGTTTACCAAAAATTAAATCACTGTCATCGTTTACTCACCCCTAAACCTTTCTTTCTCCTTTGGAACACAAAAGGAAAATTTGTGAAGAACACTGGGGTTGCAACAACATTGTACTGTATGGACATTTTTAAAAATATCTTCTTTTCTTTTGGTTCTCACAGAAGGTCTGGAATGATGAGGGTGAGTAAATAATGACTGGATATTTATTCAGTCCGTATGTTATCCGTTTAAGTGTCTAAATACTTTTGGCCTCTGTAAATGAAGTAAATGTTACCTGCAATGGCAGAATGATCACATTCTGAGATCCGTCTTCAACTAACAATGTTCAGCCTGTCATAGGGTGTTCACACTGAGTGCAGGTATTTCCCCTCCCATCGCTTTTCTTATTGGCTTGATGGAAACCAGGAATTAAATGTTGGGTGATGACCAAGTTTCCTTATATTGGCTTATAAAACCAAATGAGATGCGGTTTTAGGGTTTGCTTAAAATGCTGACTTGTTATTGCAGGCAGGCTGCCAGGAATGCGAGTCTTTGCTGGATTTGTGTAACGTATAAAAGAAATCATCCCGGCACCACGTCTCGCCAAAACCGCAATTGACCTTAAGATCTGCTAATCACTAAAGTCATATTAGAAATAAAAACGAGAAAATGCTCTGCCTTTAATTAAGGCTTGTTTAGTATGTTTATGATTTCTTTAACGACTCTTGGAAAGAAAATGCCCATTTTATGATGGGATAAATTGCCTGTGGGAGTGCTCAAGCACTGACATTTCCTCACGTTATCTTTTACTGTGATTTCTCTGATGTCATATATAAATCAAAATTAGGATTATTAGAGCAGGGGTTTTCAAACTTTTTGATGCCACGGTATGTTTAAAAATATGGCCCTTCGGAGAAACACTTTCTAAATAAAAAGCAGCTATTAACTCCTTAGTTCTAAAACCCCATTACTGTTGTGGAATGCGTTGTTTCTAAAGATATTTTTTTTAAAAAATGTTTTTGTGATATTTATACTGTATAAACATTATACAAATGACACATAATCACAGAATGTGTCATGCTTTATCAACGCACCACCTAAACTTATTGCAACGAAAAAAGGCAAGAGTTAAGTTGTTACGTGACCCTCGTCTCGCATTGCCCATACCCTCAGGACTGACGGGCGAAGGTTGGATCATGGCCGCTTCACTTGGCCATAGGACCCGCCCATTGAGGCGTTTTGACGACATGTCAAACAACAATCATCAGTTCATTTCGTTCATAGTACGTTTCGGGGAGGTGGAAGTGTGCAACAAAACAAACGTGTCGTGTGTAAAACTCTCTGATGTATTTTAAAGATTCTATGCCGCGAACTTTAAATATTTCACATACTGTTGAAAATCCAGCATGTAGTTGATCCTGATAAGCGCTCGTCGTCACAGTTGTAAACATGATGGCTTTCTTCTTTCGTGAGGGGTTTGGCGTCACAGCATTTTTGTTTCCAGGCGGAACGTTATAGAATGTGACGCACGTCTCCCGGAAATCCTGTATACAACTAATCCGATGACTACTACGGAACTCCTGAAGTGTTTCCACTTTTGTTTGCCATATGCATCAGACGTTTAGCCAACGGTCTGTGGGCGTGACGTCTGAGGCTGAGACTACAGTTACCCCATTTGGCGAGGTAACCATAGCAACCAGACTTGAAATATACATTTGCTAAACTAGCTATTTGTAAGGCCCTGTCAGTTTGAGTAATTCTGAAATCCCATGACACCAAAATGCAGGTTTCTTTTTAAATATGAATAGTAACTTGTAGTATATAATACAGATGAGCTTGTGAAACAGTGTTCAGTGGGTAACGCACTGCATGCTGGGAAGGTTTTCTGCAGTGTCCACCTACATGAGGCAGACAGGCGAATTTTCCCCTCCCACAGCAGTTCAAAAGCATCTTTCTGACTTTGATCATCCTTTCTTTACTCTTTTCTTCTCTTTTCTCCAACTCAAAGGACACACAGCAAAAAAAAAAACGTGTTTATATTTGCTCAAACAGAATGTTTGCAGACCTGCCACCTGTGTCCCATGTGTGTAAACAACCATCGCATGGTACACCCACTGAAGCGTAGACGCACATTGTTATCCAGTCAACAACACTTGCAAAACAACGTTACCTTTGATCAACTAGACGGCGTCCTTATTAAAACCACGAGTGGCAGGCACCATCTCGCGCTTTCTGCCGCACTGATTCTGCAAACACAAACTCCATCCACACCGAGAACATGACCTCTGACCTCTAACCCACAAATGACCCTGTTGGATCCCTAATCTTATTATCAGACTATATATCATCTCATAGTGCACATGAGGTTAGTAAAATAGGGATTTGGAACAGGTGGGTGACGGCTATATTTCATTTGGATTAGTTTATTGAAGGTTATCTGGAATTAGCATTGTCTACTCGCAACTGTCCTGCTGAGGGATCCTTTCACAGTTACCGCCTATCAATATTTAAATCTGTTTTGGCTATAAATAGATAAAATCTAAATGGGAAAGCAAAGCTTGTTGGAGGTACATCAAAGCTCTTTCCTACCCTGGCCCTCTCCATCGTCCACTATCGAGTTTCTGCAGGACAGACCTCAGCAAGCCAAGCAAATTAAGCTCTTTGCTCTTTAACCTTCCCTTTCCCTCGCTCCTCACATCTGTCGTTCCTAAACGTCTGAATTTAAGGCGAGCTGTAAAAAGCAGTGGGGAAAGATGCCACAGTGGCCTTAGAGCCCCAGGCGTGCAGAGAGTGACCCAGCGTTCTGATAAAAACGTCTGTACCGGGCACACACTCAACCTGAAAACGCAAAAGAGCAGTGACTTTCCTGCCATCTGTTCTTGGACTACGACCAAGCGTAGCGGCAGAGCAAACAAGCTATTAGACGTGATATGGGTTGGTGCATTGGGTTTTGATGCCTGCGAGGGAAAAAGCTTGTCACAGTATAAAGGACTTTTAAAAGTCTTGGCTTTATTTATTTAATCTGCAGTACAACTCGGGAAATTCATTTTTAGGTTTATTTTATTTTGATTTTCCATGGGTGGCAATGTCATTGTCGTTCAGTCTTCCAGAACTGTAGCTGAATGTTCTTTGACGCTCTTTCTGATTGAAAATGAAATCATTCTGACCACAATTTTTTTTTTTTAAATCAAGTTGACTTCATAATGTCAAGCCCTTTTTAACTACATTTTTTGTTTGTTTGCTTTTTTCTTTCTTTTTTTCTAGTCTCTTGTTCTTGTTTTTAATCTATTATTAAAACAAGATGAATTTATCTGTAAAATTGTGTCGGAAATGAATTTTCAGAAAATATATCTTGTTTTTCAAAATATATAAAAATGAATGCCAAGGGCTAAAAAAAAGAAAAAGGAAAAAAAAACACTAGAATCTAAATGAATTCCAATTATATTCTCTCAAAACAAGTCTTAAATTCTTATGCAGTTTTGAAGTATGTATTTTTAAAGGGTGTTTAGTTTTCTTTAATGAAAAACAAGACAAAAAGGACTGGTAGTCAAGTGATGACATATGAAACAATAGAAGTTTTTTTATCTACAGAATAAACTTTGTAATAAATAGTAAATTAAATGAATCAAAGAATAAGATTACAAATGAGACAAAATCTGTTAGGAAACAATAAGCATCTGAAAAAAAAAACGTTCTTATTATACGAACCCGAGTAGATGTTTCTATCCAAAAATGAAATTCAAAGTAAAATAAAAATATTACTGACATGTAAATATTGTGAATACATAACATTTTTGCCATGTGGATCACCGACATCAGCCTCACATGTGTGTGTATGGGAGGCCAATCTGCTGGTGTGACTGGATTAGAACAAACACGCTGGGGGGACAGACAGACCCGCACTGTGACTGGCAAACAGGTGGGACCTGAGGTCAAATGAGCATGTCTACTCTTTCCTCTGGAATGCACCTTGTGGCCACGGACCAGGACAAGCCACTACATGTGCTCTAGAAATATACTGTGTAAATGACGAATGGAAATTATTTCAGTTTACTAGACTCGGTTTTGGAAACTTTTTTTTTTTTGCATATTACAAAGAGTCATTATGTGTTGGGGTGTGTGTGTGGTGTGTTGTGTGTGTGTGTGTGGTGTGTGTGTGTGGTGTGTGGTGGTGTGGGGTGTGTGTGGTGTGTGAGGATGCACGGTCATGGAATTGGTGAGATGTGCGCGGTAATCTAGACCATGAATCGATAAGCAGAAATATGAGGTAGTTTTCTATTTAACATTTTTTGGTCGATACATAACTCCCACACTTCCATTTGTGTTATATGAACGTTTTGATGACTTTATTATTATTCACAAATGTGGCCCAACTTTTGTCTGGTAGTGTAGTAGGTTAGCTCCTTTATCCAGGTCAAGCTCTTTGAACAAAAAGTCCCTGTTCACCAAAGATAAAAGGCAGATATTTTGTGTCATAGTAGGGGATTGTTGTTGGGGTTTGTGTCATATCTACTGTACCTCTGCAGTTTATTTTCTCTTTCAGTTGAAGAAACGGGTATAACGTTTCCTCACAAGTTGGGACTAGAACAATATTTTGGATCATACCTCTCCGTAGAGAATCAATATTTTCGAATGGGACGTCCTACTGAAAGCTGCCAGAGTCCTAATGTGATTAGTGAGAACAGTTAGAACCCCTCCTTCACCCTCTCCCAAACCTCCATCACACAATGCTCCACAAAAACACTGACAGGACAAATTGAAAACAGAGCGAGGCTGTTAGTCAAAACCACACCATTTCTCCCTTTTTCTCTCCCTCCCTCATCTCTTACTTTTGCCGCCCAAGGACAAGGACAAAGTTTGTTTGATTTATACTTAGTAGAGGCCATTTGAACTCTGCTGACCTTATGTTGACAATCCCTTTGACCTCTGTATAAAGTTCCTTGACTGTGTGTGTGTGTGTGTGTGTGTGTGATTCATTTTTGAGTGCCGCCGTGTGTGAATTTGAACGTTTTTCCTCTAGGAACCTTGCCAACATGGTGTTTATAGAGAACGTAAGGCAAATTCATCACCTTGCCATCTCTATATCCATGAATGTAAATTATATACAAGGGAGTTGAAATGCATAAAATGGCTGATCACTGTCTGCCTGCAGTGTATCTGTAGTATTGAAGCCCATTCAATTCAATTCAATTCAAGTTTACTTGTACAGAGCTTTTCACGATACAAATCGTTGCAAAAAAAATTAAGAAAATTAATTAGACTAATATTTACTGTTAGTAGCTGATCATGGTGATTTCAGTTACTGTACATATGAGAAATGTACGGAAAAATCAATTAAATACGTAATCAAACAGACGATGAACACTATTGACAATTATTATATGATGCAATCAAACTTATAGCAAAATGTGGTAGTTCTGTATGTTGTTTCAGGGTTGGCATCATCTGAGGTCCTCTGAGGGGTTGCCATCATCTCTTCTCAGGTGTTCTGGATCCAGACTGAAGCTTGTGTAAACCCTAGGGATGTCAATACGTGGCAAAAAAAGAGAAACAAATAGGAGACATTAATAGGGTCTAGCTGCTGTTCCAGACCAAGACATTGATTGTTTAACCCAGCTTAGGAATAAGGGTGCATTTGAGGCAAGATATAACTGCAGTAAAAGATTTTGAGATGCATTATTTGAATGCTTGGCAAAGAGATGTGTCTTTAATCTAGATTTAACAGAGAGAGTGTGTCTGAACCCTGAATGTTATTAGGAAGGCTATTCCAGAGTTTGGGAGGCAAATGTGAAAAAGCTTTACCTCCTTTAGTGGATTTTGCTATCTTAGGAACTACAAAGTGTCCAGAGTTTTGCGACCTTAGGGAGTTTGATGGATTGTAGCGTGGTAGAAGAATAGTTAGGTACGCAGGAGCTAAACCATTAAGGGCCTTATAGGCAAGTAATAATATTTTGTAAATGATACGGAACTTAATAGGTAGCCAGTGCAGAGGCTGTAAAATCGGGGATCTGTGGAGGAAACGGAATGGTTCAAGGTATCAGGTCGGTTTGTGGTCAGTGGTTCAGAGTACGGGTCGGTTACGGTTAGGATGTGTATGTTGAGAGAAAAAAAAGACTAATGTTTTTCAAATAAAAATAAGGAAAATAGACCGAATAATCAATACAAACCAAAGAACAACATAAATACTCCGAGCAAGATACAAATAAATAAACGGTGGCTTTAAGTGTTTTAGGTAGGTCTAACAGTTTTTAGGTACAGAAATGGAATAAAGTAATTAAAATTAAAATAACATTGCAAATGTGACTGTATAAATTAAAGATTAATCCTGATTAAAGTTACAAAAGCTATTCAGTCAATAGCAGTGAGTGATTCTCTCCTTTTCTTTTGTTGTTTAATTAATATTAAGAAAGTGCTGGCACTTTACGACAAGGCACGGATCAGTAATGTATACTGTCGTCAATCGTACTATGTCGGCTAGGATCCTCAAGATAGGCATGTGACATTAATTGAATCAATATCAACAATAATTATATTTTAAATATAATAAAGTAGAAATCTTTTTAATTGTATAATATTTCATAATATTAATGTTTTACTGTACTTTTGTTTTTCAAAAACACATCACAACTACTATATAGCTTTCTATGGTTCATAAGTGCCACTGTGCTAGAGACATTCCTTTTGTTCAGTTCAATATTGAGGTTTGAACCGACTATGGCACTGCACTGATTCATAGATTCCATATGTGGACAGATCAGACTTTGAAGAAACTCATGGGCAATGTTTCTGTTTTTGACACTAACTCCCTAAGTTAAAGTGTCAGGCACATGTCTCCGGCTTTTCCATGTTTCTTTCCCAGAGAGCTCAAGGGAGAATGTGGCTAGGAACATATGATGTGTGTACATGTTTTTATGCGAGATGAGAAACAGAGTGTGGCAAGGTAAATTACAGCATTCAGGAATAGCAAATGACAGAGATGAGAGCGTTAATCTCTGTAAGAGGATAACACACAGACCGCAGATATGACCCAGTATGCCACACCAGGACACACACATATACAAGCTACAACAGAAACACAGATGGAGGTGTAGAGAGACACTCACAAACATGGTACATATGCACCAAAACCAAATAATACTTTCACTTATGACTCATGTTTGCTCATGAAGATTACTAAACATCTTTCTACAGATCGGGTTTCAAAACCAAGACATACAAACATGATGTGAGGGACTTATTCAAGGTCTTAGACTAATACTGCAAAATAGGGTATATTCTACAATGAAATCTGAAAACTTTCACTTGTATGAAGCTACGTTCACACCAACAGGTGTCAGTATAAAGTCTAAGTTTTGGCTAAGATTTGGCTTGTTATTATGGGAGAAGACAATATACCAAGAGGGTTCAATTATGGGAAAATGTGCAACTTGCAATATGGTGGAAGAAGTCCTGCCTTATAAATGAAAGAGCCAATTGGTAATTTCAGAAGCTCCCATTCCATTAGAAATTGTCTGGGCCAACCTGAAACATAAGATTTTTAAGGCTATTTGAGCATACGAAACAATTTATGTATGTTGATGATTTAATAGGTATTAAAGGGGTCGATATGATGTATTGTTAAAGATCATATTTTGTTATTTGGGGGTTAACATAGTTGTTGACATGCTTTTAATGTTTCCAAAACAACACATATTTTCGAATACTGTACATTATTTGTAGGTCCCCTATGCCCGCCTATCTCAACGCGTCGTTTTCAACAAAGGCCCCCTCTTTTGACAAGTGTAGGTCTGCTCTGATTGGCCAGCTGACCCAGTGCAATTGTGATTGGCCGAACACCGCAAGCAATCGTCGGAAATGTAACTCCCCTTACCATAATCGCTTCAGCTTTCAAAGTAAATATCAAGACAGTTAATAATGTCGTTAATTTTACCATAAGTTCAAGCCCGAAAGGGCAACAGAGCCGCGTGACAGACACAGTGATGATGCAGCACACAAGACAGCTGACGTGCTATGATTTCTGACAGGGTGTTCACTCTCTGGAGGGACCCGTTCCCTCACACACACACACACCACACACCCACACACACACAAACACAAACGCGTTACTCTGCGTTGCGCAAACTCCGCATTTGAACAGTCAATAGCAAATACTTAAACTAATAACAAAGCATACTTACAGTCGCTGATTCAGAACCGCTAGGTTGTCATAGCGAAGTCGGAATTTACCTTTTTTTTTTTAGAAATAGCCTTTGTACTGTTAGCCAGCCTTGTACTCTTCTAGGTTACAAAAACTGTCGTCCCTAAAATGCGTTGCACAAATTCGAACATCTGGGATGTGCTGTTCTGTTGTAAATAAATCTTAACCAATGATTCCTAATTGCATCTATTTTCGGAAGGCCAAATAAAGTGCTTTGCTTTCGCACTGAAACACACAGCATATCCCTGACATGGCTGCTTCAACACTAATGCTGTTCCTGAAACCACGCCTTCTTCTTTGCGTGCACATTTGGGCGGCATTATGAAAATATTTCCACATAGTGATGTAGATATGTGGGCGTGTTAGAACGAGCCGTTTCAGGAGGACTTGGTTGACTCTTAACTTTTATAAAGAAAAATCTCTTTGGATTTGAGACTTTAATCTTGACACTTTACAGATCTTCTTATGCACAAGAGCTAGTAAACACTCAAATGAAAGGAAAATTGAATCGCTATCATATGACTTCCTTTTATTAAAATTTGTTGTGATTTTGGTATTTTCCTGTCAAGAGGTTTTGGTAATTGCAAATTGTGTATATCAATTCAAATCAATAGGCAATGAGTTATGTTATTTACCTTGGCTCCAGAGGGATAAGCAACATTGCATTACAGATCAGGTGATGGGTCAAAAAACAGTTGTGCCCAGAACGGAAACAATTAAAAATAAAATAAAACAAAAATGGAGAGTTCAAATGCAAGGTTACTACACTAAGCTAGAGTAAAGCAAACGCCATGAAAAAGTATGCTAAAGGCTCAAAGCAGGTATATAACTCTTCTCAATAGGAGCAAAACCATTATAAAACGGCATTATGTAACTGTAAAACAGGCCCGGCTCCAGGAATCAAATCCAAATGAGGGTGCTTTTAAAGTAGTGAGGTGCTTAACTTTATAGATATATATATATATATATTATATATATATTATATATATATATATTATATCATATATATAGTGGCGTCATGGCTGATAGCGCAAGATCAGATCCTCTTTATAATCACTAAAAGCTGTCACTCATCTTAGTTCATTGCGATCTCACAAAGTTACATTATAATCAATGAAGGTCTCTACGCTGCGCAATGAATCTCTTATTTACATTGCGTCTACACTTTGTTATAATGAGATTCGTGCTGAACACAACACCTGAACAAAACCATAACGCACTGGATAGTTCCAAATTGACAATAAAATGCCATTTAATACAGCTTCCTTAATGGTAGGTGCTTTGATTTCTTTAGAGGGGCCCTTAGAAAACCTTTAGCACGCCTGTGTAATACATAAAACTCGAGAATCAAAGGTCCAAAATGGGTCTGCAGTATGCCAAAATAAAAAAATATATTAAAAAGTAAAAAATACATATTATATTAAACGTATAAACAAAAAATATAAAAAATACTCATTTAATAAAATGTTTATTAAGTGTGTGGAAAAAAGGAAATATTTGATGAAATTGTTAGTGAATTCGGGAGGGCACTGACATGGAGGTTTCCTTCATTCTACACTCATCAAAAGTAAGAAGAACTTGTGAGAACCAGTGTATAATTTCTGCTTGGTGGAAGAGCAACAGCTTGTGAGATACAAAACACTCTAATCCTCCCACTGGGGAAATGCACGGTGCTATTTAACACAGCAATAGTCTCTAAACACATAAAACCCCCCGTAAAGGAACGCACAGCCTTCAATTCCCACAGCTCAACCAACCACATGGCCCACAACAAACACTCACAAGTCATCCCCGGTGATGTAGCGTTCCAGACCGTGGCGTTTAATCGCGCTGCAGAGCTCTCTGTTATTCCCCAACAGGTGCAGCTAAACCTCACCAGTCTCGCCCAACCATGGGACCAGCTTAGTGTGTGTGTGCCAGTTTAGTTGGTGTGCGTGCCAAACGCACGGTGGATGTGCCTGCTGCGAGGACATTGTGGAGCAGTTCCTGACGGCTCGCTGGCTCCTGTGTGCTGCCTGGGTTTCAGATCCCTGGAGGACGTGCAATCAACAGTGGTTAGAAAGCTTCCTGTGCAACTAAGCATCTGCTGAAGCCGGCACAGACCTGCCAGGAAAAGATGGTGGAGACTAATTTTAGGGGGGCTGTTTTTGACGAGTCGTGGTCTGTGAGAGAGGAAGTGAGTAATTACGAGTCCCACGCATTATTAGCACCCCCAGTCTGTCTGACAAGGGTGAGTTTCACACTTATTTTGGAACGCCTGAATTTGTGTGTATGTGCGCACAAAAATAATCAAGTCCATGTGATGTGGTTAGTGTATACTTTATGCAAAATGCTCTTTCAAAGCTTAAAGCTTAATTATTCCCATGATTTACTCTCTCTTTTGCTTTGAAACCTGTGTAACCTTCTTTTTTATACAGCTGAAGTCTATAATGATCAAAACTGACTGGCAAGATTTTCAGTGCAAGACTTATCAAGACTGTATCAAGACTTTAGTTCACTCAAAAATGAAAATTCTGGAACATTCCCATTGTTCCAAACTTGTATGCCTTCCTTTCTTCAGTGGAACACAAAAGACGATATTGTGAAAGTATTCCAAAAAATCATGGGACTTCATTGTACAGGGCAAAACAATCACACATGCTTTATTTGAGCATATCTTCTTTTGGTTTTTATTTGAATGGTGAGTATGTGATGTAAATTTTTCATTTTGCTAGTGAACTGTCCTGTTCAAAAAAAAGTGGCGGAACCATGTATGATTTATGTTGCCCTTTTTTTTTCAAGTAAAAAAAATTAATAAAAAAACTGAGAATTTTGAAAAAAAATTATTCTTTTTTGTTGTTTCTCTGTTTTTAAACTAACTAGAGAAACATTGCCATATGGTCCTCCTGGTGCACAATAGAAAATAGTCCAAAAAAACAATGATGGAAGACAACAGCAAAAACCTCACAAATCTCTCCATTGGTGTTCCATGGAAGAAAATAAGTCATACCGGTTTGGAATGTCAAGAGTGTGAGTAAATGATGACTGAATTTTCATTTTTGGGTGAAATATCCCTTTAATTATGGGACACTAAATGCCCATCATACAGCAGCCATCATATAGCAAAACGTTATGCTAATGATCATCTAAAACCACCTCGTTTTGCACTGATGTGGAACTCTGGTTTGTGCCTTAATATTGAAAGAGGGCGAAACTACCTCCCACTGCGATTGCTGATGATGGAGAGAGAGCGAAATGAAGGGGAAACTTAAAAGTGAGATAGTAAATGTAACATTATTTAAATGAGCAATTAGCTATAAACCCAATCGCCAGAGGCAATCATCCACGCGTTTGATGCGTATTCCATCATGTGTGAGTGCATTAGTGTCTATTTAAGTGTGTGTTTGGCTCTGGTATCTAAGCATATATCTTTTGCTTTTTGGGTGGAGAAGGGAAAATGACATAGGCTTCCTTAGATGAAAAGATGATGTTTTCATCTGTCCTCCCTTCAAATCGTTTTCATTTATCGTCCTCAGATTTTGTAGACGACTTGTTGGTCTGTATGCTTGAGAGAAGGCTGCATGGTACGATTGCTGCTGGTGTGTGTGGATCATGTTTACCCAGTTCACAGTGCCAGATCTTTGGTTTCTCTTTCGGCTTTCCATGCACCAGTAACCCTGCAGACTGAGTCGTCATCACACCAGCCTTGCTATCAGCCCATCACT
Source organism: Sinocyclocheilus anophthalmus (assembly GCA_018155175.1). Taxonomy (NCBI): domain Eukaryota; kingdom Metazoa; phylum Chordata; class Actinopteri; order Cypriniformes; family Cyprinidae; genus Sinocyclocheilus; species Sinocyclocheilus anophthalmus. The sequence continues at coordinate 39,622 of JADLZN010001070.1, read as the reverse complement.
ATGATCCTCTGGCTCCACGATTACTGTGGCCACTGACAGTGCGGTTTTTGTCAATGACGTTGCTGCTATTGAAATAGACCTGTGTTGATTTTCAAAGGCAAAATACTTGTGATCCTAGAGTGTGACGGTGTGGTATCATTTGCAGAAATCTTACATTCATGTCATTTTTTAACTAAAGGCTGAATAAATTGCGTGCGGAAGGATATTCTGGAAAATCCAGAAATAATGAGTATGAAATGCCTTTCATGTACAGTATGTGATTCCGCAAACAAAACCGATGTGAATTAGCACATCTGTCTGAGGATATTTACTTGATTGTTATGAAACAGGATACTGAGCAGCAACAGCCTCTGTCAGGGAACATCATGATGTTAGTTGTTTCCAGGACCAAATGACTTGTTGCCAAATGCCAAATTATGTTAATATGCTTAACAACAACCACGTGTAAAGTCGCAGAGACTCAGGGGTGTAGGAATGATTTGAAAATGGGTTGAGACACATTAAAGCATGGATATTCATTCTACCGAAAGCTAGATGGTTGGGTGGGTGAGGTAAACACAAGCACTTTAAAATGTTTGGAAGTTGTAATTGTTACTATGTCTGGTAAACTGGTAAAGCAGCTCAATAATAATACAGCACAGGGTTGGAGAAAAGAAATATAATAAAACAATCTGCACATTCTTTGAATAGGGAACAAATTGGTGTCTTATTACTTTTTTTCTAAAACCTATTAGAAATATAACTGTGTCCCTGTGCATGAAACCCTACTGCATGATTTTCCCTAATTACAATAAAACGTCCTTAAAACTGTGACACACAAATTATAGCATCACTTCGACCCATTCTACTGCATGGCAGTATTATAATAAATAAAACATATGCCCACAAATAATATGTGTTACGTCATATTTAAGAACACTGATTTTTTAAAATAGTTATTTTAAAATATAAAAATAAAAGCTGATTCAAAATATTGATAAAAATCTGTTATAGTATCTCAATGCTAAATTACCACTTATTTAGACTCGAATTTTGGTAGCACAAACTGCATCCCCATACAAAACATATAGTTTGTTCCACAGTTAAATGTCCCATTTTGCGCCCTATTCATGGAAACTGCCCATTTTTGCACACATCTGGATGCTTACTGCTGGAAAAAAAAATAGCGAGAAAAAAAAGCCATTGAAGTGCTCGACACAGGGGTTACCGACAAAAACAATATCGGTGAGTGATTGCACCGTCAAGACTCACAGACATTAAAAGTTCATCTGTCATCAGGCAGGTCTGTGCAAATTATGAAAATCTGGAAGCCATTGGCCACACAGCTGTTGAGGAGAGCGAGAACCGGGGCTGAGCGCTTGGAGATGACGAGGCCCAGAAGTGGGTCATGAGAGGGCCACCAAAATAAATCAGCAGTCAAAGGGTCATTACCACACAAATAATCCTATTAAAAGTGAACCACAAGAGTTGGCGCACACGCACCTGGGTCGTTGCGACCTCACGTTTGTTAGAGTTAGTGAAGTGACACAGAGACTGAGCGAATCTCAACATACAGCTAAACACAGACAGCTATTCATCTACGTATACACGAGCATGCAAAGTTACACACACACTCGGTTTTCAGACACTTTAATTCACAGCCCGTATCCTTTTCAAAGAGAAGTTTTAAAGAAAAAACAAATTGGCCAATCAGCTCTTCAGAAGATTGAGTCATCCACATTTCCATGAGCAGAACATACCATGAGGGAACTCAATCCAACAAAGCCTGGAATATGAAGCATAATCCTTTTCTATTGTGATGTCCCCCAGGGGACCTGGGCTCAGTCATTATCTAATCCAAATCGAGGAGGCCAGCCGCATATCAATTTTTCAAGCCTGAAGGCGATACGGTCCGTGAATTAATAACTACATATTTTGCAGAGTCAGAGAGGCCTTTGACAATAACCCCATGCTGAAGTTTGCATTTTAATGCCATCAGTGTCTGACAAGTTTTACAACATTTTACAAACAAGAGAGAATGAGTTTCAGGCCTCTAATTATTTAAAAACTTTGCAGATGGTTTTATGAAACATAGTTGTCAGGAACTGGGGGAAACAGAACCAAATATTTATGGTGTCAGATTCGGCTTTGATGTGTCTGGCTCAGATGTAAGATTGTTGGTAACACTTAAAAAAAATAATTAATTAGGTAATATTAGTTAATGTATTAAGGCCGGGCACACTAATACTAATAACTAAATGATTAAAAAATAGTTAAAATTGTTCTAAATTTAAAAGAATAGCAGAGTCCACACCACAACCATAACAACTGCAGCACACGTGTGTTGGTATGGACGCTAATATGGTTATCATTATAGTTACCTTTAAAAGTATAGTTGTAGGTGTGAAAAGGCCTTTAGGCATCGTGCACTAACAGTGAACATTTTACAGCATTTATTTGTTTAATTATTTAATTTAATATTTAACAATTTAAAAAATATATACCACTTATTTAAAAAAAATGTATTAGTGTATTTACACATTAGCAAATAATTCTGGAAAAATGTTGTTCACTGTTATTTCATGCTAGCTATCGCATTAACTGATGTTACCATATAGAACAGGGGTGGCGAACTCCGGTCCTGGAAAGCCGCAGCCCTGCAGAGTTCAAAATCCAACACTAATTTTAAAACTCTCCCTGCCTGGCTTTCTAGTAACCCTTTCAGAACTGATCAGAATCAGAATCAGAATCAGAAGGAGCTTTATTGCCAGGTATGTTTACACATACGAGGAGTTTGTTTTCATGACAGAAGCTCCACAGTGTAACAGAAATGACAGTGACAGAACAAAAAACACAGATAATAAAAAAATAGAACAAGTAAAAAGGAATAAAAAATATACAAATCGACAATCGTATGTACAGGTATATAACAATAGACATTTGTATGTACAGGTATATTATATGTGCAAATTTGAGGTGTAGACTGAGTTTGTGTGTTAGATAAATAAGTGTATGAATGAATAAATAGTGTGTGTTCCACAGTTTTTGTTAAGTGTTCATGAGATGGATTGCTTGAGGGAAGAAACTGTTCCTGTGTCTGTTCGTTCTGGTGCTCAGTGCTCTGTAGAGTCGACCAGATGGCAACAGTTCAAAAAGGGAATGTGCTGGATGTGAGGGGTCAAGAGTGATTCTGCCAGCCCTTTTGCTCACTCTGTATAAGTACAGTTCTTGGAGAGAAGGGAGGGTTGTACCAGTGATTCGTTCAGCAGTCCGGACTACCCTCTGTAGGCTTCTGAGGTCAGATTTGGTAGCTGAACTGAACCAGACAGTTACTGAAGTGCAGAGGATGGATTCAATGATGACGGAGTAGAACTGTTTCAGCAGCTCCTGTGGCGTGTTGAACTTCCTCAGCTGGCGAAGGAAGTACAACCTCGGCTGGGCCTTTTTCACAATGGAGTCAAAGTGAGTGTCCCACTTCAGGTCCTGAGAAATAGTGGTGCCCAGGAACCTGAATGACTCCACTGCAGTCACAGTGCTGTCCATTATGGTGAGTGGGGGGAGAGCAGGGGGATTCCTCCTGAAGTCCACGATCATCTCAACAGTTTTGAGCGTGTTCAGCTCCAGATTGTTAAGACTGCACCAGACAGCCAGCTGCTCGACCTCCTGTCTGTAAACAGACTCATCACCATCCTGAATGAGGCTGATGAGTGTGGTGTCGTCTGCAAACTTCAGGAGCTTGACAGAGGGGTCTTTAGACGTGCAGTCGTTGGCGTAGAGGGAGAAGAGCAGTGGGGAGAGAACAAAACCCTGAGGAGCTCCAGTGCTGATCATACAGGTGCTGGATGAGAATTTTCCCAGCCTCAATAGCTGCTGCCTGTCTGTCAGGAAGCTGTTGATAAACCCGACAGACGGAGGTGGGCATGGAGAGCTGAGATAGTTTGAGCAGGAGGAGGTTTTGGGATGATAGTGTTAAAGGCCGAACTGAAGTCCACAAACAGGATCCTCACATAAGTCCCTGGTCTGTCTAGATGTGGCAGAACATAATGCAGTCCCATGTTTACTGCATCATCCACAGACCTGTTTGCTCTAGGCAAACTGAAGAGGATCCAGCAAAGGGTCCAGTGATGACCTTCAGGTAGGCCAAGACCAGTCTCTCAAACTTCATGACCACAGACGTGAGAGCAACAGGTCTGTAATCATTAAGACCAGTGATTTTGGGCTTTTTGGGGACAGGAATGATGGTGGAGCGTTTGAAGCATCAAGGGACTTCGCACAGCTCCAGTGATCTGTCAGATCGTGTGAAGAGATGGGGGCCAGCTGGTCAGACACAGGATTCAGACAGACTGTTGAACCACAGTCTGGTCCTGGTGCTTTTTTCTTTTCTGCTTCTGGAGATTAGCTTTTTCAGGTGTGGGTTTGATAGTAGGGTTGACAAGCAAAAAACTTTGCAGGGCTGCGGCTTTCCAGGACCGACGTTCGCCACCCCTGATATAGAACCTTATTGTAAAGTGTATCAGATCCTATCAAACTTTTATTTGCCATCACATAACTGGCCATCACTTGATTTGACCATTTAGCGCACAAACTCTGGAATAACCTACCCAACACTGTTCAGGAGGCAGACACACTCTGTAAGCTTAAATCTAGATTAAAGACCCATCTCTTTAACCTGGCTTACACATAACACACTAATACGCTTCTAATATTCAAATCCGTTAAAGGATTTTTAGGCTGCATTAATTAGGTCAACCGGAACCGGGAACACTTCTCATAACACCCGATGTACTTGCTACATTGTTAGAAGAATGGCATCTACGCTAATATTAGTCTGTTTCTCTCTTATTCCGAGGTCACCGTAGCCACCAGATCCAGTCTGTATCCAGATCAGATGGTCACTGCAGTCACCCGGATCCAGTACGTATTCAGACCAGATGGTGGATCAGCACCTAGAAAGGACCTCCACAGCCCTGAAAGACAGCGTAGACCAGGACAACTAGATGAGCCCCATATACAGATCCCCTGTAAAGACCTTGTCTCAGACGACCACCGGGACAAGACCACAGGAACCAGATGAGTCCTCTGCACAATGTGACATTGCTGCAGCCTGGAATTGAACTGCTGGTTTCGTCTGGTCAGAGGAGAACTGGCCCCCCGACTGAGCCTGGTTTCTCCCAAGGTATTTTCTCCATTCGGTCACTGATGGAGTTTTGGTTCCTTGCCGCTGTCGCCTCTGGCTTGCTTAGTTGGATACTTTATTTCCAGCGATATCGTTGACTTGATTGCAAATGATTGCAAAGATACTATTTAAACTGAACTGAGCTGGATGATGACATCACTGAATTGAATGATGAACTGTCTTTAACTGAAAAATTAGTGTTTACTATTGTCATTTTGCATTATTGACACACTATTTTCCTAATTAATGCTGTTCAGTTGCTTTGACACAATCTGTATTGTTAAAAGCGCTATATGAATAAAGGTGACTTGACTTGACATAAGCCTCATTTGTGCTGTAATCCTTTGCAGACTTCAAAATTAATCGTTCTGTTATCAGTTAGCAGTCTCAACCAAGGGTAGCATGATGATTTTTGTTCGCATAAAACAATGTTCTGTCTCTGTTTCTCTCGTAGGTTGACCTTGAGCGCCTCTGTGCTTTGCTGCGGTGGAGAGCTGGAGGAGAACTGATCTGCTGATATTTGAGTGTGAGTGGAGCAGGTTGGCAGTGATGTTATCTCCCTCCCCAGTAAAGACCAATGAGCTCATGTAATTTAGATTAATGGCTGGGGGGCTTTTCCATGCTTGGGACCCTGCCCGAAAACTCCCTAGAATGCAGAGGATGAATTCTCTTTCTCTCATCTGATCCCAATAGCCAGATTCCAGGTTTCCATTTCCATCTTTAACTGCTTGCTTTGTTTAGAATCTCAGAGACCCCAACGACATTTTAATAGACTGGAAAATATACTTAACATTGAACGCTCAAGTTGATATTTTCCCCAATCTTATGAAAGTATAAACAAAGTTTGACAATGCTTCATTCCATGGACAATATTAAAACGCTTATCATTAGGGTTAGGTCTCGAGTATCAGTTTCATTTTTTAAAATACCACAACCAAATGATGCATGGCTCCATTAAACGGTTCTCGAACATGCATTATTCTGTCAATGCGGACAAAAGACTGTACTAATATACTCTGATAGTGTATCTTGAAATACCAGCTGCATCCAAAGGCATTGGCAGTTGACCTGCTACCTCGCTGCCCTATCAAGCTATGACTTCCCAAGCAGCATTTGCACATGAAGCTACCTCTTGAAACAACAAAATAGAGAGACCTTTGGTGAAAACTAAGTGACTATTCAATTACTACAATACTAATTTCGTGCAAGAAATTAAATAATTTACACACAAACTTTCAACCACAACTATCAGATGGCATTTTATTTTTTAGCCCAACTGTCACAGAATCAAACGCTAGGCAGCAAAGAACACAAAAATCAGCCAGACGAAGGTATCTTGGTAGACAGGATATAACCTTGTTGCCTTCCTACTTCCACAGCGCATGCAGCGCAACCAGTGTAGTCCGATTCTCCAAAAGAATCACTTTCAAAATTTTAAATGACTGTGTATTTAAATATAAATGTAAATGTAAATTACACGTTTTGTTGGTTATATTATATAAATATTAATAAATGGTATGTTTTAATTCATATTTATATATTTATGTTGTTGCATATATTGTTTATTGAGTTTCTATTTGCCAATTAATAGACTTCATTGATACTGCCTCTACAAAGTGACTGAAGCTTTTGCCTAAACAGACCTTTTGCAATAATTATTTAAAACGTATTTATTGGTGAATTCATCTAATGATTTTGCCAATGGGATTGCATTGTTTCAGAATATTTATTCCTTAAAAGTACTAAATGAATAGTTAAAGCAACCGTAATGGAACCATAAACATTAAGAGAAATCACACTGATTATATATTTCAATCTCTACTTATACGAAAATACAACAGCATAAAAACATACAGGTAATGATCGAATTGTGATCATTTGTTAAACCATCTCTTTAATCCACCTCTCTCTCTTTCCTGTTCTCTCTCTTCCTTTTTAAATGTATTCAGAGTTCACCGGTGTAGTCTGAATGAGTGTTCGTTTTAAGTACATTCCTTTATCATGTGAAAAGGACACGAAATGCCGAACAACCCACAGGAGAGCAACATATCTAAGTGTACCAGAACAATACGACACATCCAAAAGGATAATCGGCCCTCAGTTTGAAGAGGTCACCTTATGACATTTATGCATCCCATTATCATGCATATGTGCCCCAAATATCAGTGCTGTCCTTGTGGAGATTATGGTGCTTTATCACACAATGTCCTGCACCCTCACAGGTGCAGCTAGTGTTTTATGTGCCATTGTCATAGCCAGTTCCACTCACACAAGGAGTAGTGCTTCAAAAAATGAGTGGAAATGCACTGTGACCAGCTTAATGAAGCCACATGGAGTAGAGAGTGAAAAGGAGCATATTTTCCCGTTCAACATTCCACATTCCACACTGATTGGTGCCTTTGTAAATAATCCGTAGGCGAGAGATCGATGTGTTGGCTCTGCTCGACTGAATGGCCACTGTAAACCAGGAAGGCCCTGAGGGGAATCTTTTCACCAATAAGCTCAGCGTAGGCCAGGACAGCGTCACCTGAAAAGTGAGATTTATTTTCCGGGAGGAAAAACAAGGAATGGGATTAGCTCCAGATCTGGGAGCAGAGCTCGAGGAAGCCACAACGGCGTGTGATAAGATCAGGAATGGGAAAGTGGTTAGGAGAGAGGGGGACGTACCTTCATCTCCTGTCCAGCTGGGATTGATCCTGACGCTCCCCGGAGGTTTCTGCCACAACAAAGGTTCAAAGATCAGTGCCTCCATTGCTGTGTCCTTCGCAGATAAGCGCAGCTAATCAGGCTGGTGTGCGATTGTGGCTGTGGCAGTCGCATTGAAGTTCCTGAGGGGCGCATGATATATCGTGACCATATTGAACAATATTATTGTTTTTTAAATCTTATCAGCACCTGTCTGATTAAATCAAAATGGGACACTCATTTATGCATTTGGCAGACACTTTTATCCAAAGCAATTTAGCCAGTACAGTACAGTCATGGTACATTATGCTATGCATTTCCTGGAACTCAAACTCATGGCCTTAGCATTGCTAGCACAATGTTGAACCAGTAGAGCTTCAGGAACTTCTTTCCCACCATTTTTCCCGGTCCCAAAGTACTAGATTTTGGTTTCTAAAGTACGTTGTAAGATTGTAGACTGCAACTTAAGTGTGAATGCCCTTGTCTAGCGAAGCATCCTTTGCAATTAACATGCTAAGCTCTAATGTGTGCAATGAAAGTAGTAGATCAAGAAATCAGCAAAAAATCTGTACAGGTAATATTTAACTTTTTTTCCTATGGAATACTACTACTTTTCAAAAGTTTGCGGTCAGTAAGATTTTTAAATGTTTTTGAAAGAGGTCTCTTATTAGGTCATTTATTTGATCAAAAATACAGTAAAAACAGTATTATTGTGAAATATTTGTATATCACGTTACTGTTTTCTATTTTAATATATTGGGAAAATGTATAGGCCTATATTTGAATATCTATTGCTGTGATGGCAAAGCTGAATTTCCCAGTCTTTAGTGTCACATGATCCTTCAGAAATCATTCTAATATGCTGATTTGGTGCTCAAAAAAATATTATCATTATAATGGTTATGCTGCCTAACATTTTCGGAAACTGTGAAAATGTCATAGGCGATACTGAATTTGGGATACTGAAAAACTTCAGCTTAATGAATCCTTGCTGAATAAAAGTATTAATTTCTTTCAAAAAAAGAGAAAATCTTACTGACCCCATGTTTTGAATGTTGGTGAATGCATGCAGTAATTTTACCACTGTGAATCATGAATTTTACACATTTTCACTGTGGTAAATCACACGGTGTAATGCACAGCTTTGAGACATTGACTGATTGTAATATGACAAAAGATACCAATAATTCAGTTGATAGTAACATTTAATAATATAGTAAATAACTATAAATAATTAGTAAATAACATTTACAAATTTGTATTAGTATTATAGTTCACTATATTCTGACATTAGGCTGTTTGTAGACAGGGGGAAATTATTTTGGTGTTTGAGGGGCTTGAACGTTTTTGTGCATGTATGAACATCTTTATCTTTGTGTGTGTGTAAAGATTGTGCTATTGATGTGTCCACTTCAGCGTAAATCCCGCACTGCTCGTGAGAACTGCAAAGGAACAGTCCCCTCAGTTTACATTCTAGTGTCTGAGGAGGGAAAAGAAAAAGGATTTTGGTTTGCCCCTCCTCTCCACTGTACCGCCAAACACATGAAAGAGATGAGCACCACTTGTCTCTGTCTGCCAAAAAGCTTCTTTCTCTTTCCTCGCTGTCTCTTTCCAACCATCTGTCCTTTTTTACTCTCTTCCTCTCACCCTCTCTCTCGAGTGAATGAGTGAGAGGTCGCAATGCTGGAGGTGTATAATGACAGTGTCCTTCAAAAATACAAAGGCTCTTCATGTGAGCTAATGCCCCACCATTTCAGGCAGACAGCTCTGAATAAAGGCCCTGCTCTCCACAGTCCTCGGCTCACTAAACGCAGTGCAGTAAAGCCGTCTCGCTAGCCTATGAATGCAGCTGAAGAACAGACGGGAGAGAGGATGGTGTTAGTGATGAAAAGCTCTGTGTGACTGAACATTCCCTGACCCCAGAGACAACAGCTTTTATATAATGCACTTAAAAAAAGTCCACTGAGAGATTTGGGCTGTTTAAAGGATGCTTTTTTTCATAGAATTACATAGATTATATGTTACATTAATATATCAATTGTTTCCCCTAGACAGCACTGAGATTACATGGAGAGCAAAAGCATTTATTCTTCAGATTGTTCTCCTACATATAATTATCCTAGTAATGTGTCTACTCTAAAGTTTTAGAAGAGATCTCAACAGATGTCTCTAACAGTACTCAGATTTCACAAGATGCGAAATTCTTCAGTCAAGTGACAAGTCAAAGATTTCATTGTGAAATTGTGTATTTCCCATCAAATTCTCACAAGATAAATGATCTGAGATATTCTGTCTACAATGATGTTATGCCTATTATCTACACACACACAAATGGTGTAGGAAACAAAGATGAAGTTCTCAAGGTGGATGCATACCTTGACTCTAGGGGTCAAACAACTAAAAATCAAGGCAAGAATCTTGGTGTGATTCTGGAGACAGACCTTAGTTTCAGTAGTCATGTCAAAGCAGTAACTAAATCAGCATACTATGCCTTTATCAGCAGCAGGGTGGACTATTGTAATGGTCTCCTCACCGGCCTTCCCAAGAAGACCATTAGACAGCTGCAGCTCATCCAGAACGCTGCTGCCAGAATTCTGACAAGAACCAGAAAATCTGAGCATATGACATATCTTATACGGTCTTTACACGGGCTTCCAGTTACATTTAGGATTGATTTGAAAGTACTTTTACTCATTTATAAATCACTCAATGGCCTAGGACCTAAATACATTGCAGATATGCTCACTGATTATAAACCTAACAGACCACTCAGATCATTAGGATCGAGTCAGTTAGAAATAACAAGGGTTCACACAAAACAAGGGGAAAGTGCTTTTAGTTATTATGCCACCCGCAGCTGGAATCAGCTTCCAGAAGAAGTCAGATGTGCTAAAATATTAGTCACATTTAAATGTAGACTCAAAACTCATCTGTTTAACTGTGCGTTTATTGAATGAGCACTGTGCGATGTCCGAACTGATTGCACTGTATTTTATGCAATCCGAACTGATTGCACTGTATTTTATGTATAATAATTTTTAACTGTCTTAAATTCATTTTAAATAAATGTTTTAATCATTTTCAAAGTTTTTAAATTCCTTGTTTTATTTGTGATAATTTTTTTTTTACTTTCTTTTATGTAAAGCACTTGAATTACCATTGTGTACGAAGTGTGCTATATAAATAAACTTGCCTGCATAGGATTACCAATTTTCACTAAATATAAATTTAGTAATATATAAATACTAAATATTAACATGCATCATTTGTTTTTGTTTTGTCTCCTAATTTTAGGATAAACTTATCAGAAAGGTCAATACTTAAATGAAACATAACTGAAGACTCTTAAGTCTTCTTACTGCAGTTGTTTTCTTAATCAGTATTTGTATATTTTCTTAATCAAAAATTGTTTTCTGAATCAGTATATTTGTCTCGTTTTCTAATAAATTTGTCTTAAAACAACATAAATAAACTATATTATTAATAAATATTTAACAAAATTACTCCATTAGCTTTTTTTAAGAACAGGAAAATAATTGTACTTTCTTGGGGTGAGAAAAATAAACTTAATTTAAGATACAACCTCTGAAATTGCAGTATATTATACAGTTCTGCTGCTCAAGTACATTTTATTTTAAGGATATTTAAAAAGTACTTTAGTAGATAAAATGCTAATTAAGAAAATGTTTATTTTCACCCAGAAAATGAACTGTAAAAGAGCAGCCTTCACAAAATGTTCTTCTTGGATGTTGTGTGTGCTCTCACGTCATGCTTTAAAGCAGGCACTTCTTTCAGTCAACATATCCATGATTTCCAAAAAAAAAAAAAAAAAAGCTTGAATAAATCCAGTAAATAATATTAAGGATGGAGTTGTACTGGAACAGAAATGTGCTCTTAAGCAAATGCCACACCAGAACAGGTGTGAGCTCATTTGGCCAGACTTTGCAATGGTCCGGCAATGCTCCATGTCCCAGTTAAACAAATAGCGTAATTCGGTGGTGAACACAACAACTCTGTTTCCAATGCAGACATCCACTTGACCCAGCCTAATGGTGGTACACCCTCTAACCCCCCATTAACATGCGTTTAATGCTCCCTATAGCTCAAGTGGCTGTCTAACCAGCACAACAGCTAGCCTGGAGGAGTTAGAGCTGGAAAGGAAAGAGAGAGCAATGATTAAATGCCTAGTAGCATCCATAGTGGTTTATTAATGGCTTTTGTACTTGCTTCTTCGTGCTCTAAGCAAGCTTGCTCTCTCAGAAGTCTGCTTGATCATACAGAAAGTGTTAGAAAAGGGAGAAAAGGAAAAGAGCGAGAGCAAGTCAGAAGAGGTGGACCGAGGGAACCGAGGCTCTTTGATCAACATCCCTCATTAGCGCTCTTGACTGAACTCAAGTGTGGAGAACAGTCCAGGCTGCCCACACCAGTCTGAAATCTGGCAGGAGGGACCGTGGATTGGATCACCACAGCATTGCGTGAATTAGACTGGAAAAAAAGCACGCTGCAGCATCCTGCCATCCTCTATGGCAGTTGCCGAATCGGCGCTGAATGGACAGCTGACACTACACTAAGAAACACCTAACTACATTTAAATTTTTCAATTCTCTCTTTATATTCTCTCTCATTTGGGCAAGTCTGTGTGGCATTATCCTCCAAACTGGCTACAGTAAAAGCACAGTGAGCAATACGTAAAAAAAGAACTTTCTGGAAAACAGAGCTTCATCGGACGCGTCTCCAAGGGTGTTTAATCTCTCATGGCTGGTCTCCATTCCTCCCACAAAAGGCCACCCACTGCTGAGCTACTGGACATGACAGTCACACACACACACACACACACAGAGAGAGAGAGAGAGAGAGAGAGAGAGAGAGAAGAGAGAAGAGAGAGAGAGAGAGAGGTTTTTCCCTCAGGAAAACTAATACTCTTTAATAGCAGCCTGTTTTAGGAGTAATTGGAAAAGGAAGTGGGAGATTGCTGGTGTGCAGGAGAAATCCAGCTGGATAAAGAAGAGCTAAGGGGGGGGAATGGGGTTCAGATTATTGTTAAAAATAGGGGGAGGAGGACACACTCCCACAGTCTGACCTCTAACTATTGTTTTGTCACGTTTGGGCTGTTTTTGTTTGTTTGTTTGTTTTTTCTTTTTCTTTTTTTGTCAGTTTACAGCTTAAAGACTTCAGGTTGTAAACTCACTAGACCTCAGTGGGTGGACGAAGATAATATGAATTCTTTGCAAAGTGAATCAAATTAAATATTAATTAATAAATGTATTAAGATAATGTTAGATAAATAATATTAGACATACAAACAGACAGAGAATTCAGTTAAATGTAATAAACAATATTTAAAATGTTTAATTTTAAATATTTTCTCTTGTTTTGTTTTTTTTTGCAATATTGTATTACAAGCATGCCAATAAAGCTAATTTGAGTTGGGGAAAAAAATAGATAGGATGATAGATAGAAAGTGCAAATTGAATCAAATTAAATATTAAATTAATAAACCGTATAAAAAATGTTCGATAATAATACTGACAGACAGACAGACAGGACAGACAGACAGATAGATGATAGATAGATAGATGATGATAGATAGATAGATAGATGAGATAGATAGATAGATTAGATAAGACAATTAAACTTTTTTATACCAACTTTAGCTGCAGGTACTGCTGAGGTCTAATGTGCACTATATATTTACATTTACATTTACATTTAGTCATTTAGCAGACACTTTTATCCAAAGCGACTTACAATTGGGGGATACATAAAGCGATTCTTCTTAAAAGAGGCAAACAGACACAAGAAGTGGTTGTAATACCAAGTTCTTAGACATTGTTCAAATAAGTACAAGCTAGAAAGAGAAGGAATAAATAAAGACAGAGAATTTTTTTTTTATGATGAAGTCAAGTAGCTTCGAAAGAGATGAGTTTTCAGCTGTCGCTTGAAAATTGTCAGGGATTCAGCATTCCGGATAGGGGTGGGAAGATCGTTCCAGCAGCCAGGAGTGGTGAACGAGAATGTTCTGGAAAGTGATTTTGAGCCTCTCTGTGATGGTACCACGAGGCGTCGCTCACTAGCGGATCTCAGACTTCTGAAGGGGATGTAAATTCGTAGTAGTGAGTGGAAGTAGGCGGGTGCTGAGCCTGTGGCTGTTCTATATGCAAGCATCAATGTCTTGAACTTGATTCGGGCCGCAACCGGTAGCCAGTGCAAGGAGATGAAGAGAGGTGTAACATGGGCTATTTTGGGCTCGTTGAAGACCAGTCGTGCCGCTGCATTCTGAATCATTTGTAGAGGTTTGATTGTGCTTGATGGAAGTCCAGCCAGAAGAGCATTGCAGTAGTCCAGCTAGAGATGACAAGGGCCTGGACAAGAAGTTGTGCAGCATGCTCGTTAGAAAGGGCCTGATCTTTCTGATGTTGTGCAATGCAAACCTGCAAGATCGAGCGGTCTTTGCAATGTGGTCTTTGAAGGTCAACTGGTTATCAAAAGTTACACCAAGATTTCTGACCGAAGTTGATGGGGTAATTGTAGAAGAACCTAGCTGGATGGAAAAATCATACTGTAGAGTTGGAGTGGCAGGGAAGACAAGAAGCTCAGTATTTGCCAGGTTGAGCTGTAGGTGATGATCTTTCATCCATGCCGAGATGTCTGCCAGGCAGCCTGAGATCCGTGCAGCTACCGTTGGATCATCTGGTTGAAATGAAAGATAGAGCTGTGTGTCATCAGCATAGCAATGGTAGGAGAAGCCATGTGCATGTATGATGGGACCCAGTGATGTGTGTAAGGAGAAGAGGAGGGTTCCAAGAACTGATCCCTGAGGAACCCAGTGACAAGTTGATGTGCTTTGGATACCTCCCCTCCCCAAGACACCCTGAAAGACCTACCAGTGAGATAGGATTCAAACCAGCGAAGTGGAATCCCTGTGATGCCCATTGAAGAGAGGGCAGACAGGAGGATCTGATGATTGACAGTGTCAAAAGCAGCAGAAAGATCCAGCAGAATAAGGACTGATGATTTGGAATCAGCTTTTGCAATCCGCAAGGCTTCTGTGACTGACAGTAGCGCAGTCTCAGTTGAATGGCCACTCCTGAAACCTGACTGGTTAGGATCCAGTTTGTTGTTCTGTGAAAGAAACAATGATATCTGGTTGAAAACAACTCTTTCGAGGGTTTTCGCTATGAATGGAATGAGAGAGACAGGTCTGTAGCTATCTGTAAGTGAAGTGTTTAATGTAGGTTTTTTGAGCAGTGGGGTTATCCGAGCCTGCTTGAATGCAGTGGGGAAGGTGCCTGTGAGGAGAGATGTATTGATGATGTGTGTGAGTGTTGGTAAAAGTGTAGGAGAGATTGCTTGGAGGAGGTGTGAGGGGATTGGGTCTAGAGGGCATGTTGTAGGATGGCATATATGCGAACTGTACCCTTACAGCAGACAGTTCTGTCCATTTACCTGCAGCAGCGAGGAGACATCGTGCTCCACTGCTCCTTTCCCACCTCTCTAAGAGAGACAGCTGCAGGGGAAACAGAGAGGAAGAACAGCCACACAGACATACACCAATAGACGGGCATATCCACACATACATTTACACTCACTCTCGCTTCCACAGCTACAAACACAAGCCATTACTGTCCATCTGCCTCACTAACAGGTGAGCTGTGAGGGCAGGCCTGAGTGGAGCTACACTAATGAGTCTCTCTCTCTCGGCTCTAGACTGGGCCGGGGCCACCGGGTTCTCCACTCTTAATGGTAGTGCTGCCCAATTAGCCACCATCACTGCATACACCGCACTCCTGACCTCACATGACTCCTTTGCATATGGAGGCCCAAGGCGAATAGGAAGACTACATTTCCCAGCAGCCTCTGTAGTTCATCTGAAGCTTGCTCACACAAAACATCCCGAAATTACCAGTTTAGCCAATATTTTCAGACACAGGAATGGATAACAAAGTAAATTAGTATCTCTCTTGATAATCGTACGCTTACAGAAGAAATGCTAGCACTGAATCATTTATCCTCTGCAGTTTGGTTGCTAGGAGGCCTGCAAAACTAGAGGGAATGTTGGCATTTTGGTGCCCTTTACAAAAGTTTGGTATTGGTAAGATTTTTTTAAATGTTTTTATTTACATTTAACATTTATTTGATCAAAAATACAGTAAAAAAAAGTGTAATATTGTGAAATATTATTACAATTGCATACTTTAATTTTGATATATATTTTAAAATGTAATTTATTATGTGGTGGCAAAGCTGAATTTTCAGCAACAGTCTTCTGCTAGTTATTACTGTAAATTAAAACTTCAAATAAAATAAATATATATTAAAAATGTAAACATTTTATTTCAGTTCAATGCAAAGGCAGTATTTCTCATTTTTATTTAGGTTAATTAAGGTGAAGTACTAAGATAACTAAAACAGAAATAAAAAGTAATAAACTTAAACAAAAACTAATACTAATAAAAGTTACTAATACTTTAACAAAAAAAAAGAAAGAAAAAGAAAATAATTCAAAATATGAATAAAAAATAACACTGTTTTAATGTCACATGATCCTTCAGAAATCATATGTTATGATTACCACAAATAAACCTTTCTTATTATTATAAAAGTTGAAAATAGTTGAGATTAATAATTATAGTGGAAAATTTGTTATGTGAAAACATGATATGCGATTCATTGATGAATAGAAAGTTCAAAAGAACAGCATTTTCTGAGATAAGTTGGAATTTGGCAAATCGTGCTTTAAATGATAACGAAATTAATGAAGACTGTGGTTCACAAAACGCATATGAGTGAGATATGCTCAGCCTTAGTGGAGTAATTTTGATAAAATAAGACATTTAAAGGGAAGTAAAAATCTGAAAGGAAGGCATGGATGGAAGAATAAATACAAATCTTGATGTAGAGTCGATCATTTTAGTGTTGAATACATGACTTTGAATTTCTCACTTGTTTTTCAAGTGAGCAACAGGACGGAATTCAAGCATGGAGACTTTCCAAACGGTCCCACAAAGCTCCAACATGTCAGAGCAAAAGCAATCAGATGCATCAGACCACCACTCAGGAGAGCGGTTCTGTGTTGGGGCTTTAATGGGATGCATTTCAAAGCCTGACTAGCACAAATAGTGTCTGCCTCTCTCTGACGGCTGTCATCACCTGTCTGCACAGGATGGCCTCATCCAAAGGTCAGAGGTCAGCCATCACCCACAAAACGCCGAGATAGACAATGGAAATGGTCGGTGTGAGAGTGATGACGTCCTCGGAGAGGGATCCATCACAAAAATGCCATCATCTCCAATAGTGAGCGCCTTCTACGTGTGGCGTGACGCAAAACAGACTGGCAAGCGCACAGAGGAATACTTTTGCTCATTTTTCACAAGATTCTCATAAATCTGCCAACAAAAAATGAGAGCGAGAACAAGTTTTTGGGAGAGAGAGATATGCTACTATAGAAGGTTTACTCTACAGAAAGATGTTGTTGAGTGTTGACAGTGTGCATATGTGTGGAAACATGAGACAGGAAGGAGCAGTGACAGATAAGAATACAAAGGGATGGAGACAGAAAGAGAGAGAGAAGGGGGAAGGGAAAGACATGGAGGGAATGAGAGGGACGAGGGAGAGTGAGGTGGCAGAGGAAAGGAGATAAAAGATAAACATAGGCAGGTAAGAATAAAGAGGAAACTTTGAACAGCTATAACTTACTTTACCAATGGACCCAGATGCAGTCAGAAGACTTTTTGGGGTTTTCTGACATCATATGAAAATTAGGGACCTGATTCTGGTCAATTTTGATAAGTCGATTATTATGTAACCGATAAATGCCAGAAAATAGAAGTCTATAATATTTGTATAATTTCAAAATACACATTTTCTTAATTTTTTTTTTAAGATTAGAAGTGTCATTGAATGTTTTCAAAGATGAACTTTAAGTAAGTGTTAGATAACAACAAAGGTAATATAAATTTAAAAATAAGGGACAATTAATGCACAATTAATCTAATACTGACAATACTTCAATCAAGGTATGTACTGTATGTATGTGTCTGTTACGGTGGATAACCAGTAAATGTTTGACATTAAAATATTTTATAATATTTAATATTTTTTATCTTTTTAAAAAATAAAACACTAAAAAATACTATCATTTTAATTGCTACAAGTAACTTAAGATATCAGAACATCATAAAGTATGACCAATTATTTATTTAAAAGAAAAATTAAAGATGAACATAGAGTAAGTTTTCGATAATGGCCAAAGGTAATCGAAAATGAAATTGAAGTTCAAATGATGGAACCAAATCATCTAATACTGACCAAACGAATTAAATAAATACAACAAACAATAAATGATAAATAATACAATAAAATAAAATGCAAAAACACCAAATAATTATTTTTCAAAGTAGTATATAAAACAAGAATGTTTTACAAATGAAAAAAATACTGTTTCAGTCACTCTACTTAAACACATATTGTGTAATACAGTGTGCTATTTGTCATTTCTTTGTCATTATTTGTGAAATTCACAAAAAAAAATTATCTTTTTATTTTGTTTATATTTATTAGATGTAATATTTCTTTAAAAATAAAACAACTTACAATAAGTATATTAAATACTTTTAATTTTAAAATTACATTTAATTCTCTATAATGTATCATATTCTATAAACACCCTCTAAACTTCAGTCGACAAAAGCCTATAAATTTAGAATGCAAAAAGAAGAAAGTGGAAAAAGTAAAAGGATGGAGAAGAGATGAAGGAAAGAGAAAGTGAGAAAGGGTAGAGAGACAGAAGGAGATTGACCAAAGCAGGGGAATTAGGGACACACTTTGCCTCGGCTTTGATCATCATCAAAGGATCACAGGCTTCCACACTGACACATGGAGGGATTCAGCAGGACAAATGTAACAGTTTCACTATCATCTTGTCAGTGTATGTGTGTGTGTGTGTGTGTGTGTGTGTGTATGCACAGGTGAGGCTTCCTCGCAAAGTATTTCCAGCCAGATCCTCTTCCCGATCGGTTTGGAGAGCTTCTGATGCTAGTGGAGATGCTGCAAACCTTCTCACCCAACCCCCTCCCAAAGACCTAGTGGAGTGTGAAATAGATCAGGAGCTCGCAGGTGAACGTTAAACCTGCCAGAAGGGAAAAGTGCATAGGTATAGAGGGGTACCAACCATAAACCTGGACAGTAAATTGCCTCTTTATTTATGGACACAAACACTCTGCTACCAGGGAAACGGAACGTCTGTATGTGGGGATCCGGTGTGTAACAGCACCATAGAGACGTGCATGAATGTTTGTGAAGACATTAAAGACAGTCTGTGACTCTTTTAAAAGGGTGCAAGAACATTAGATTGTTTCACAGTCTGTGGACACAAACGTTAAGGGGCAATAGTTCTTGCTGGTGCTCAAAAACAGGCTGTTTCCACTCTAGAACTCTTGAGTCAGTTTACGGCGCCACCATCTTTGGTTACCTTAAGAGCCTTAGAGACCTCACAGATAGACGCCTGTGATAAAAAGCAAATGTGTTCACAGAACATTTTCTTAACAGTCGTGAGAATCAATCAAGATCGCACGGAATTACACTTTAGTTCTTTAAAGGTGTATTTTTTCAAATGTTAAAATTATTGTTCCTATCCTGGCTGCTTGAAAAAAATTTTGTTTTGAACCAAAGCGATCTTTTTTTATTTTATTTTATTTTTTTTTTTTTATAGAATCTTCTTGTTATAGAAGAAAACTACCAGTCATACGGAATGAAAGGAAATACACGGTAGGACAAAAAATAAATGAATGTGATATGAGTGACATCATCCAGCCATTTGTGTAGAATTAAAATAAAACAAAATAATTGATTAATTAACTAAATAAAAATAAAAGTAACATTATAATTTATTTTATTATAATAATTTTATTATTTATCTGTCTTATTCTATACATTTCAAAAATCATTTAAGTCTCCTCCATTTTTATTACCTATCTGTAATGTATGTCAATATATATTTATAATGTATTAGGTTAATTATTTTTATTTATTCAAAAAAAAATACTAAAATATTAAAGTCTTTTTTTAATATGTTAGCAAATAAATAAATAAATAAACAGGAAAAGAAAAGAAAAGGAAAACCTGCTTGAAAACAGTTGTTTTTTATTATGTAATGTGTTTTATATTCAATGTTTTCCTTTCATTCAAGACAAGCTAATTTTCCCAAACTCTACAGCACAATCAAATGAATATCCTTTGAATTAGAACCCCCATACAATTCAGTCAGGTGCTATATTCATGTTTTTATAATAGAGAGAGAGATGGAATAGGAAAGAGCGATTATATTCCCACCGACAGCTAAATCAATGTCCTGATGGCAGCAAAAAATGTATGCACTGTACTTTAATTGTATCTGCCGATGTACAAGTTATGAAAAGTAGTTGGCAGAGCCTGTCTGCCAATTCACTAAAGACCTAAGTGTGGAAATGTCAGCAAGGGACAGAACCAGAAATATGGGTCGGTTCGGGTCACCGCAGGGCGGAGGCGCCTCTAGCTACCACATCATGGCGCAGCTGAGTTTTACAGCTCTCATTGTTCTCTGTCTGTTTTTCTTTCCCTATTTTTACAACCGAAGCCCACCTCCCAGCCACTAACCAGACCAGGACTCAGAGCTGGGCGAGTTCGGGCCAACAACGCCCAACGGTCACATCACTTCAGCTGAGAAGACGCGAAAAAAGAGGGTGGGAGTGGATGGAAGGCATGTGGGGCTGATCATGCTATGATCTGGAGGGTCTGGTTCATTAGCTATCCGGTTTTGAGAGTCATCCAGTCAACCAGGCAATGATAAAGATGAAGGAACGCATTTGGGCCTTGTGTGCGAGCAATACCCAGAGAGGAAAACATGTCAATCCATAGCAGGCAAAATAAACATGGTGAGCGGTTGACGACAGGCAGGCACACTGAACTGTCGCCAGACATGTGAGGGGAGTGCATGCTACAGGAAGCCATCTTTACCCAGACACCCGGCAGCATAATCTACTAGCCACATATGCAGGGATCTGTCACGTGACTCAGGCTATGTAAACACACACGTTCTGCTGCCTGCCTGTCCTTCACAGATCTGATTATTGGACTGTTATTGCCTGCTTTTCACTAGCCACACACACATCTGGTCATCCATGTTACTCACTTCAGTGGAGAGCAGAGATAATTGTAAAGATAAACAGAAAATATTTAGTCTAATGCTTTGAAATTTGGTCACAAACATCTTTGGCATTGTATCAGTCATGGGTTGGATACAATTAAAAGTTTGATAGAAGTACACAAAGCCTGATGAAACATCGATAACGCCCATGTTAATTATAATGGAGGTATGTGATAATTATATCAGTAAATAAAAAAAGCCTTATAATGTGAATAGTGATATTTTATCTATTAAATATTAATGTTAGTCAGTGCACAACACATCCACATATGACGAATAGGATTTAATAGCGATATCAGTCTACATGTAAATAGCAAAACACAAAGCTGAAATGGAGAATATATGGTAAAACAGAAACGTTAAATATCGGATGCAAAATTCACTTTGCATGGTGTTTGCATATAAATGTGTCTTTAGCTGTGTGTGGACACAAACACACTACAATGATAAAAAATCAATTGACTTTTTTTTCTTCACTTTTTTTTATCCCCAACAAACCTAAACAGTCTCAATTATCAAGCAATTTTGATCTGAGCAATGTGATGTCATACTGCTCAGGCCCTGCCCACGACCACTGACTGACTGTCCCGTATTAGCATATTTCCGCCCTCAGCCAGTTGTACGCTTTCTGGCATTTTCTTTGTGCTCGAGCAGCTATAGCAACAACAATGTCTCATAAGCAATGCAGGTGTTTTGCAGTTGAATGTAAAAGTGAACATAAGAGTCTTCATTTTCTCCTGACATCAGAGCCACTGAGGACGCAGTGGATTAGTTTTGTTTTTGAAAAGAGGGGTGGGGTGAGCAGTAGCTCTTTATCATTTAAAGGGATGTGCACCGAAACGTGTTGCTGTGAACAGAGCTGTTTTTGACAAGGTAAAAAGCGGGGTTGTTTTACACGACCATTGAGAAATTTTAACCAAAGTATTGCAGACATTTCATGAAGACCCTAAATAATCATAGCAACTTGTGGAAAATGAGCATCTGTTGTCACCTTTAAGGTTTATCTATAAACTGAATGATAGATACTTTAAATGTTAGACTTTAAACCGATTTACACTTTCTAAAAATATCTGTCATTACTGAAACTGTGTTATTTTGGATATCTCATATGGTCATATTTTTTAGCATTACAATGATCCCTGCTCTCTCCTTATGTAATCTGAATTCTGTTTAATGTTTGATCATGTTTTTTAGTGTTTGTGTAGTACTAAATTGAGAAAAGAGGACTATTTAGCGTGCTTTATTGTCGTTCATAAAATAAATGTTCTTAAAAACAGATTTTTCTGCACCATGCAGCTAAAATCAGCTGACAGCCTTACAGATCGGTTTTCTCCACACACATGAATCTTCGAGAAAGAGAAAAGGCCGTTGTCTGTCTGACAGCCAAGAGCCTGCAGTGGTGCTTTATCCTGAGAATAAGCAGGCCTGACCTTAACCATTGGCACAGAATTCCTATATCCTTCCGATTGCTCTGGCAAAAAAAACAACCTTCACTCCATCTCGCTCTTTTTCAACCTGGCTTTCTTTTTCCAAGTCTCGCAATGGAAACAAATCTCTGAGGGTTCTTACAGCAGACTTAGAATAGTATGACGTATAATTTGCTGGCTTTAAAAAAAAATCCTTGTCACTTGTGCTTTTCTCTAATGTATGTAAACCATATATAGAGCTCATGGATCTTTCTCTTCCGCACCGTAATTTTAGGAACACAATTGTCTGATTGTTTCCCACCCAACTTTCCGCTGGATAAGCGCACTTCTTTCTACAAACACAGAGCCTCATGCCAGAAAAAATGGATAAAGACAAACAAAAAGCAAAGAATGAAACAACCAGAGGAAAAAAGAACACCTTCAGGGAAGGAAACCGGGAAAGAAACAAGAATGTTTACGACGCCCTCTATAGGACATATTTATGTGTGCCTCACGATGCTCTCTGGAACACTTCTGGATTCTGATTGGCCAGCTGTGAGCAACATTGAGCAAAAAGAACAAGGAACCAGTAAAAGAACTTAAAATGTAGGAAGACATATTACGTTGTAGCTATTTAAGCCAGCTATTCCATAGAAAAACTAACTTAGATTGCAGATTAATAATATAAAATGAATTAAATCTATGTTGTTGCAGCATTCATCTAGTCCAGCTGTTTTCTACATCGAATATGAATATGTTTTTTTTATTTCCGTGACAACACAAAAAATTATGGGTTAAACAGCTTTACAGAACTAACAAGAATTAATTTCCTTTTGTAAGTGTGTCACCATAACAGTGGAGTCCACAGTGTGCAGGTGAAATCAGACTTGTGCCTATAAGTGTAAATAAGTCTTGTCAGCCTGACAGCTGAGTTTGATCTTCAGGCATGTCTTGCTCCAGTGTTGAAGTGCAGATGAGAAATATCTTTATCGGTGACTTCTGAATTCTCATCTAACCTATATCCAACCTTAATGCGTTCTCTCTCTCTCTCTCTCTCTTTCTCTCGCTCTCTCTCTAAATGCTTTGATGCTTGCAGAGTCCTTGAAAACATGCCTGCAGACTGTTCATTTGCAGAATTCTAATAGAGTTCTCAAACCCCTGAAACATTCCTTCAGTTCACCACTTCAGAGACTCCCAAATCTCCAAATTAGATATGTGTAGTAAAGGTCTAGTGACGTGACATGTGGCCAAGTATGGTGACCCATACTCGGAATTAGTGCTTTGCATTTATCCCATCCAAAGTGCTCACACACACAGCAGTGAACACACACACACCCGGAGCAGTGGGCAGCCATTTATTGAGGGTTCGGTGCTTTGCTCAAGGGCACCTTAGTCATGGTATTGAAGGTGGGAGAGAGTGCTGTACATTCACTCCCCCCACCTACAATCCCTGCCGGTACGAGACTCGAACCCACAACCTTGGGTTACGAGTCCGACTCTCTAACCATTAGGCCACGACTTCCCCCACCCACGACTTCTGTGACCTGTCTTAAGCAGAGACACTGAGGGAGAAGGATTACCAAGCTGCCAGACAACTTTTCCTTTCATTTACTTAGCTTTCTCTTGTAAGGCTAAATTAAAATGGCACATCAGTCTGAGAATGACAGGTGATGTCCTTGAGATGGCGTACTTCTCTTCCCTATAAAAAGTGCATTTCAGAATTACATTTAGATGAATGTCCTCATAAACTAGAACAGGTTCTCCAACAAGCTAATGGATAGCTGATGAGATGAATATTCCGAACATGCAAACAGAAGCAAAGCAGAGACAAGCTGGAGTGTTTTACTAGAGAATGAAGAGATGATGCGAAAAGAGACATGGAGAGTTAGACAAAAGATTAGACAAAAAGAGAAACAAAATTAGAGGAATGATGTGGAGAAATGAGACAACAGGGGAAAAAGGAGAAGAGAAGAGAAGAGAAGAGAAGAGAAGAGAAGAGAAGAGAAGAGAAGAGAAGAGAAGAGAAGAGAAGAGAAGATAAGAGAAGAGAAGAGAAGAGAAGAGAAGAGACATTAGGATGTAGGAGTCCTTGTATAAAGAGAAGGAAGGAGAACAGATAGGTAACAGTATATCAGCTGTAGCTGAAGGAACATTCACACATTCAGTCTGTGTTTACAGCTCAATAGCAGGTGTGAGGAGGAGTTTCTCTCTGTTTCACACTGACTCTTCACCACCACTGATCCCACCATGAGATGGATGACAGCGTCAACTGTGGCCCAACATCAAACCCTTCTACTACCAACAACTGCCTGAGTGAATATTTCTCAGTTCATGTGTGGTGTGTGTATAATTAGGAGTAAACATTTTTGCTTGAAATGACACAGCTGTGGTAACTTGGGGACAAACCGATGGAAATGTACTAATGCACTATTGAGTGGTTTGCTTGTCTTTGATCAACTGCAGTCCCATGGTTGTGTACCAGCATCCCATCAAACACACAAGTGACTCTTTCAGCTCAAAATGAAGCTAAATAAACCCTGAATATGTGAGCATGGCTCTGCCTTCTCTCCATTCATCACAGAGGTAAATAAATACTGGAGTGTATTCCGTTGGGGACCAGATAGAAACAGAGAAATCGAGAAAGAAAACGAAATGGAGAGAGAATAAGTGCCCATGTGGAATGGGATCCAATTGGACCAGGAGAGGGACACCTCTGTCGGATCTCCCCAAATCCCTGGCTTTGTTTACTGCCTCTCTGTAGCTTGACTTGAAAAAATATACATCTCTTCCGTCACATACTCCCTGGTGGGCTATTGCTCCCCAAGAGGAGGTCCTGTTACAGGCATATGCCCACAGCCGTGATCTTCACACAGCCCCAGCACCTGCTCTGAGCCTCCACGTCCAGCCATGTTCCTGTGCACATGTTTAAGTAAAAATCTCCCTCACTTGCACTGAACCAATACTCGGTTTCTAGGTGTCAGCCATAAAGCACTTAGCTCCGAGATTTCATGCCTCAGAGCACAAATATTGCGGTCTAATGCCGTACAGAGAATAGTGAACGCATCACTGTAGCGAACTCTAACCCATGTCTGAAAGCATCTAGTGAAAAAAGGAAAGTTTTCATCTCACTTAAAGGGATAGTTCACCCAATAATGAAAATTGTGTCATCATTTACTGACTCATGTTGTTCCAGAC
The DNA here is from genome assembly GCA_018155175.1 of Sinocyclocheilus anophthalmus. Taxonomy (NCBI): domain Eukaryota; kingdom Metazoa; phylum Chordata; class Actinopteri; order Cypriniformes; family Cyprinidae; genus Sinocyclocheilus; species Sinocyclocheilus anophthalmus. Next base: position 13,998 of record JADLZN010001070.1, on the reverse strand, counting down.
TTGTATGGAAAATTGAAAAATGTGCTTTCAAGCAAGTGAGACTTTCAAGATTCAAACAGCACCAAAAGGCATTATAAAAGTATAGTTCATATAACTCTGAGTCAGTATGAATTGTCTGAATAAATATGATTACTTTGTGTGGCAAAACACAATTTGTCACAAAAAATAAATAAAAAGTATGTAATATTATAACTATGGAGTGTTTAAGAATAGAACATTGCTGTTACTCTCATCAGTGTGTCAAGGATATCAACATATTCAGTGAATAATGACTTAAATTGATAAAAGTGAAATCTTGGAATTGAGTGCACGAGTAATATTGACTAATTTTGTGATTCTTCGCCATTTTTTGAAGCTTGACAGTCAAAAGTATAATTTGCAAAAAATGTAATGGCAGAATATTCTTTAAAAATGTATCTTTTGTATTCCATGGAAGTCAAATGGGTTTGGAATGATGAAAAAGTGAGTAAACAATGACACTGAATTTTAATTTTTGGGTGAAGAATTCCTTTGAGCACCAGGAAGTTAATGAACAAAATTTTTTCTACTAAAAAGTCTGAACTAATGAGAGGTAATTAAGACGAAAAATATCCTTTCAAAACAGCTTGGTGAAAGTTTTCAGGTCATTTACCAGCCGAGCGCTGAGGAATGAGAGGGAAATGTTTGTCAGGAACAAATTAATTGAGCATACCTCTGCTTTTCATTCCAGTGTGCACTGAGCCTGCGATGGCAATAAGGAACAATGGCAATGAAACCCAATCTCCAGAATGCCTGCAGGTCCTAGTGTTGAAACGTGTAGCTGGCCCACTACTTTACCCCAATGATCAAGCAGATGAACAAGTGCTGGCTTTGTTTGTGGAAGTAAAGGAGGCCTGAGATTTCGTATAAAGCCACTGGCACACAGAGGCATGTGGGGTAAGTTAGCCAGAGAGGTCTGAGTTTCACTCCTAAGTGCAGTTCTTTTGCCTCAGTTTCACTGTGTCTGGCCGTAACACCACTATTGTTTTGACAGATTAACACATCGTTTTTCCTTTTTATTAGTGGAAAAAAAGTTTTTTTTTTAAGATAAAGCTACTGGTAAAGGAATAGTTCAATCAAAAATGAAAATTTGCTTAAAATCTATTCACCCTCAGACCATCCAAGATGTAGATGAGTTTGTTTCTACACTGGCACTGATTTGTAGAAATTGAGCATTGCATCACTTGCCCATCAGTGGATCCTCTGCAGTGAATTGGCGCCTTCTGAATGCGAGTTCAAACAGCTGATAAAAAGGACATGACTCCAGTTAATTAAGTTTACAAGTGAAAACAGTCAGAATATATTGTTGGTGGATGTTGATGTGAAAGGACAACAGGGGATGGACTTTTACACTGGAGGAACCATTATTATGGATTAGGGACTGGTTTTAAGCACTGATCCAAGCAAACATGCTACATGAACATCTTTGACCTTTGCAATGTGCCTTGCTGTTTTTCCAATTGCCACTTCCACATATGAAACCTGTTAAATTGCAGTAAAATTGACGGATAGCTTTTCCGCTAAATACAACTCATCTGCTATTTACACATGCAGCTGCTTTTCGTCTTTTTTCCATATTGCTACCATTCACACATCAGCACCAAAACGCCATTAAAACTCTGTGATGTCAATGGCCGGAAATGACCTTTAAACAGCTGCATTGGAAATATAATAAGATAGTGAAAGAATCCTTTACTGTTCCAGTAATCTGCTGACTAATTTCTTCATCTGCTCAGATGGAAAGAAGCTCTTACATTTCAGCACCCAAATTGATAATATTTATTTCCAAAATGTCATAATCATGAGTTTCATCATGAGGATCGCAGGCTTACAACTAAACACCTTGCTTGCAATTACATTAACCTCATATGTATTTAAACTGTTCATCACACATAGGTTTTGTTCACACAAATCATCAGTGCAGGACATTTTTGGCAACGTTACAACTTCTTAGGTCGGGCGATTTGCTGGCATGTTGACAGTGGGTCCTGTTGAAACAAAATGGAAAAGTGTGGTTTAAGTTTACAAAAAAAGCTGTATGTGTGTGTAAATGCACCTAATGTCTTGCTAAACGACTAAATGTAATATCTCATGAAATGTGTACCATGTTTTAAACTTAGATATGCACCAATATTCAAATTATGACTGATACGATAAGCTGCTAATTATTTTCATATTACGGCCGATAACCGGTAAATGTCGTTTGTTAAAATGTTATAGTATTTTTTCTAAATAAATGAAAAATAAAGCAATAAAAACAAACAAACAAAAAAACTGTCATTTTAACTGATAAAAGTGAATTCAGGCATCCCAACCTATTTTTGCATTTATATTGCAGCATCTAACACCATCATCTAACTTACTCATTTAAGTTAAACGCTATTCATTTAAAAGCACTGTTTCTGAGAAAATTGGGCAAATCTCAAAATAAAAATATCAGTTTTTCATACTCCACATTATAATGGAAAATGAGCATGCAAAATTAAATATCCAATATAGATATTTCAAAGTAAATAAATGAAAATAACATTAAAAATATAATACAAATCACGTAATCAATACATCCCTAATACCATCTTGTGTGAACAACCCTTTAGAATAGTAATAACTTCCCAGTAATAAAAACAAGTTATTACATTTTAGAGTATGGGCACCACAGTAAAGGACTGATAATTATCAGTCTTCACAAGGAAAAAAAGAAGGGTAGCGGATACTCAGGAGACCATAGGAATGATAATTCTAGATGATAATGAGAGAAGTTAAATCCGACAGACACACGGCTGCGGTTGGCGGGTGAAGGAGCGGTCACTGGGGTTCAGGTCAAGTAGAATCCACAAAAAAAATCTGCATTGAGCTTCAGCGAGCTTTCATTTTGGTTGCTAGGCAAGGAAAGGGTAATTGTGTAGAAAAACACACACACACATAGGTGAGAGCACTATAAAGAGCCTGAAATGCAATTTAATGAGGACTGTCCCACAAAAGACTGATTAAGAAATTATTAAATCTGTGTAAATGAGTGTTGAAGAGCTTGAAATATTTCTACTAATGCATACCAGCTTTATAAAATGACTGTGCCCGCCGGTTAATTAGCTTACAGCACAGTTTGAAGAGCGCAGTTCACACTGGCAGAGAAAAATGCGCAACGCAATGCCATGACAAATGGAAGTGACAAGTAGCAATGGAGGTGAGCATGGGCTGTGATACAGTGATACAACACAAGGAGACGAGAGCAGATTTATGTTCACTCAAACTCTATCTTTCCGCTTCATCTACTACTCCATGAAATCTCTCTTTTACATCCAGCTCTCTCTCGCAGATCAATACCAGCCCTTTCCAGTTTGCCAGAGTCCATCGTATTCCATCACAGCGAGCTAAAAATTATCTGATCTCTGCCATCGCACAAAGATCACTGGGCATTTTTCAGAGACCTGTCATCCAGCCACATCTGTTTGGTGTTTACACGTTTAGCTTTGCGAAAATGGAGCTACAGGGTCTTCCTGAGGGACTCTGAGGTCAAGGTCACAGGCAGACAAACAAGCATTTTGTATTTGGCTCAATGTTTGCAGGGTTACAAGATGTCCTTTGTGAAAGGTTAAAACTGTCTCTCATTCATTGAATTACCGCAACGTATTATGTTCAATTATATAAGTTTAAAATAACCTCTGTTGTAGTCATCCATCATTTCTCTTTTTTTGTACCTCCATCATTGCCGGTGCTGCCAAAGTTATGTTTGGATCAATATGAGACTCTGGAGGAATTTTCTTTTAGCATACAGTACCTTCAAGGTGCATTACAAGTTTTTTTTTTTTTATGTGTTATGGACTAAAAAAAATGCACCAAAAAGAGAGCATTTGCTGTTGTGGTGAAATTTTTTTCTCCCTCATTATATCTGGCATAAAATGCTATATTCCTTAGGTCGTTTTCAATAAATCAGCCTCCCTCATAACCAAAGTTTTATGTAAAATGTCTACCATTTCACTACTCCCAGGCGCCAATATATCTCAGCACATACACCTCTGGTGATCACAGTATCAATACACACAGGAAAAAAAAAATTGAGCTGCGTTTTAACGTTATTGTGGATAAATGCTCTTAAAGCTTTCATAGTTCTGCTTATGTTTTTCCTCTTTAACAATGCTTTAACGAGGTGTAGAGAGTCAGGGAATATTAGTCAAAATGAAAGATCTCTCAGAACATACGTCAGTAAAGTCTCGGCATGGCAACTTAACAACTGAGCTAGTCCAGACCGCAGTCGTGCATGAACGAGGTCCACCCTGTAAGGTGGTGTGCATAGTTTTTAACACAGAGGGCCTTGGAGTTACACGATTCACAGTGTTTCTGTGCAGTCATGAATAAGTTTTATGTCTGCAGATTGGAAAACAGATTTTTTGCTATATAAGTCAAGTCACCTTTATTGATATAGCACTTTATAGATTGTTTTAAAGCAGCTTCACTGTAATAAACAGGAAAATAACAGAATCAACGATGCAAAGCTTTATCAAATATGAGACAAATTTAAATTCTGCTGTAAAGCAGGTCTAAAAAGATAATAGTATCATTATTCAGTTCAGTGTAGGTTACAGTTCGATAACTGTGTAAAGTTCATCAGTTGTGTCCAATTTAGCTATATGCAGCTCTACAGAAGACAATAGTGTTGTTATTCAGCTCCATGTTGATTCATTCAGTTCAATAATCAGTGTCGATGTTGCAATATTCATCAATTATTAAACAAATTTGATTCATTATTTAGCTCGAGTCAGTTCAGTGTTGATTCAATTCAGTTCAGTAACAGTGTTGATGCTGCAAAATTCATCAATTATGAAACAAATTCGATTCAGAAGACAATAGTGTCATCTTCCAGCTCATCTCAGGTAAAGTTTTGTTCTCATCCAGTGGTGTCAGTGCAATCAAATTGGTGATATTATTGAATATTAAGTGTCTTTTGAATGCTCTATAAAGAAAGAATATTTATTTCATCGAACACTAAAAGGTTAATATTAACATATCACTGAGGTAAAATACGGAGGGAAAAAAATTCCATGTGATCATTAATTCTGCATTTGCTTTCTGGTGCACTTCCAGGAGCTGCTCCTCGAATTTTTAGCATCTGAAGGAGGATGTAAAACCATGCAGAGGGGCTGAACATGTCTGAGAAATGTTTATTTATGCTTATTCAGTCAAACGAGTTTGAAGGAGGTACAGCTTGGTGCTTGTATATCACACGAATCGAGAAAGTGGAGAGTTAAACTGAGATATGGCATGAACATTCGCAGAACATTCCTTAAGGCTCTGCGCCATGTTACGATAACAATCAAAGAGTAGTAACAACTTACTCTCACAATCCTTTTTCATGTCCGCCGCAAGCAAATTATTCATTACCTCCTGCACAACAGATGGAGAGAGAGCGAGAGAGGGAGAGAGACAAAGACAAACAGATAGAAAAATACATTAGCGGACCACACCGGGCTCTCATAAGAGTCGGCGGGCATGTTTAGCAGGCGAAAAAAGGTGAATCTTGTTTTCATTACAGGAGAAAATTGAACTGGCAGCTATTGAGCCCCATCAATCATGAATTCCATCATGGGCTGTCAGGGTTGAGTTATCACCCTGAATGGCATTCCCACACGCACAGAGGGCATCGGCTCACACCGGCACCGAAACCCTCATCTGTCTCTTCCTCTCATTCCCCTGCACCCCTACACCCCCAATCGCTGCTTCTTGCTTCTTTGTCTTTTCATTCTATCACAATAATACATAGTTTCTAAAAGTTCACATCCTTATAAAAAAGTACTATGGTTTTGAAATAAAAATCTGCTACTGAAAAATTGTAATGCCATGGGTTTTGGATCTATCTATCTATCTCCAAGTCCAATTACTCAAATGTTTGTTTTAGCAATGGTTGTGTATGTTTTTGTGAATTTCATCACATTTTGTGCTGTAGCTTTTGGCTAAAAGAAAGTGAACACAAGAAATCCTGGGCTGGCCAAAGAGTCATGAAAAAAAAATGTCCACAAAAATAATATCAGCTAGCATAACAAATGTTAATAATAATAAGAGATGTTTCTTGTTCATCAAATCAGCCTATTAAAATTATGTCTAAAGGATCACGTGACACTGAAGACTGGAATAATGGCTGCTGAAAATTCAGCTTTGGCATCCCAGGAATAAATTGCATTTTAGAGTATTAAAAAAGAAAACAGCTGTTTTAAACTGTAATAATATTTCACCGTTTTCTGTTTTTGTTGTATTTTTGATCAAATAAATGGAGCATTGGTGAGCATAAGAGACTTCCTTCAAAAAATAACTAAAATTTTGGGTGGTTTAACTAAATGGTTGAAGACAGGTGGGGCAAAGTGTTTTGTGGGTTGCAATATTGTATATTTTTATTAACTAACACAATGCTTTATAGTTTTTATGTTACTTTTCACACTTTTGCTGTTTCTTGAATGTTTTATTTTTCATAATTGTTTTACTGTTTAAAGGTATTTATTTTTTATAATAGGCTGTTAAATGGATGGTTCCATTGTGAGAACTTACCCATATAGTGCGACAACATGACCTGCAATACTAAGGTGTGATTAATTAACTGTATATTTCTCCTGTGCAAATACACAAGGTATCTTTTTGGCTTTCAAAATTAAACCTACTCTGAGAAATATTTAGTGTGTGTGACTTATTTCAAAATACCACTGCATTAGCATCTCATATCATCACTGACCCATGCCATTTCAATCTCATTTAGTATCAAGACTGAGATCAACTTGGACAAAAGTTCATGGAAAGTTTACCCAAACAAACAGTGTGACAGGGTGTGATGTACATTGTATACTTAATATGTATATTTTAGAAGTAACTCTTCTTTTGCATTCCATCAAACAGCACAAAAATCATCAAACTGGTCCAAAAGAAAAGAAGCCCCTTAAAGGGGTCATATGACGTTGCTAAAAAGAACATTATTTTGTGTATTTGGTGTTCTGAAATGTGTTTATGCGGTTTAAGTTTAAAAAAAACACATTATTTTCCATATGACGTACATTATTGTTTCTCCTCTATGCCCCGCCTTTCTGAGCGCGTCGATTTTTACAAAGCTCATCGTTTTGAAAAGTGAGGTGTGCTGTGATTGGCCCGCTATCTAGTGCGTTGTGATTGGCCGAATTCCTCAAGCTTGTGACGGAAATATTACACCCCTACCATACTGTGATGCCGTCCGGCCGGAGCGACGAGACAAAAACTTTAAAATCCATTATAAACGAGGCATTTGATGCATCCAGTGGGGTTCATAATTGCTTATTATAATGACTTATACTGTCATTTTACACATTGCGTTGCGTATCGCGCAGCGTAAACATAAAACCATGTCTGCATTTGTGATCAAAGAAACGACAAACAACAAGTGCTACGCTACAATTTCCCAAAAATCTCGCATTTGAATCATCAGTGGCAAAGCTTTTAAATATGAAAGCGTACTTACAGGCTGTGAGTCAGCATTATTTGTCAGCATCATTGACTGTGGTCAGCATGCGCGCCGAAGGGGAAACAGGGGAACTGAATTCACCGGAAAACACCGGCATTGTAGGCTACTCTCAAAGGAAACAGTCCTCATCCTCCACAAAATGCACTTTGCACACATCTGAATATTTGTATTGAAGTGTTCTGGAACAGTGTTGTAAATAAAACTTTCTAGTTGTGTCCTCTTTTGGAAAACCAAACAAAGTAGTTTTCTGGCTTTCACAACGAAAAACACAGCGTCTCAACGATATGGCGGCGGCAACAATACTACAGCGATAGTATAAAAGTTACGGCTTCTTTCTTTGCTTATACATTTGGGCGGTGTTATGCACATCTTCCCACATCGTGACGTAGACATTTGGGGGCGTGTTAGAACGAGCTGTTTTAGGGGGGGCGTGGCAGAGTCTTAACTTTTTATAAAGAATATCTCTTTGGTTTGAGACTTTAGTCTTTGCAACTTTAAAGATCTTCTTTATTCACCAAGAGCTTTTTAACCCTCCAAAGAGAAAGGAAAAATGTAAATCGCATCATATGACCCCTTTAAGAATATGTAACCGAGACGTTGGACAGTACTGTTGATTGACAGCTAATTCAGATCCAGTCAAACAGTGGGGGATGAAGTTTTCATTGGAGGCAGAACAATAGCTGGCAAGCAGTTCGCAACCCTCGTACCGCTGCGTGGAGGTAGAATTTGGCATAAAACACACGGCTCAGTCCGACGAGGAGCACATTCCCCAACACCCAGATAAATAAACAGCAGCAGTCTATAGACTACAATCTGCTCCATCTTTCTCTCTTATTACTAGCTAACATTGATTTTATTTTTCATTACTCTTTTCTTCCCCACCCGCCCGGCAGAGGCAGGTGGGTGAAAAACGGACACAGACAAAAATATGAAACGGAAATATGGATTTCTCCTTCTCTTTCTCTCTTATATTCTTTCGGCTTTTATCTCTCCCATTTATTCTTATTTTTCCCTCCCCTCTGCTTTTCTCTCTAATTCTCGCTTGGTCACCATCCGTTTGTGCATCTGTGTGTGTAGGTGAGAGGCCCGACAGCCCTCTGAATTGAGTCGTATTGATTCGAGAGGAGACATTTTATTTCGGCGATGCATCAGCCAAGATGCACGGCATCAAAAGAGCTGAGGGGATGCTTTCAAGTCGATGGAGAGGGTGTGTGTGTATGTATTACCGCCTGAGATCAAGGTTCCCGTTCATGTGTGTTTGTGTTTGGGCAGAGAAAAAAGAGAAAAAAAAAAAAAAAAAAAAAAAAAAAACACACATAGTGTGATTGAGTGAAGCAGTGGATGGTAAAAAAGAGGACATGTGCTATGGTTTCAAGAGACGGATACAGAAGCAGTGTCCATTGCCAAAATGCGAACGTGCACCATTATGTGCAATCAGTTTAGCTTAGCAGTTAATGTCTGTGGGTGCATCCCAATGTGCAATTCTATATAGTCTGCAAGATGAGGATTAGAGCGACCCAAATCATAGTACACTGAAATTATAGTGCTTCAAAAGCCACTGGAAGGTATACTGTTTTGTAGTGTACATACATATATGCTCTGTGAGGTCAATGTCCCACAATTAGCATTTGCGCAACAAAAGAAAAGCAGTTTGTGATATTTCTTGTTCAGTTGTACAAAAATATCACATTTGTTTAAAAATGTATGAAGCTAAAACTTAATAAATTATCAATTTCAAAATCAGTATAAAAAGCAGGACATGATTTTATGTTTATTTATAAGTTACAAGCGTACAAGTGTACAAGTTATTTGACATGCTATTTTCATTGTACTGTGATTTTAAGAGTAAAATCAATTATTGATTGGACCATGAAATCTATTTTGTCAGGCATCTGGTGACAAGAGTCTCTTTTGAAAGGCATCTGGTGACAAGGGAGTGAAAAATAAGATGATATGGTGATGTCAGCTGAAAAGTAAATTTGTTTCAGAGTCAGAGCAAGTTATGACATTTTGATGATTTATTTATTCTTCTGAATAATGTGCCAAATTGTTCACAATAAGACCAGGAACATGGGTGAGTTCTGACTTCTTGTGGCTTTTCAAGGAAAGAATGTGAGCTGAAATATACACCTTGTGCCTCAAAGATGTTGCAGCCATGTACAACGGATCAAAGTAGGCATGTATCAAGAGTGTATCAGCATGTTATCAATTATACACAAAGAAATTGGGAGGAAAAATTGTAATATAAACATGAAAAGATTTTCGGCTTAAGAAGGGCTGGTGTGATCTTCGAACATCCTCATGTAAAATTCAGATTTTAATTTCCAAAAGAGCCCTTTTTCAGCAATGTGCCTGCATGCACAACACTTACACAAGACTTGCGCATGCACATTCACACACACACACACACGTGCAAACATACATTCTGCATGGCGCCAACAAGGAAGAAATGTCATCATCCTATTAGAAAAAGCCAACTAAAGCGGTGTCCCGTTCACTGGGGTCAGGAACTATTTGACAAAGAGGGGAAGTTTAGCTATTTTACCTCACACAGGTCAACATTACACATCAAATATTACACCCTGTGGACTCATAAAATACAAGCGAGCGCATTTCAAAAGTGCTTCTGACAGACTTTGATTCCTGAATAAATATACTGCTTAAAATGCATTTCCGAGAAACTTTTTGGAAACTTGTTATTTTTTGTTTATATTATTTATTTATTTCCTGTATTGACATATTTCTGACTGAAACAAATTTTAGGCAGGGGATATCAATGGGTTTATCCCTTTTTCCTTAAATAGCCAAAAAAAACACATAACAGCCATTAAATCATAATTTGCTAACCAGATTTAGAGGGAGGGACTATGTCATCCTACAGAGCATTTGATTGGACAAAAATCAGTGTAGTGCAGGATGAGTCATCAAAAAAAAAAAAAGTTTCATAGAAAAGACTGAAAATTTTAAATGTGTATATCTGGCTAAAGTGATTTTTGTTATCATTTAGAACTCACAACATATAGATTATCTTCAAAGCAAGCACACATGGACTAAAAGCCACAAAACACTCATCTCATTTAATTTTATTTGATCTTTAAATGTTTGAAAACTATTTGTTTATATATATGTATATATAAGTGAGTTATGTTAACATTCAGGAATCTTGTAACTTGTTACAGTGCATAAACTTATTTTAAAATAAATACTATTTTAATATTATCAGAGCATATATTTAAAAAAAAACTAAAGAAAAGCACTAAAAAATAAAATGCATTAACCACTTAACACAGGGGCCATCTTTCACTTAAAAAGACACAAAAGGCAGCTAGCAGGCAATACATCAACCAGAATACTCGCCTCGATAAAGATGTGTTACATTGTGACTATAGCAGAGAGGTGGGAAAGGAAAACTTGAGTGAGTGTGGTACCCTCCTCTCCTCTCTTCCTGCTTCAGAAAGCCCTCTCTCCTGCGGTTATGACACTCTCTGCAGCAGAGGGGGGAGGTGGGAGTAGGGTGCTTCCTACTAAGACACTTATTAGATCTGAGAGAACCCAGTCTGACCCAATTTAAAGAGGACGGAGAAAGAGAGAACAAGGGAGGGGTGGATGAAAAGAGAGAATGAGATGAGAAGAAGGCTAAAGAGGCAGAATAGCTCTCATATCTTCACACACACACACACACCCCATGTCTGGTCACTATCCGTGTGGGGACATCCCATAGCGTAATGGTTTTTATACTGTACAGACCGTATATTCTATTTCCCTACACCAACCCTACCCCTAAACCTACCCCGCACAGGAACCTTTCTTCTTCTGTGCCTTTTTGATTTTCAGAAAACTTATTCCTGATGATTATACGTTTGTACCCGTGAGCTCCAATTTAGGTGAACATTGTTGTTGTGTATTCAGGTTTAAGTCCCCACCAGGATGTATAAACCAGTACACACACACACACACACAACAATCTTTTAGATGATCAAACTGCAAACACACACAGCCTGTTAAAAATATTGTTGACAATGCAAATCAAAAATTGTCCAGACTTGATTACTGTAATTCATGAGGACAAAGTATCAATTTTATATGAGTTAGATTCTGCTACTGTAAACCTACTATCATCTCAAATGACACTCACCATCAATCTGTGGTCACAATTGTATTTATTTATTTATTTTCCTCACCAAGAGTAAAGATGAAGTCCACAATATCTCAAGAAATATTTGGCCAACAGAAGCGAATTACTTTAAATTGGCGATCAAATGATGACATCTCGTGGTCAGAGAGGATATTACAACAAGAAAATTGCATGAAAGTTATCATTTCAAATAATTAAAAAATTATAATTTAAAAATGACTTTACACAGCAATTAATAATACTACAAAAGCATATCACATATTAAAAGCAAAGTTTAGCTACAGCTCAATTTCTCTGAAAAGTAGATAGGCTTCTCTTTCTCCCACTTTATATAAATCAATAATAATCTGATCTATAAAAGTGCTTATCACATTACAACAAAGTTTATCAAAATTCAAAGATCCTCCCTTTTTTAAATAGGCATAATCATGATTTGTTTCTTGGTAGTCGATTGCAATTTGCATTCCAGAGAGAATGAGACTGCACAGAAATCTGCGTATAGTGCAAGAGAAGTCCGTTTTAATAGATTATCTGCAAAAAGTGCGTTCTGTCATCAAGGTGCATAATAGCATATAGAACGCAAGATAACGAAAATGGATAGTTCCGAAGAAGACTACACAACCCATCTCTATCCCAACTGAGGAAGGAAGATCTGAATGTGCGGGCTTGCTGAAAAATCCTGTGGATCCCGAGCTGTAATGACTCATTGCAAAGCAATAAGATAGTTGGCACAGCTTCAGGCACCTGCAACATGAATATGCCAAAACAGTTACTGAAAATAAAGAGAAATGGGACTGGTGTGGCATGTTATCAGTAGTACATTTTTAATAATAGAAACAACACAACTGATGAGGACCATACACACACCATAGCTACCTTATGATTAGCAAAATTGTAGGTATTATGATATAATAGTTAAGAAAGTAAGTAGTAGTGGTGAATAGTAAGTAGTAGTATAATAGTAGTAGTAGTAGTAGAAGAGTAGTAGTTTAAAAAAAAAAAAAAAAAAAATGCTATGTTTAGATCAAATACAGTGGACATGAATAGTCTTCATAACTAGGCTAATCTAAAAAATACAAAAATTGCATATTGATAAAAGGCAAAATAATGTCTGTGAGGGGTTAGCGTGTATTAATTATTAGCTCATTTTCACAACAATAAAAGTATATGGGATGATCTCACAACAAACATGTGTTTGTTAAAGGATTGAGGCATGAGACAGAAGTTATAAGGGGAATTCTGTCTGCCCTCTAGTGGTCGTACACACAAGTACGACCACTAGAGGGCAGACAGAATTCCCCTTATAACTTCTGTCTCATGCTTCAATCCTTTAGCAGGTTTTGCTTACTTCACATCTCAAGAGTCCCACTATCTCCAGCAGATGTCGCCACATCTCATTAAAGACGACAGGCAGCTTATAGAACAATAACAATGTAAATAAATAAATAAAAATGTATTTAAGTATTTTTTTTAGAATTACTTCTAACTTCCAAAATATTAAAGTTTTTTAATTCACTTCAGATCGGTGTTATTCCATAAAATCTGATGGCAAGTATGTATTACCATCTTGGAATTATTAGCCTACTAAACATGTAGGCTAATAATTCCTACTATGTATTACTTTGTTCAAAATAATTATGGCCCTATAAATATTTTGATTCATCAAGCCGAAGTTGTATCTTATTTTATGGTCAAATGTGTAGATAAGACTTAATCAAATGATGGCAACAATCATCCAGGGTTCAGCCCAAATCACTCTAATGTTACCATTTCACTTTGACTAAAATTTAACCAGAGAAAGATCTGTAAACTTTGTAAGACTAACCTACATGCTGGTGGACTGTGCATATTTGAACGTGATTTGACCTGTGCTTCACTTTGTGTTCTGTCCTGACATTTTGGTTATCATCATCATCATGTCAAAGTCTAAAAAAGGCAAACAAACACACAACACCAAAAACGTGACATCCCATAGTCATCAAACAACCTTGAACATTCATTTTTCCAGCAATGCCTTATAGCCGCAGCAAAGCTGGCTACACTTACTTGAATTGTAAGCAAGAATTTGCAAAATACTTTTCAGCAATAAAATAAAATAAAAATATGATTATTGAAAGAGATTATGTAGGACTTTTAAGAAAACATATAAAACTTTCTGCGCATAATAATGTTCACAGTATTAAAACTTTCAAAAAAGTGTTTTAAAAATAATATAAAAGAGTTGACATAACCCATAGGCTTATTTTACCAGCACATACAATCATGGCAATATATACAGGCTTTGATTGACCTTCTCTGCTTTGGCCCAGCTTTAGTATCTGTTGCTGTCTGTCATGTGAGTTACAGAATGACAGATTAGTGTAGCTGATCA
>JADLZN010001069.1:95353-115374 GCA_018155175.1 Sinocyclocheilus anophthalmus | reverse complement strand
TTGCAACCCGTCTAAAATTCCACCTAGGTGGTGGGTGTGCACGTTATGCTTTGCCACTTCTATAAAATCCCACGAAAGTGGTAGGTGCGCACTTTCTTCTTTGCCCACCTCTCTAAAAATCCTGTATGGTGAGGGTTACGTGCCCTTTTTTGAGTTCATTTTGCTTCTTCGTTCCCTGTTTCGGAGAGGTTTAGGCCCCGATTTCCTGGGCTCCTCTCCACCAGTGTGTCTCGATCGACGCACTCCGAAGGCACTGCCCCCCTCGATATTCAAGGGGTTATATAAGAGGTTTCTTCTCCTGTGCTTCGCAGTATCCGTCCGTCGAACAAACCCGGGCAATTAGTCAGGGTCGAGCCCCCGGGGCGTTCTGAGGACCAGGCGATGTGGCTTCCCACCACCGCACTTGTTTCCTAGCTGTTCCGCTATTTGGACGTGCTGCGGTGCGAGTTCCCCTTCTTCTCGGTGAGAACTGGTGCTTTGTCTCTCCCCCCACTGATAGCTGCTAGCTTGTTTGCTCACACCTTTCGCGGGCCTAGCCCTCGCAGCATGATAGGCCAGCTAGGTGCCTATCTGATGACTACTCAGAGTTCTATAGGCTGCCCTCCAGAAGTGCCGTGAGAACCCCCTAGAACGGTTGTATCCCTCTACATATGGACATTCTAAAATCCATATGGTGGTAAGTGGGCACGGTATCTTTGCCCACTTTCTAAAATTCCACGGAATTGGTAAGTGCGCACGTTCTACTTTGCCCAATTCTCTAAAATCCTATATGGTAAGAGCTACGCGCAAAGACTTCGTGCTCTTTCTGAGTGGTTTAAAACCCCCGGTTCCCCGCCTGGGACCCACTCCTCATGGTATCCTCGAATACCTGCTCTGACAGGGGGTTTCCACTAGAGGCCTGTTGAGACAGGTCCTTCTGCAAAGTGATGTAGCCCTGAGTGACAGGCCAAGACTAGTTATTGATCCAATAAGTAGGCTCTTGGTTGTATTCCCGTGGAGGAATCCTTCATGATTCTAGGCCCTGGTGCCACCTCCGAGGAGGCTTTTTTTTTTTGGCACAGCTGGAACGGTGCTGGTACGGTGGCCCCTGCCGTCCCCTGCCGTCCCGCAGCTCTGGGCACCAAGCCAGCCGCCCTCATTACACCAGAGGTTAATCTCGAGAGACTGATTCCCGTGGTAGACTATTGGTAGCCTGGGTTCTACTACCATCTTGTCCCAGTGGGACCTCACACTGTGAGGCTCTAGTAGTGTCCCTTGGCAGCCTAGGCTTCTGGCCGCAGGAAGTAATGTCACTGACAGCCGTCAAGTCCATTACAGGGGCAACCCCTAGAGGACGCAGTGCCTCGTTCCCCTCAGGGAACCATGGTTACATAAGTAACCCGAGACGTTTCTAACAACTGAACTCACATTGGGGCACCTGTACCTACCTTTTCTGCACTTGTTTGACTCGTGCCTGGTGCTGAGGGCAAGCTGAAGTGCGCGTCTGAAAAGTCTCCCATTTGTTGTGGTCGCAAAGAGATACGGCCGTTTCGCGTCTTAATACATTTTTAATAAATACATTTTTGAACTCATTAAAATGCTAAAAACTGTTAAGTAAAAATGTTGCATTAATTATTTTTTAACAACTAAGCTTTTGATTATTTATAACGTTTCATTAAATAAGATTTTCACATAATGATTTCGGCAAAATGAGGCCCCCTATGTGTGGTGCCCCTATGCACTGCATATACTGCATATGTTTTTGCGCCACTTGATGCTCAGCCATAGCTCGTGATGCGAAGACAAGAAAAAGGTGCCTAAACTAGAAAGACCAAAGAAATCGAGTTTGAAAGGTGACGCCCACTATTGTTGAGTGACGTGCCGACAACCGTAACCCTGAAAATGAAATGTGCAGACAATCAATCCATCGATCGATAAATCAATATTTATTCATTTATTTATTTAACTAAGCATTTAGCGATTTATTTATTTCAACATTTATTTAATGGCTTAATTTTTGAGTAATTTGACCATCCATACAAAAAAGAAAAAGGTAATAAAAATAAATTCAGGATAAATTGTATTACAAACTAACTATATTTGTTTTTATCAAGCCATTTATTTCTTAATTTATTTTCCTGTTATTACATTTATTTATTTATTTCTGCAGGTTTGGTCCTCTATTATAAAGTGCGAGATAAGATGTTAACTAAATATTTCATATTCGAGAGCTGTTTTACAATACAAACATTGAACATCAAGTTTGCAGACTATTACATTTTTGTCTAATTTCGTCATTTTAAAATTTAATATAGGCCTATATTTTCGTGATGTATAATGTAATAATTTGTTCTGTCAGTGTGAGGATGCAAGAAGCAATAACATACTAAGTAAGATTAATAATAAAAGTGCACATATTGTGAATTAATTTGATACACTTGGTTACCAGGAAATTATATGTTAAACGTATATTAGTTGACCCTTTGTTTACTTTCTTCACTGACACAGATGAGAATGAAAACACTATTATCAAAGCTCAGTTTTAGGAAGGGCAAGATAAGGGACTGAGAGAAAAACAAAGAGTGAGGTCCATGTGCGTTAGCACACGATCCCGAGCGACGGTTGCCGCCGCACATTGCCCTGACGCTTCGACGTATGATCATCGGGTCAAGACCGCTTCCCACTTCATCCCGACGTGAGAGACAAAGGTTTCAGTAGTCTTTTTTGCTTTTAAATGCAATGTTAGTGTGCTGGTGTAATCGAACAGAAACGGCCTTATGTTTTTAAATAATCTGAATCTTTTCTGGGAGCGTCCTAGGCTTTTCGCGTGGCCTTCTGTGATTGGCTTGCTACTTTTACCACAAGTCGTACGAGCGGACCCATGTCGGACAACATCCTCCATGCCACGCTACGCACATCCATAGCACTATAAGCCTAATCCAATAACTGCCGTCCGTCCGGTACTTTTGTTCTACCCGCTTAAATGATAGAGGTACTTGTGCTGTCCAATCTATAAAGACTGTGTCTGTTCCCCGAATATTGAGGTCAAAATATACATTTAATGCATTATCTAGAAAAAATCTGATCGTGATTACACCAGAAAAATTTTAAATAAATGAACAAAAAATATTTTTTAAGTTTGGGCTCCTAAACTATTAATCACTCTCACCCCAAAGCGTTATTTGTAAATGAAATGTATTCACAGATATAGTTTTGGATGTACGCTTGCTTGACGAACCTGCTAAAACGAATGATTTATATGGTGTCTCTATAAATGAGCTCCCGCTCTCCACAAGACTTAACTGCGTATAAGTCTTGATCCCCGGTCGAACTGGTCTGGGCGGCGTGTGTGCCACGACAGACTAAGTGATATCAAGGTCATTCAGAAGACAGAGACAGTTTAAAATAATTCGAATACTAAGGCGGAATGTACACTGTTAGATATGCAAAAGAATCTATCGTACCTTGCTACCTGGCTTACTTTAGTACGACCTACCGGGGCCGGATACAGAATTCACTAATCGAAGTGCAGATTTCCTCTCAGACCCTTTGTGTTACTGTTTGTGAAAAGCGCTAATTGTCGAGATTATTCACATTCACTGTTGATATACAAATGATGCTACGAGGCGACTGGGGGTGGCGGGTTACTGGACCTAATAAACGCTTTTGGGCAGTCAAAGCAAAAAGTCAACCGCTGCTCCGCCCCTGCTGCATTGTTTTAACACACCACTAATATCACGGGGGGGGCCTGGATTGAATTATAGCGCAGGAATTGATCTTACGGAGAATATATCGTACCTCAAAAGACGTGAGGTTACGCCCTGTTCCTGGTATCGTGCATGCGGTGTATTACTATAACTATATGGCTCCAGTTATCGTCCGGGCAGAACTATGGTTTCCAGCCACCAAAGACAGATTCACAAAACCTGCCTGATTTATCTCAACTGCTCTGTGTACCCATAAGTACACATGGAGTAGATGAAATGACTAGCAACATGGGCAATATCTTTTCTAATACATTAGAAGCTGTTGCCCCCATCAAATTGAAAAAGGTTAGAGAAAAACTTACTGTGCTATGGTACAACAGAAATACCCATTCTCTCAAGAAAAAAACTCGTGGTCTTGAGCGCAAATGGAGAAAAACTAAACTAACTTGGAAGTTTTTTTTGAATTGTGTGTCAGCCAAACAGTAGGTCCACAGCCTTAGACCCGCTCTCAAAAGCTGCCCAGGGCCGAGCCTATCCACAAATTATATCAGAAAGAACCAAACAATCCAATGTTTTTGATTTAAGCACGTGGCTAGATACAATAATCAACGCCACCCAATCTAAATATCCCTCACAGTTTTAATATAGTTTAATGATTTATGAATTTTCTTCACTGATAAAATAGATACATCAGAAAGACAATACACATAGATTTCAAACAGCATATATACTTCAGCTTCATTCATACGCACAAAAGAACAACTGTAGTGCTTTACAGCTATGGGACAAGAAGAGCTAAATAAACTTATTATTGCATCTAAACCAACAACATGTTTTTTTAGATCCTGTACCCACTAAATTATTGAAAGGGTTGTTACCTGTAGCAGAAGAACCACTTTTCAATATTGTTAACTCATCGTTGTCTTTAGGTCACTTCCCAAAACCATTCAAGCTGGCGGTTATTAAGCCTCTTATTAAGAAACCACAGCTAGATCCTAGTGAACTGGCAAATTACAGACCCATCTCAAATCTTCCTTTTATGTCTAAAATTTTAGAAAAAGTTGTCTCTGCTCAACTGTGCTCCTTCCTGCAAAAAATTATCTTTATGAAGAATTTCAGTCCAGGTTTCAAGCCCCACCATAGCACATAAACTGCACTTGTTAAAATTACAAATGACTTTCTTCTTGCGTCAGACCAAGGCTGTGTTTCATTGCTAGTTTTACTTGATCTTAGTTCTGCGTTCGATACTATAGATCATGACACACTTATAGATCGATTACAAAAATTACGGTTATTCAAGGGCAGGCTTTAAGATGGTTTAGATCCTACCTGTCCGATCGCTACCACCTTGTTCATTTAAATGGGGAGTCATCTCAATTATCACCAGTAAAATATGGAGTGCCACAAGGATCTGTCCTAGGTCCTCTGCTATTTTCGATATACATGTTGCCCCTTGGTAATATTTTTAGAAAATACGGGATTAGTTTCCACTCTTATGCCGATGATACTCAACTATATACGCAAACAAAGACCATATGAACTTCTAATTATCCAGCGAACAGAGTGGTTAAAAATGTAAAAGATTGGATACATAATTTTCTCCCTATCTCAATTCGGAGAATACCAGAGAATTACTTTTGGACAAAGACAGTACAACCCGAAGCTCGTGGATTACAATTTGCAACTAGAACGGATGTACGGTTACTCCTCTACAGTCCAAAACGCTGGGTGTATAATGAGATAGCAAACTTTCTTTGAACAATCCTATTCGCCATGTAAAAACGGCATTCTTTTCCATCTTAGCAACATTGCAGTTACGAAACATTATACCCTTTCTGGATGCGAAAAGCTAGTTCATTGCCGTCCATGACCTCATACTGACTAACTGTATTCCATGCTAGCTGGTTGTCCTGCATCTTTAATAAACAATTTACAGGTAGTCCAAAATGCAGCGGCTTACTGCATTTAAGTCCTTACCAGGTCAAGAAAATATGATCATATTACCCCAATTTTACAGTCTCTGCACTGGCTACCTATTAAGTTCCGTAT
Source organism: Sinocyclocheilus anophthalmus (assembly GCA_018155175.1). Taxonomy (NCBI): domain Eukaryota; kingdom Metazoa; phylum Chordata; class Actinopteri; order Cypriniformes; family Cyprinidae; genus Sinocyclocheilus; species Sinocyclocheilus anophthalmus. The sequence continues at coordinate 109,639 of JADLZN010001069.1, read as the reverse complement.
CAGTTACAAAATATTATTACTTGCCTATAAGGCTCTTAATGGGTTAGCTCCTGCGTACCTGACTGGTCTTCTACCACTCTACAATCCATCACGCTCCCTGTGGTCGCAAAACTCTGGACTTTTGGTATACCTAGGATAGCAAAATCCACTAAACGAGGTAGAGCTTTTTCACATTGGCTCCCAAACTCTGGAATAGCCATCCTGATAACGTTCGGGGTTCAGACAAAATCTCTCTGTTTAAATCTAGATTAAAGAAACATCTCTTTAGCCAAGCATTCAAATAATACACCTCATAATCTTGTACTGCAGTTACATCTAATCAAATGCACATTATTATTCTTTAGTTTGGGTTAAACAATCATTTTGCTTGGTTGTAAAGCAGCTCCGCGCAGTATGTATCTTTTGTTCTCTCTGTTTTTTGCCCCACGTTATATAACTAGATTTACACAAGCTTCAGTCCTGGGATCCGACCACTGAGAACGAGATTGATGCAATCCCTCAAGGACCTCGATGAATGCCACCCCTAAACAACATACAGAACTACCACATTTTGCGATAAGTTTGATTGCATCATATAATAATTGCTGTTAATAATGTTCATCGTCTGTTTGATTATTTCTTTAATTGATTTTTCCGTACATTTTCTGCCATATGTACATTAACTGACAGTCACCACTGATAAGCTACCACTAAATATTGTAGAAACTTATTTTGCTGTAAAGTTGCTTTGCAATGATTGTATGGTGAAAAGCGCTGTACAAATACACTTGACTTGACTATTTAGCGCCCAAACTCTGAAAACATTGTTTGGGAGGCAGACACACTCTTGCAGTTTAAATCTAGATTAAAACCATCTCTTTTAACCTGCCTTACACTCACCCACTATAACTCTCTATTCAAATCCGTTAAAGGATTTTTAGGTTGGATTAATTAGGTCAACCAGAACCGGGACACTTCTCATAACACCCAATGTACTTGTTACATCGTAAGATGAATGGCATCTGTGCTAATATTAGTCTGTTTCTCTCTTAGTCCGAGGTCACCGTAGCCACCAGATCCAGTCTGTATCCCGATCAGATGGTCACTGCAGTCACCACCGGCCCCGGAGCCATTCATATTCAGCAATTGTGATCGCACCTAGACTGACCTCCACAGTCCTGTAAAGACGCGAGACCATGACAAACTAATGAGCCCCAGAGACAGCCCCTGTAGACCTGGGTCTCAGACAACCCACCGGACAAGACAACCAGATGAGTCCTCGCCAATTGACATGCTGCAGCATTGACGCTGCTGGTTTGTCTGGTCAGAGGAGAACTGGCCCCCCGACTGAGCCTGGTTTCTCCCAAGGTTTTTTCTCCATTCTGTCACCGATGGAGTTTTGGTTCCTTGCCGCTGTCGCCTCTGGCTTGCTTAGTTAGGGACACTTCTAAGTGATATCGTTGACTTGATTGCAAATGGTTGCAAAGATACTATTTAAACTGAATTGAGCTGGATTATGACATCACTGAATTGAATGATGAACTGTCTTTAGCTGAAAAATGAGTGTTTACTATTGTCTCTTTGCATTATTGACACACTATTTTCTTAATTAATGCTGTTCAGTTGCTTTGACACAATCTGTATTGTTAAAAGCTCTATATAAATTAAAGGTGACTTGACTTGACTTGACTTGACTTGACTTGATGGAGATGAGGAGAGAGCAGGTATTGACAAATAATCTGCCCACATGTTTTTAAGATCAGAGAAATCTAATTTTTTCTCAGGTGGCTTACATTTGTTTTTACCTCTAATTATAAAACCCAGTGCGTACGGGTATCTTAGCAACACCAACTGTGGTAATACAATACAGTTTCTCAAAATATTTCAAATGTAACCCTAGATCTATAATTTTGCACAAATGTTATTGTAATCATGATTAATTATTTATAAATAATTATGAACAATTTTAATTTATTTGCTAATTAATTTAATTTCAAATGAATTTTGTCAATTATGTGGACTTTGATATTAAGTGTTCAGTAAAAACAGAGCAGTGGTATCTCATTGTATATTTTATCAATAGCTAATAGCTATTGAAGGTTTCTGCTATGTTAATGCTATATTTCATCAATAAATTAACCTGTTATTTATCACAGTTTCTGATTTGTTTTTGTACCAGGACTGGTATGATCATTTTTACCCTTTTTTTGAGGACAGAAATATCTCATGTTTCAGTTTTGATAAATCATTCAGCCCTAGGATAACATATGTTGTCAGCAGTGTGGTTTAAAATTGTGTGTTTTTGTGACTTTTTAGATGCCTGTCAACACGTGACACGTCTTTGAGGAGCTGATATCTGAAACATTCAAATTGGCACCATATCAAGATCAGTCTTATCACAGGTTGGTGTCTTTCTGTTTTGAATCTGTGTTTAGTTAATGAGATACAAACAAGTGTAAGATTAATGGGAGAGTGATGTTAATACATGTAAGCGCAATACGAGTAGACAAATCAATTAAGTCAGTATAGCACATTCAACAATTTACTACTTGATATTCTATTGTGTCTGTGAAAACATGTTAAATGGATAAACATAGTGGTCAGTGTTTACTTGGAAATAAAATGTTACAAATTAAGTTTAATATCTTACATAGCATGACAAAAAATGATTTATTTATATATGTTGATTATAAATGATTGTACCAAAATATCAGTAATCCGTTCCAACACCAGTGAAATTTCAAAGTTTCCATACCATACAGGTATGGATACCATAGCAGAACTTTTGGAACTGTTTAAAAAAAAAAAAGAAAAGAAATGAAACAAGTTAATTATGATGATATTAAAACATTAAAACAACATGTAGACTTCAAATATTGTTTATCAGTGGGTACTAGTACTGGAGAAAGGCTGGTTTCGTTATATTTTTTAAATTTCAGCATCGGCTTGGATGAGCTAAGACAAAGATTTCATTAAAAATGTGACAAATTGCTTTTTTGGCCTGTGCAACTAAATTGTTTGATCCAAGCACAAAGTGAACCGGCGGTGCAATAAGTGAACAAATCGTTCTTGTTAGCATTCATTGTTTCAGTTATGAGGGATTCCATGTCAGTGATTTAGTGACTTGCTCACAACATGAAAGAGTCATTTGTAACACCAGAAATGGTCATTTTACAGACGTTTAACAAAACCAATTTTATTAATGAAAATCACTATCACTATTTGGAAAGCTATTTTGCCAAGACATGTAGAGTGATGCAGTGCATGTAGTGAAATGTCTGATGGCCCAGTATCTGAATAGACAGATGTCATAAACTCCATCATTTAAAATAATTATGTCTTTTATACATGATTTTTTAAAACATGTTTCTAGGTCATTCACTAACACAAACTCCTTAATTTAATGATCTGTTAAGATCTGAAAATTTGGTTTAAAGTTCTAAAATTCTTAATTGGGTCTTGAGTTTTGTTGCTGTAACTTGAATCTTGAAGATGCTTTTATTTTTTTCCTTTGTATTGTTTAAAGGCACAATATTGGATCATTTAATATTAGAACATGACTGAATGTATTATTTTTTAACTGTAATGTGCATTGTATATAGCATTACTATTTCCTACATTAGAGCAGATTCAATATATTGAATTGATTCTTATGTCATTGATTTCATGCACATTGTTTTGAAATCCATTCTTGTGACTACATTTTGAATTGCTTTCATTTCTGTGATTCTGTCTAGACTCAACTTAAGAAATGTATATTTTCAAAGAACTGGAAAAGTAATATCTTTATAATAATACTTTAATTTAATAATAGTGTATTGTTCCTTTACTTCCATGTAATTTATTGAGCACTTATATTTAATTGTTATTAGCTTTCCATTGTACTATTTCTAGATTGTATTTTGTAAGTCTTGAAAGTTTGATAACACTGTTAGTGAACACAGTAAACATCTGTAAGAGTAAAATGTTACAATTACATTTGACATGTTTGCAAACCACACACAAAAATGAGTGAACATTTATATGGAGCAAATGGAATATTCTAATAATATTTAAGTTAATTTTTCATAATCTTTAAAAAAAAAAACATTAAGAGACGTTAAAGGTGCCATAGAATGCAAAAATCACTTTTATAAGGTGGTTCAACACAGTTGTGTGGCCGCAGTGTATGAAAACGGTAAAAATCCACCCACTCACTGTTTTATAATCCCAATAAATCATAAACAGTCTCTCCAACTAGCAGTTCCAGATTTCTCACTACTATGACGTCATACTCGAGAAAGTCCCGCCCATTTGTGACAATCTCTGCCCTATTAGCATAGACACAGCCCTGAGTGAGAAGCAGCAGTCCGCCATTACTGTTTTCTTGCTGTAGCTGCTGGAGATACAGTGTCAGTGCCAAAGAGCCATTACAAGTGTTGTGTGTTGGGATGCACCAACAAACATAGGAGTCTTCATAGACCGCTGAGGACACGGTGGTTAAATTTCATTTTCGAAAGGAAATGTCCCGGGAAAAAAATCGGAAAAGTCCTATATGTTTGTGCTAATCATTTTACGCCAGACTGCCTCACAAATGAGGGTCAGTTCAAGCGCTGGAGTTGTGCAAACATTGCTTCTGAAAGAGGGATCGATACCAAAGCTTTGTGCGCAAACGTCCAGACTCCAGACAAAGTAAGCATCACACGTCATATTTTGTTTTCCTAAAGAGATTCTTGGCTCTCTGTAAGGCTAATGTTGCTAAAGCTACCATTGTCTCTGCCTGTTTTCACTGATGCTGCCTTCACGTGCTACCAGAATGATCGTAAATAGGAATGTGGTAGTTAAAAATTGCATTTGGAAGCAATGTGAGGTCAGAAACACGGTCACCACCAGTTAAACCGTAACACCGGTATGCCTTTTATGATGCTTCATGAGCTCTCTTGAAGCCCCGCCTTCTTCTGAAAAGGGAGGCGGAGCACCAGGTCATTTGCATTTAAAGGGACAAACACAAAAACGTTGCGTTTTGGCTCATACCCTAAAAGTAGCAATTTCAACAAGCTATAAAAAAATATCTGTGGGGTATTTTGAGTTAAAACTTCACATATACACTCTGGAGACATCAGAGAACAATTTAAGCTATTGTATCAATGCATTCTATGGCATCTTTAATATAATGAAAATAGAGCATTCTGATAAGATATTGAATAACATTCATAGGGCATTGATATGAGAGATTAGAATGTTATAATAACATTTTTTATAACGTAAAATTGTGAGCTGGGCCTTACCCTGCAAACAAGCCTGCACTGGCCCTTCACGGGCCCACTTAGGGCTAGCCTAAGGGACGCCAGCGCAGGGCCTCTGAGATTTTGCTCATTGGCAAAACGTTGGCCCCTTAGAGCTGGCCCTACACGGGCAGCCCTCACTTAGCCCCCAGGAAGCCCTCACTAGGCCCACAGCACACTATTAATCTACAACAGGGGTGCCCAACCCTGGTCCTGGAGATCTACCTTTCTGTAGAGTTCAGTTCCAAGCCTGATCAAACACACCTGAACCAACTAATTACGATCTTAAAGTTTAGAATCACTAATCTTAGTTGGTTCAGGTGTTTTTGATCAGGGTTTGAGCTGAACTCTGCAGGAAGGTAGATCTCTAGGAACAGGGTTGGGCACCCCTGATCTATAACAATACATCTGTTTTACTTTAAATACTTTTCAGCTACTATAATTTAAGTCTTTGGGAAAAACAATTATTATACATCTGAAATGGATGCAGTCACCACATAACTAATGTTTATATTGTCAAAAATGTACAGTAGTCAAAGGGATTTCAAATCAATGTATTTATTAAATACAAAATAGAAAAAAATCAATTCAGGTTAATACAGCTACATATAACCAAAAATGTAAATACACAAAAGTACAAAATAAAGTGTGCCACACAAAGCAATGTAGATTGTAGGAGTTCGTCATGTAAAGTTTATGTGTGCAAAAAAGTCTTATCGTAGTACAATATGTCCACCAACTGTCCGTAGCTGAGTTGGCCTGATAGCAAATAAATAACACCAACCTCTTGTAATGAAAAACCACCACAGCTCTCAAACGCCAGACCTTCCTAAACCAGGAACAGTCACAATAGTCCAGATACTATGTCTCAAACTGTCCGACAAGAACTTTAAATCCATTTCACTGGACCATGATGTTGGTACCATCGTGTTGTCAAGACACTCTCGTCTTTTTGTTGAGGTCCAGACATGTCTTACCCTCCTTTTTTCTCCCTCTCTCTCATTCTTTAAATATACAACGCATTCTCTCTGATTCCTCCGTCTGTATCCATCTCTCTCCCTGAATTATGTTTTAAATAATGTCTTACTTATCTCGAAGTATGCATACTTTAAATGTATACATAGCTTCTCTTGATTTAAAGCCCTTAATGACATTATGTTAGGACTACAAGGGTAAAGGTGTTCGTGATGAAACCATGAAGACAGTTTCAGCATTCTTCGCAAAAGTCTATTCCTAATATGTCCATGTTTTTCTGTACATGTGGCTATTTTATATAAACACATGTTCTTGGCCAAAGATCCTACGTATATGTTATTCATATCCTCATTGGTTAAGAGGATGAAACTCCCCTCGACATATGCCTACATAATATATTTGTATCTATGAATAAATTGAAGTATTGAGAACACATTTGAATGTGTGTTTTCTTGCTTCCCGGCCATATACACTTTAAGGAACTGAGAATTCTTCAAGGTGGCAAAGAGAATTTCCTGAGGGACCAAATTGTTATTCTTTATTAACACCTCGCCAATAAAGAGTCCTTCTATAATGCATACAAATACACTGTCTTAAACTCTTAGAATCAATCCAAACATAGGCCATATATACATGTACCATCTCTGCAAAAAAACATCAACAATGTACACATTTAAATAGAAAAAGAAAAAAAAAACTCCTTGAAATGACACCGCACAATGTGTTCAACAGGTGAGCCATGCTGGCTACTGCTGCTTGTTATTGCTCCCTCTACCCACATGGCTTTACTTTAAGGAAACCTAAAACACCCTAGCATCCGTAGTGGTAAGGAAGAAAACTGCCCACAAAATTCGTATTAACAGGCACATGCCTGTTATGCCTCAATTATGGCTCATGAAATCCACTTTCCTGCAGAGTTAAGCTCCAACTCTAATCAAACACACCCCACCTGTGACTTTTTTCCGTAATGATCCTGAATATGCTCAGGTGCTGTTATGATTAATGTTAGAACTAAAAAACTTCTGTCAGGAAATGGGATCTCGTGAGCCAGATTTGAGGTAGCCCTGGCCTATATGAAAACAACAGTTTCCTGAAAAGGTCTCTCTTTTTTTTGGTTTGAGCCCATTTCAGTTTTTTTTCCAATTGAGTGGCTAAAGGAATGGCCAGCCAAATTTTTTTGGTTGTTTTGTAATTTTCCTCCCAAAGTTTGCATTCCAGGGGCTGCCACCTACACAAAAACCCCTGCATGGGGGGGCCCCCCCCAAGGTGTACAAAAGTTGGGGTCTGGGCCCCAAACTTGCCTTTTGGGCCCCCCATACTGGTCCCACAATGGATTAAAATGGGGCAGTCCCCCCTTAGTGTGGGGGGTTTCTTCACAGAGAGCCCCCTGCGGCAAGTGCTTTGGATTGGTAATCGGCATACCGTGCCAGTTTTTCCCGGTGGGCCGACCAACAAATTAAGGGGGGCAACCATTTTTTTTTTTTTTAAAAAAATTTTTTTTTTTTTTTTTTTTTTTTGCCAAGCTATTACCAAAGGTCAAGGTTCCAGGTCACCCTTTTATTCCTATAGCTCTGTTTAAAAAAACACTACCAATTGTTTGACCAAAGCAACTGAAAACAGCAAATTAATTAATGAAAAAAATAAGTTCACTAATGCAAAATTGAACAAATAGTAAACCCTGAATTTTTTTTTTTTCAGTTAAAGAAGTTTCATCCATTGGATTCCCCAAAGTTTGATGTTCCCCCAACAACCAGCCTTCAAGTTTAAATTTAAATCTTCCTTTTGCCCAATCATGTTCAAACGAATTAACGCTGGAAATGAAAAGTGGGTTCCCCCCCCCCCCCCCCCCACTTAAGCCCCAAGCCCAAAGAGGCAACCCAGCGCAAAGGAAAAACCCCAAAAACTCCTGCCGCCAATCCCGGTGGACAGCATGGAGAAAAAAAAACCTTGGGGAGAAAACCGGCCCCCCTCAAGTCCCGGGGGGGCGCCAGTTTCTCCTCCCCTGACCCCACCCAGCGAAACCAGCAGTATGGAAAATCAATTTCATACGTTCATAAAACAGACTAGAAAACAATATTAACAGCAAATATTAAATAATGAATGCAAATATCCAACTATAGCCAACAAAATGTTGGTAATGTTGGTTCTGTCCTGTTTTTTTTTGTTTTCAGGTTGGCATCCATCTGAGGTTCCCCTCTGGGACTGCAAAAAATCCTCCCTTTCCTCTTTCCCCCTCCAGGGTGGGTTTTTCTGGATCCAAACTTGAAAAAAGCTTTGTGTAAAAAAAATCCTAGTTTTACCATCCCCGTGCAACAAAAAACCCGAAAACCAAGTACAAACATAATAGCGTACTGCTTGTCCAACCAAGCAAAAAAAATGATTTGGTTTTTTAACGCCAACTAACATAATAATATGTGCACTTTATGGGGAAGTAGATTTTATAAAACGGCCAAAGTAAAAAGATTAATAACTGCCATGGAAATTATGAGAATGCAATTTATTTGAATCTTGGGGACCAAAAGAGAATGGTGTTTTCCCCCCCCTTTTTAAAAAAAGTTGGGGCCCTAGATTTTTAAAAAAAGAGGGAGAAAGTGTTGCCCCCCCCCCCCCCCCCCTTTGAAAACCCCAGAACGGGTACAAGCAAGAAAGGCTAATATTCCAAACCTTTTGGGGACCAAAAATGCGAAAAAAGCGTCTACCTCCTTAATGGCCTTGTTGCTATCCCTAGTTACTACCAAAAAGTCCCCAAATTTATTTTTTTTTTTGCGACCTTAGGAAGCCCGTGGGGAAATGGGAAATTTTTGTAGCGTGGGGGAACAGATAAAACCACTAGTTTTATTACGCCAGGAAAGCTTAAACCCTAAAGGCCCTTAATAGGCAAGTAATAAATTTTGTAAAACTGATACGGAACGTAACAGGGTAAAAAGCCATTTGCGAAACTGGGGTACAGAAAACAAAATTTGGGGGTAAATTATCATATTTTTTCCCTCCTTGAAACCCTGTTTAGGGAACTCCTAGCTCCGCACTTGCATTTATGGAACAATCTTGTAAAAAAGCTTGTTTTTTTTTTAAATTGGAAGAAATTCAGAACAACCACCCCCTAAGCAAGTGCCATTACAATAGTCCCCCAGTCCCCTAGAGGTTCATGAAAAATTGGCCCCAAAAATGACTAAGCTTTTGTTTTCTGCAATCCAGAAAAAACCAGGTATCCATGTTTTCCCCCGTAACTTGGCAATGGGTTTTCTAAGAGTAAGAATGCCCCCCGTGTTTTTTTTGTCACAATGGGGAAATCTGATTGTTTTCAAAGAACCAGTTTGCCTCTCCTAATATAACCCCCCAGATTTTTTTTTGGAACTGGTAGAGGAAGTAAAAACCCGTGCAATCCGTTTTTCCCTGTGGGGTTTTTGTTCTTTTTTGCCCCAAAATTGGTACATCCACGAGAGTTTTTCGCGTAAACTGTTCCCCCCCCCCCTTTTTGGTCCCCAATTAAGTTAATATCTCTTGTTCTTTAATCCGAAATTAAAGGAAGAAAAATTTATTGGGTCCCACCCAATCCTTTTTACATTTTTGTAAAACACACTCCCGTTGCTTAGATATTTTTTTAGAAGTTTTTCAATCCGGGTCCCCCCCCCCCCCCCCCTTTGTTTTTGAAATATATAGTTTTTTGTTTTGAAGTAATCCATCGGCAAATAAAGCCAGTGGTGGCGGACAATAACCCCGGGTAATATTTTTTCCCTAATTTATTAGTTTTACCAAGTGGCAACATGAATATCGAAAATAGCAGAGGACCTAGGAAAACCCAGAAATTTGTCCTTTTTGTGGGCACTCCATATTTTAAACTGGTGATTAAGTGAGAAATGGTACTCCTCCCCCCATTTTTTAAATGAACCAATTTTGGGGTAAGCGATCGGACGGTTAACGATTCTAAACCATCTTAAAAGCCCCTTCCCCCTTGGATACCCTGTTTCATCAAATTTTTGGTAATCGATCTATGGAGTATGTCATGAATCTAATTAGTAAACGAGTGGCAGCACTAAAATATCAGTCACCACACCTAGCAAAGAAAATATACAGCCCTTGGTCCGAACCAAGAAGCCGGGTCCCCATTTTTTTGTAATTTTTTTTTTTAACAGTTTCAAGTTTTTTTTCCCTGTGGCTATGGTGGGTACCCTGAAAAACCTGACTGAAAAATTTCTTTCCATAGAAAAAAGATTCATTTTTTTTTTTGCAGGTATAGCCAACAGTTGTAGCAACAACTTGTTTTTTTTTTTTTTTTTTTTTTAAATTTTTAAGAACCATAAAAGGGAAGATTTTTGAAGATGGGTCTGTTAATTTGCCCAGTTTTTTTCACTAAGGATTCCTATTTTTTGTGGTTTCCCTTGAATAAGAGGCCTTTAATTGGACCGCCCAGCCTTGAAAATGGGTTTGTGTTTTTTTTTTGGGGACGTGGGAAACCCCCTAAAGACCCGACGAGTTTATATTAAGAAAGCCGTTGTTTTGTTCTTCTTCTTCAGGTAACACCTTCTTATCAATAATTTTTAAAGTGGGTTACCGGATTCTAACAGGCATGGTTGGTTGTGTTTTAGATGCCGTGGAATACATTTTTTTTTTTTTTTATTTAAGCTTTCTTCCCTTGTCCCCTATAGCTTTGTAAAGCACTGGTGCAATTTTTTTTTAAATTCCTTTTGTGGTGCGAGGGATGAAACCTACAGTCTTATATTGCTGTAGATCTACATTTTTTTTGTTATTGTAAATTTTTTCCTTTTGAGTTTATCTATTTTATCAGTGGGAAGAAAATCATAAAGGGTCCCCCCCCCAGTACTATTTAACTGTTGGGGTGAGGAATATTTTTAGGACTCGGTTGGCCCATCTGTTTTAGTTTGGTTTAATTCTAACCACTTGTGCTTTAATAAAAAAACTAGGATTTGTTGTTTTTTTTTGGTTTATTTTTTTTTCTTCTCTATCTTGTTCTATGAAGTTTTTGTGTTGGAATATGCATTCGTCCCTGGGCAAGCTTTTTTTGTTTTTAGAGCCTGTCTAATAGCTTGGGAAACAAATAACCTGTTTGTTTTTTTTTTTTTTCCACCGCACATTCCTAAAAACCTTCCCAAGTTTAGTTTTTTTTTTTTCCCTCCCCAGTTTTTTTTTTGGCGCTCCAAACAAAACACGAAGTTTTTTTTTTTTTTTCTTGAGAATAAAATGGTTAATTACATGTTTGTACCCAATGGCCCTCAGTAAAAGTTTTTTTTTTTTTCCTCTAACCCTTTTTTTTTCAATTTGCATGTGTGGACACATAAATTTAAATAGAAAATTAGGGGGCCCCATGTTTGCCTATTTTTTTTAAATTTTGTTTCGTCTAATTTTTTTCAAATTGGTTGTAAAACTTAAATTGGTAAAAAAAAACAACACAGATGCAGTTTGAGAATAAAATTTTCAGGCAAATGTTTTTTTTTTTATTTTGTGAATCTGTCCCCCCCCCTTTTGGTTGGCCTGGAACAAATAGTTTTTGTTTTTTTGTTTCCCTGCCGCCCCCCCCCGGACGATAACGCCGAGCCATATAAGTTAATATTAAGTAAATTTACCGCCAGTCCTGCACTATACCAAGAACATGGGGTCAAGTAACCCAATCGCTTTTGGAGGTTCACGATATCTTTATCATCGTAAGAAATCAATTCTCCCCCAGCTATATAATTAAATCCTTATCGTAGGCAATTTAAAAAAGGATGTGGGGCCCGTTTGGGAAAACCATTTTTTTTTTTTGCTGTTGACTCCCTGCCCAAAAAGAGTTTTTATTAGTCAGTAATGCCCAAGTTCCTAATTGCAATCATTTTGTTATTAAATAACGTGAAAATAATTAAAATTTCTCCGACCATTAATGCTTTTTTACCAACCAGTCAAACCCAATAGGTTGCCCCTGAGAATGAAAATCTGCAAATTCTTTTTTAGGACAATCCGGTATAACGGCCCGCTTGGTTTTTTTTTTGTTTTACCTCTAACCAGTAAAAAGCAGAGCACGAGATATGAAAAATAGAATTTCTTTTTGCAATATCTGACAGGTAACATTTTAAAAGCAGTAAAGTATCCAATGAGTTTGTACTTTCCTCCCTGTCAAACCTTACAGCCACGTGGCACACTGGGAAAGTGGTTTTTTTTTTTTGGGAGGCTGTGTAAGCTTTGGCCGTTTTTTAAACATGAAACGTTTTTTAACCCCCTAAACCATTTTTTTTATATGCAAGGTATTTTTCACGACATAATTAAAAGAAACTCCAGTTTGACTATAATCCAACTTTTGGTTTTGGCCAAATCCTTTGTGTTGTGGCTTTTGTTTAACAAAATACCTTTTTTGGAGGTTAAACAAATTTTTTTTTTTTAACCATTTGCTTTTTTTTTTTGCTATTTTTTTCTCTTTAAAAAGCTCCAACCAAGAAAAACTGGGCCATTCTTTTGATTTGAAAACCTCAACAAATCAAAACTTAAATTATTGTTGAAAAATAATTTAATTTAGAAATATAAAAAATAACCTGTGGTTTTTTTTCTTATTAAATCTATTATTGTAAAAAACCTCATTTTATTTTTCTTGTGATTCAAAGCCTGAAAATTTGTCCTGCCAATTGTTTTTTTAACTCCCAATTCCCCCCTTTCAGTGTCACTATCTTTTTCTAAATCATATCTAACATGCTGGGAACACAATTTTTTTTTTTAAATTTTTTTGTTTATTTATTATCAATGCTGGGCTGTTAAAATTTTTTTTTGTTGGGACCAATCATAAAATTAGAAAGTACAAAACAAAATAACACATATAAATCACCATAAATGCAGAAATGTTTTTTTTTTGTTTTTTAAATGTCCCCCCCCCCCCCCCCCCCCCCCCCTTTTTTATTTTTTTTTTTTTTTTTTTTTTTATCAATTTTTTTTTTTTTTTTAATCAAAAACAAATTATTAATTTTCTTTAAAAAAGTTAATATATTTAAAAAATATTTTAATATATATATATATAAAGTATATTATATATTATTATGTAAAGTATAATATATAATATAATATAATATATATATAATATAATATTATACAAAAAAATAAATTAAATATTAATAATTAATAATGTTTTGTTTTTCAATGAGTCAGTTAATTTTTTTTCGCCGTAAAGGAAATTTTAGATAAAAATTGGTTAATTTTTTAGAGACAATCAATATTACAAAACCCCAATGTGTTTAAATATTTAAACATATTGGCACTTAATTTTTAAAAACATTACAATTTTTGATGTTAATATTTTTTGTTTTAAATTCGTAAATTTAAATTTTTTGTAGAAGGGCGTTTTTTTTTTTTCCCCCAAACCACCCAAACCACCGCTGAATTTTTTTTGGAGTTAGTTTTTTTTTTTGGTAATAACGTTTGTTTTTTTAGAACAACGCTCATTAAATACCGAACCTCGGACATTGTTTGCAGAATGCACTTTTTTTTAAGCGCCCACTCAGAAAAAAAGAGGAGTGACCTAGCTGTAAAATCCCTGTTCGGGGGTCCATTTTTTTTTTTTTCACAGCAAACAGGGGGGCGTAAACCCCCTGTAACCCTAGAAAATACTTGAAGGAACATAAAGATTAAAAAGAAAACGCGGAAAGAAGCTGTGGCTTTCATGGGCTTTCCCCGCCTCCTCTCCCTCTTTATTTTTACGGAAGCTCATTTTGGCAGCGGCGGGTTGCACCATAAACCACCCCCAATCGTGGGAGACCTAAATATAAGAAAGGGCCGATTAATGAAATGCGATATTATAAACATGGTGGCAAAATATATTTAAACTAAAACCTGGGCCGATCTTTCCAGGAAGGCCAGGCTGACGATAATGCCCGCCACCCTGAAATTTTTTTGAAATTTTTTTTTTTTTTTTTCTGACTTTTAAACTATTATGCCATGCTGGTCAAAAAAACAAGAAGGAGCCCCTGCGGAAACCCATTTATTTCCTAAGACCCCGTAAACACGACCTTTCAATACCCGTGGGCTGGGAGTCGGCCTGTTTTGGAAGGATCCCAATTTTTTAGCAATTACCAAACGTCCCCCCCCCCCCCCC
>JADLZN010001069.1:0-92700 GCA_018155175.1 Sinocyclocheilus anophthalmus | reverse complement strand
CAGGAAACGGTCCTCCATAAAATGTTTTGCACACATCTGAATATTTGGGTTGAGTGTTCTGGAACAGTGTTGTAAATAAAAATTAACCACTGATTTCTAGTCGTGTCCACTTTTGGAAGGCAAACAAAGTAGTTTCACTTTCACAACGAAACACACAGCTTTCACACATGGCGGGCTTGAGTGAGCGGGGGCTGGCAGGGCTAGAGTGAGCGGAGGTGGGCTAGAGTGAGCGGCGGCCGGCGGGCTTGCGGCAACCACATGTGACGACCCCGGGCTGGACTCCGCTTCGTCCACGGTGAAGCCGATCCGGTGATCCACAGCGGCGAAGTTGATGTATTTCTCAGCGACCAGCACGGATCAGCTCCAGGCATGACGAAGCAGATATCGTCCTTTTTTTGGAAGGCCAAACAAAGTAGTTTTCTTTCACAATGAACACACAGAGCCTTCACGACACGGCGGCAACACAATACTACAGCGAGAATAAAAGTTACGCCTTTTTTTGCATGAACATTTGGGCGGCATTATGTAAAAATTCCCACATAATGATGTAGATATGTGGGGGCGTGTTAGAACGAGCCATTTTAGGTAGGCGTGGTTGACTCTTAATTTTATAAAGAATATCTCTTTGGATTTGAGACTTTAGTCTTTGCAACTTTACAGATCTTCTTTATGCACAAGAGATTGTAACACTCCAAAGAGAAAGAAAAAATCGCATCATATGGAACCTTAATATTTCAAGAAACGGCTGAAAACACCCCAAAAAAAAAATTTTTTTCTCTTCTCTTCAGTCTAGGATACGTAACACTTTTTAATAAAACGTAAAGTCGTCCCCAGTCTATTTTTTGGACCAAATCAAGTCAAGTGTGTTCATGGGTTCCATGGAACAGTGCAAATAATCCAAAAGACACAATATTGTGGACATGACGTTTGTATCTTATCAAAAACAACTAAGATGTGATAGAGTTGATGCAAACTACAGTCAAAGTTGTTGTACAGTAATAGTTTTTACGTGTTTTAAAGAAGTCGCTCTCACCAAGCCTGCATTTATTGACATCCAAAATACAGCAAAAGCAGAATATTGTGAAAGTTTTTACTATTAAAATAACGTGATTTTCTATTAAATATATATTAAAAATGTAATTTATTTCTGGATCAAATCACATTTTCAGCATCATTACTCCAGGCTTCAGTGTAACATGATCCTTCAGAAACCATTTCAATATGCTGATTGAGGTTAGAAACAACATTTTATTATTATTATCAATTTAAAACCGTTCGAGATTCTTTGATAAAGATCAAAAGAACAGAATTTATTTGAAATAAAAAGCTTTTGTAGCATTATACACTATACCATTCAAAAGGTTGGAGTCAGTAGATTTTTTTTTTGGGAAAGAAATTATAGAAATGAATAATACTTTTATTTAGAAAGGATGCTTAATTATCAAAAGAGATAATAAAGGCATTCATAAGTTACGAAAGATTTCTATTTCAGAAAATGGTCTTCTGAAGTTCTGTTCATCAACGAAACTGACAAATTTACCCGCTGTTTCAACATAATAAAAATTAATAGTATATCTATATACTAATACATTGGGTACGGAAAGTATTCAGACCCCCCTTAAATTTTTCACTCTTTGTTATATGGCAGCCATTTGCTAAAATCATTTAAGATTTAAAAAAAAAAAGTTTTTTTTTTCCTCATTAATGTACACACAGCACCCATATTGACAGAAAAACACAGAAATTGTTGACATTTTTGCAGATTTATAAAAAGAAAAATTGAAATATCACATGGTCCTAAGTATTCAGACCTTGCTGTGACACTCATATATTTAACTAAGGTGCTGACCATTTCTTCTGATCATCCTTGAGATGGTTCTACACCTTCATTTGAGTCCAGCTGTGTTTGTTATACTGATTGGACTTGATTAGGAAAGCCATACACCTGTCTATATAAGACCTTACAGATCACAGTGCATGTCAGAGAAAATGAGAATCATGAGGTCAAAGGAACTGACTGAAGAGCTCAGAGACAGAATTGTGGCAAGGCACAGATCTGGCCAAGGTTACAAAAAATTTCCTGCTGCACTTAAGGTTCCTAAGAGCACAAGGGCCTCCATAATCCTTAAATGGAAGACGTTTGGGACGAACAGAACCCTTCCTAGAGCTGGCCGTCCGGCAAAACTGAGCTATCAGGGGGGAGAAGAGCCTTGGTGAGAGAGGTAAAAGAACCCAAAGATCACTGTGGCTGAGCTCCAGAGATGCAGCGGGAGATAGGAGAAAGTTGTAGAAAGTCAACAATCACTGCAGCCCTCCACCAGTCGGGGCTTATGGCAGAGTGGCCCGACGGAAGCCTCTTCTCAGTGCAAGAAACATGAAAGCCCGCATGGAGTTTGCTAAAAAAACTAAGAAATAAGATTCTCTGGTCTGATGAGACCAAGATAGAATTTTTGGCCTTAATTCTAAGCGGTATAATGTGGAGAAAACCAGGCACTGCTCATAACAAACCTGTCCAATACAGTCCCAACAGTGAAACATGGTGGTGGCAGCATCATGCTGTGGGGGGTTTTTCAGCTGCAGGGACAGGACGACTGGTTGCAAATCGAGGCAAAGATGAATGCGGCCAAGCACAGGGACATCCTGGACGAAAACCTTCTCCAGAGAGCTCAGGACCTCAGACTGGGCCGAAGGTTTACCTTCCAAAAAGACAATGACACTAAGCACACAGCTAAAATAACGAAGGAGTGGCTTCACAACAACTCTGTGAATGTTCTTGAATGGCCCAGCCAGAGCCCTGACTTAACCCAATTGAGCATCTCTGGAGAGACCTAAAAATGGCTGTACACCAACGTTTACCATCCAACCTGACAGAACTGGAGAGATCTGCAAGGAGGAATGGCAGAGGATCCCCAAATCCAGGTGTGAAAACTTGTTGCATCTTTCCCAAAAAGACTCATGGCTGTAGTAGATCAAAAGGGTGCTTCTACTAATACTGAGCAAAGGGTCTGAATACTTTAGGACCATGTGATATTTCAGTTTTCTTTTTTAATAAATCTGCAAAAAATGTCAACAATTCTGTGTTTTTCTGTCAATATGGGGTACTGTGTGTACATTAATGAGGAAAAAAAAAATAACTGAAATGATTTTAGCAAAGGGCTGCAATATAACAAAGAGTGAAAATGTAAGGGGGTCTGAATACTTCGTACCATGTATATATAAATATATATATATATCGCAGCAAATCAGCATATTGGACTGATTTCTGAAGGATCATGTGACACTGAAAGACTGGAGTAATGATTGCCTAATATTCAGCTTTGATCACAGGAATAAATTAATAGAAAACTAATTAGTTTAAATAGTAAAATATTTCTAAATATTACTGCTTTTGCTGTATTTTGTATCAAATAAATGCAGACTTGCTGTGGGCCTCACCTGGGCAAGCCCACACTAGGCCTGTTTTTTTTTTAGGGGTTTTTTGAGGGGGAGGGCTGTCCATTAAGCCCACTGTGCCCGCAAAAAGCCAGCATGGGCCCCACAAGGACATGTTTGGAGGGTAGGTGAGTCGGCTCGAAGCGGCACTGCGCAGACTGATCTGTGCATGACATCAACGTACCGCGAGAGCTATCCACCTTATTTTTCCCGTAAGAGCAGGTGTGGCCATTTTTAAATGTAATGTATCTGGTTTCTGGCTTCTGCACTTTGTTATTCTTCTCGTTATTTCCCTACAGCGGCTAATGAACCGGCTCACACATTCACAGAAAACGGCTTACTTCCAAGTTGAAAAATAAGGTGGATAGAAGAAACGGCTCCGTAAGCTTTTGTATGCCACAGTTAAATAGATTTGGATGCAAGATGTTTTATTGATGAAATAAAAAAATAAAATACAACTTTTTTTATAAAGCGTATGTCATGATATGTAACTAATACGTTAAATGCATTGATTTGATAATCATTATTTATTAGGCTACAATATTTATACAGTAGACATAAGTAAACATGGCGGCGATCCATTTGAAAATATTAAAGAAAGTGTTTACATTTTATTTCTGTCTCAGAGCCTTGGTGCCTCAACATTAACATATTATTTACATCTAAGTTTCACATATGACTTTTTCCTTAATTTCCGTTACTTTGCGACGATAGCAGCATCTCATTTGGCTTGGAAAGATGGCAAAAGTTTGTTCCAGAATATAATTTTTGTTTCTTTGTTTTGGTGCAGTACAGCCTTAAACCCTTACCATTCAAAGGGATTAGGGGAGATAAGAGATGAGCCGTTAGAAATGGAAAGCAGCCGCAATGACGTTACCCAGCAAGCAATTTTGCGTTTAAAAGACGTCTATTAGATGTCTAAATATAGCCTAGACGTCTAGGCTAAAACAAGGCTAAATTTGGGCTGTCAGTGAAAATCTAATAGACGTCTAATCATAGCCCAAGAATAGACTAGTCATCAATTAGACCGCTATTAAACGACTACATATATACGTCTAATAGACAACAAAATGGCAATCCATACATACAGCTTTTATTAAGAAAAATAAATGTTGTAAATGTTGTGTGTTTTATACACACACCTCTGATGACCGAGAACAGTGCAGCCTTTTCAAATGCCTCTTTTTTTGCAGTGGACCACCCCCCTTCATGTTGAATTTGGACATGAGGGAATTTTTTTATTGAGGTGGTTAACAATTGCAGACAAAGTTTGACATTTCAAAATGACTTTTAAAAATTTCTGATTTGCGTTGTAACTTATTGAGTATTGACACCACGATGTTTGATTAATGTGGCAAGATTTGCAGGCTTTACCCGTCCAGCGTCCTTCTGGCACTGTCTTTGAGGTTTCTTCCTTCAACTCTGCACAACTTTGACACCTGAATAACACATGCCAATGTCAGGCAGGTAGTATTATATGCATCTGTGAACACGTGTTTACCAACCTTACACACTGATGCCCATTGACCTGCAAGTTTTCCATCACTAACCCTTTAAAACTCTTTATTCCTACAGTTTAAGTCTTTCCCTATTAGTGCCCCCCACAATCCGTCTCTGCCTCCAAAATTGTCTGTCACAACTGACTTCATAACAACAGTGATAGCTGCTGTAACTAAAAAGAAGCCCAGTACACACATTAACCTCAAATGTACATGGAATAATAAATTCACCCCCTACCATTTTATTTCATTATGTTTTCTGTTTGTACTGTTTAGGTTTTTTAAGGGATTTTAATACTGCTGCAAACTTTTTATAATTGATAATTTTATATTGCCATTTTAAATTATTTGTATCCTTAAGCTTTACTATCAATTTGGAAGTTTCAAAATAAATCTTATTGTACTTGTACAATGACAAAGATATTCTATTCAATTAGCTCATGCTCTCTCTGTATCTAACAAGCCATTGTTCAGTAATAAATTCAATATAATAAAATAAATGATGGACTTTGTCAAAGATGAGAGCTTCAGTGAGGAAATGTTGTTTTGGAGAGGGTTGTTTTTTTGTTGTTGTTGTTGTTTTACCTTTGCTGCCCGGATCTTTTCAATTTCCAACCGCTCCAGATGTTGAAACTCCTCCTCAGTTTATCCAATTCTTCTGAGTGTGTTCACTGTATAAATTAATATGGATTAATCTTTGTCAAAGCTGTGTTTGTTCTGTTGTTTGCTCTTTCGCCTCTTCTTGCGCTGTTTTAAAATCGATTGAGTTTGTAAACACATACAAATGATAAAACTTTTACTCTATTCAATTTTGCAATTAATCCTTTGAACACATGCGTGCTGAACCGTGGGCTTAGTCACAGATCACTATCAACTACGATCTGCTCCCTTCACTAAAATGTAATGGTTCCTAAACATGATAACAAATAATATAGATAAATAATGAACACATGTCAAAAGACCAAGTAGGAATGTCCTTTATCGTTTGTTGTTTGTCCGCTGCTCTCCGACAAGTAAACTTAGTGCTGTCTCGTGTAAAAAAATTCAAAACACAACACTGATCTCTAACTGCCAGTAGTCATGTCTCAGTAGGGCTACAATTGCCATCTAGCGGTTGGGAATTGTAATTGCATTTGTATTTATAAAATGAAAGACAGCCGAATATCAATAATATCATATAATGTGTATGAATGTAACATAACAGCTTGTGGGATGCATGACATCATATTATCAAATGCAAGTAAACTTTTGAAACATTTAAATTAGCATTATTTTTGGCATAATAAATAATGCTATATTTAATAATGCTGTTAAATAATTAAATAAAATCTAAAATAATGCTAATTTAAATGATTCAAAAGTTTACTTGCATTCAATAAGAAGCTGCGTGGGCGAAAATTACATGTAAAAAATTTTAAGGCTATTTTGGCTATGCTCATCGCCCCAGCAAACACGTTAATGTGGGGCCCAAATGGGTTTCACATGGGCTACAGGGGTACAGAGTGGGCATGGGCATAAAATGGGCATCTTATCTGGGGCCCACTTGGGTGACCCAGCTAGGACCCACATGGGTGAACCCAGGTGGGCTCCCCATGTGGTTCCTAGTTGGGTAATTAATGGGAAATTTGTGCATGGGCTCAAAATGGGACCCTATTTTGTTTTATCAAATATACAAGTGCAAACATAATTAATCCCATATAGGGTGATTACATGGATATATATAGTGCACATATGTGTCTTTAAAATTATTTTTGTTGTTGTTTTGACACTTGGATTACTTAATCAACATCTAAAAATTCCGACACTCCTGCATTTGTACACAATTTTCCACTGACATTTAGCAAAAAAAATGCAGCCACTTTAATTGTGCTGACAACTTTCTCGCGAGATCCCATCCCCCTACCACCTCTCCCTCTCTCTTGTTCGAGATGCTTCGGCACTTCACAGAACGATCGGCGTATGACATCAAACTACCGCGAGACGCAGCCCCTCCTCGATCTGCATGGGACAGATCGGGGATTTCATTCAGCATTTCCCATCCCCCAACCGGCACAATTATTCACTGACCATTTTGCTGTAATTTTCGGGAGGAGAGGAGACGTTTGCCATCAGTGTATCCAAGGTAAGAATTACAATTTTAAAACGTAAAATGTTGAGCATGTAAATACATTGTTTACAAACCATAATGTTAACCGAAACATAGTTTGGCTCTTTGTCACGTTAAAATTTAGACATCATACACAGCTCGCACCATATTTTCCTCTTATTTCTGGCGCCAATGTCTAAACGATAATGCTGTATGACTTTGTGTTCCCTACGCCCTCTAAAAGTTAAAGACATTAAAAAAAGCTCATACTTAAACTGCAAAGTTTGGCACCGGGCTGTGTGCTCACGATACAGGAGGATTACAACGATGAGCTCAAATGGCTTATATAGCAGAGAAGCTAGTGTAAGCTAATCTAGTGTAAATAAGGTAGCCTGGGACAGATGTCGATTTGAAGAGTAAACAATAAGGCTGTTGTACTTTTAACAATACTTGAAAAACAATAATATTACAACAATACTTAATATTTATCATGCAAACAGGAGTTTCTGCCTTACATAAATCTGCATCAGTTTGCATTTGGGTGTTATTATAAATCTTACAAATTGTTATGACTATATAAATGTTTTTGCTTTAAATTAGAATTTAAATTTTTTTAATTAAGCATTTTTTTCTTACAGAAAGTAATTGGACGGTCTCGGATGTTGATGCAATGGAGCAGCAATTGGCCGACCCTACCTTCAGAAACAAGTGGTATGTTTAACATGACCATTTAGATGAACATTTAAAATTTTACAGTTGTACTCTAAAATAAAATGGTTATTTTTCTTAAATACTTCATTTCTATCATATTAAACTTTTAATTAAGGTTAGGCTTAAAGTAATGTAAGTTGTTTTTTTTATTTCAAATATTTTGGTGGGTCGTGAAATAGATTCTACTTGTCTAGGTGGGTCGTGGTATGGAAACGTTTGGGAACCCCTGACGTAGTGGAGAGCAAGATAGGTAAGTCTTAAGATATTCTTGATTTTTAAATGGAAATACAATCTTTAAAAAGACAAGATTTATCTGTTTTAACTGTGAAAAAGTGGCACAGTGGTTGATTAATTGTTCTCTTTTCAAAGGGCCGTTGGGAGAGCAAGGACAGTGGAGTGAGGAGCTGCACTTTCGGTATTTTATTTATTTATTTATTTTTAAATAAGTATCTTAGAGTTTTCAGATTGCATTACAAACATACAAAGTTATGCCAAGAATGTTTATCAGGAGATCACTTTTTTTTTTTTTTTTTTTAAGATACTTATTGTGAGTAACTAACAATCGGTCCCTATAGATTCTCTTTGCCACCTGGAAAATTCTCAGTCCCTTAAAGTGTATAACGGCCGGGAAGTAAGAAAACACACAGTCCATGTATTCTCAATGCTTCAATTTATTCACAGAAATACAGATTTTATATAGGCATGTCGAGGGGAGTTTTCATCCTCTTAACCAATGAGGATATGAGTAACATACACGTAGGATCTTTGGCCAAGAACATGTGTTGTATAAAATGGCCACATGTACAGGAAAATATGGACTTATTAGGAATAAACTTGGCGAAGGATGCTGAACTATTTCCATAGTTCAGCACGAACCCCATTACATTGGAGTCCTAGCTATCGTGTCCTCGTTTGAACCAAGAAAAGCTAATGCATACGTGTGCGCATGCGTACCTCAAATATGAGTAAGAGATATTAAAACATAATACAAGAGAGAGAGAGAACAGATGGAGGAGGGGGGGAATCAGAGAGAAACAACAGTGCGCTGTACAGGGAGGGCGAGTGAGAGAAGGAAAAAAAGAAAGGAGGGGTGAAAACATCTGGAACCAATAAAAAGACAGAGAGTGCTTTCTAACAGTTGCCTGCTTTTGTTTAAAATAAACAATGAATACATAAACACTCGCTGCAGAGTTTCCTAATCCTAAATTCATATCATTCTCATACATAGATAATAATATAGAATATAATCATTCTTTGATACATTTAAACCCATATGTCCTGTAACAGGTCTCCTCATAAAAGCATATTGAGTAGCAACAAGAGTATTCATGGCACGATCAATCAAAAGTCTAATAAACGGAATAATACAACATACAATGAATGAAAGGATTAATAAAATCACTCCAATAGGGATTAACACATTCACTAGCATTTTCTCTTGATGATGAAGTCGAACAACCATAGAATGTTCTTCTAAACTTACTAGAGCACATCTCCCACTCCAGTCCCCTGGGAGAGAAGTATACACTGAATGTCCACAGAGCCAAAACCAGTCTCTTAAAGCTCTGGTTCCCCTTCTATTTGGGACATACATACGGCATCTTGGATCTCCTCCATAAGAACAAAATAAATCAAAATTTTCTCTTATAGTTTCAATACTCCACCCATAAACAACCACGGTCGTTATGGGAAGTGGATTCTTGTTAGCACATTCCTCTATTTTAACTTCTCCTGCATTCAAAAGACAATAATGACAGCATGTAATACTTTTCATTTGGCAATATTGATAAACGTGATCACACTTGCTCAATGGAATTTCACCCAACTTCTGTTCTCCTTCAATTCTTTCTACACAAAATAATGAGTCAGGGATTGAACTCACGATTGTCACTCTTACAAACACTTGGGGTATAAACCATATTGTACCATTTGGTCTGCACCTCCATTGTCCAGAAGTCTTCAAAACAGGGGCCAAGCCTGCAACACTAATAAAAGAAATGCATTCCCAATCTTGCGGTGGTGGGGCTTCAACAATTACCCGAGGACCGACCGCACTGTGGGGCATTTTTGTACAGACATAGCAAGACCCCTTTTTCCCTTCGGCCTTTGCCGTATAGTTAGCAAATCTCCACCACATATTCGTGGCATAGGCATGGGGTGTATCATCATGCCCAAGCCACGTTTCATTACCTGTACTTATAAAAGTGTGCGTACAAGTAAACAAACTTATCAGAATGACCAGGTTTCATGACTAATTAGCAGTAGCTAATAATATTGCTTCATAGCCAGAACGTCGTTGAGCAGTCATATGCTGAGTAGAAATGTTGTGCATAATAGCTCCTACCTGATGAGAGGTGTGCACTATCAGTGGATGTGACAACACTATACGTTCTGCATCCTGCACCATGATCGCCGCTGCAGCCACTGCGCGCAGACAGGCTGGAAGCCCTCTAGCCACCGAGTCTAAGGTTTTAGACAAATACGCTACTGGGCGATAAATGCCCCCGTGCTCCTGGGCCAAGATTGCGGCGGCTGTTCCCCCACCTTCGTGCACGTACAAATGAAAGTCAGTTGTATATGTCGGTAGGCCAAGGGCAGGTGGCCTTGTCAAGGATGCTTTCAAATGTCTGAATGTGTGGTCAATCTCTGCTGTCCATGCAATGTCATCAGAGTCCTGCACGGTGGCTGCTCTCAAGATTTTGTCATACATGGAACAGTTCGGCACCCACGCTCTTGCGACAATTCATGTCCGAGGTAATCCACCCTCCTCTGAACCCACTGAAGCTTTTCTCTTGATGCCTTGAACCATCTTCCACCAGGATGTTGCAGACGATGCTGGAGGCAGCAGCACACTGGTCCGCAGAGGCACCAGTAACGAGGATGTCGTCCGCGTATTGTAGCAGACAGGTATCAGGAGGGAGTTGAGCATCCGCTAACGTCGCGTGCACTATGGCGGTGAACACAGCCGGAGAATCTCTCAGGCCCTGAGGCAGTCTAGACCAGCTAAGTTGAGCATGGTCAAAGGTGAAGGCGAACAGCGGCTGCAAGACAGGATCTACAGGAATGGAAAAGAATGCAGAGCATAGATCAATAACTGTGAAATAGGCATGTGAACTAGGAATAGAATTAAGTATTGTGTGCACATCAGGTACAATAGGAGCCAATGGTTTAATTATGTCATTAATCTTTCTAAGATCCTGTGTCAATCGCCAGGAACCATTCACTTTTCTTATTGGATTGATCGGTGTATTGTAGGGTGAGTGAGTCTTGATCAGAATGCCTTGTGCCAGCAAATTTTCTATAATAGGCCGAATCCCATCGATTTTTTCTTTGGAGAGAGGGTATTGTTTACAATAAACTGGTGTGTGTCTGGTCAGAGTAGCCGCATAAGGCCGGACATCTATGAGGCCCGCATCATCCTTATGCTCCGCCCACAAGCGAGGGTTGACATCCCCCGTCCGGTTAAGGTGCAGTTCTGTTTTCAACGTCAGAGAATAGACAGAAGGAAACATGAGGTGCAGAGAATTATTCTGAAATGTAATATGAGCACCCAATTTATGCAGCAAATCTCTACCCAAAAGGCAAAATGGAGCATCAGGTATTATCGCAAAAGCGTGCATCTTAAACAAAGAAGGATTGTCTTTAGAAGTTACCGGTAAAGTTGGTGTCATTTCACAACGTACAGGGACACCGGAAATTCCCACTGCTTTTTCCTACAAGTGTTAGCGAAGTGTCCCACAATGCCACAATAATAACAGACTTTCGACCCTGCTGCCTGATTTGGACGTGTTTTGACAACAGTATTAATCAGCATCATTGATGTAGGTTTCCCTCGGGAGGTTTCAAAAGCTCCCGCGGTGGAAAGCTCATGCAGTCTCCGAGACAGAGCGTCAACAGAAATATCTGTTATATTTTAAGTTGTCAAACGAACCAATTGTGCGATTTCTATTTGCATGCTATTCAAAAACGTATTGACAAACAAAAGAGAATGTTGATCTAATGGAATGGCAAATTCTTCAGTCCAAGCATGCTTAAATCGATTGAAAAATGCAACAGGATTTTCGCCCGCTTTCTGTTTCGTGTTTGCAGCATGCAACAAATCTTGCTTAGCCAAAGACAATTTCACCAAAAAAGAAGTCAATTGTCTGAAAAATTCTTTTACCTTTTCCACATCAGCCCAAATCCACGCATCATCTTCAACATCCTCCGAATCAACTATTTGCAATGTTCGGAAAGATTTTGGTTGTGACAGATCTAATGGTTTATCACCTTTTGATAAAGCACTGTGGCGAGATGGCGGCGCATCCCGTTTAGGACTCAAAACATCAATCTCTGCAATCAACTCTTCCTCTGTAATTTCTGGCGGCAGTGTTTTAGTCAAAATGAAGCGATAATCACGCCCAGTCAATTGACTGTACGCGGTTAAATGCTTCAATACAGACACATATTGATGCGGACACCGTAAAGGATATGGCAAATCTTTAGCAATCGCGACACCATCCGACATTGCCAGCGGGGTTATTTAAAAACCCGTCTGGAATCTGCACAAATGCGTATAAATCAGTTGCACTAGGTAGTTTCGGGTACAGACGATTAGGAGTTAATTTTTCTTGTTCAGGCTTTGTAACAGTATCATACCGAGGCGGAGCCGAGCTGGGAGAGTCAACATGGAACATTTGAAAAAAATATTTTTTATCAGTCGTTTTAAGAAAAATAAAACAGTTTCTTACCTGTCTTTTTAAGAAATTCCCGGAAGGACGAGCCCCCATTTGTCAGTAATTAACAATTTGGTCCCTCTGTAAATTCTCTTTGCCACCTGGAAAATTCTCAGTCCCTCAAAGTGTATAACGGCCGGGAAGCAAGAAAACACACAGCAAATTGTATTCTCAATACTTCAAAGATATTATATAGGCATATGTCGAGGGGAGTTTCAACCCTTTAACCAATGGGGATATAGATGACATACATATAGGATCTTGGCCAAGAATATGTGTTATACAAAATGGCCACATGTACAGGAAGATATGGACATATTAGGAATAGACTTGGCGAAGGATGCTGAACTATCTTCATAGTTCATCACAAACCCCTTTACCTTGGAGTCCTAGCTATCATCCTCATTTGAACATTTGAACCCAGAAAAGCTAATGCATACATGTGCGCATGCGTACCTCGAATATGAGTAAGAGATATTAAAACATAATACAAGAGAGAAAGATCAGATGGAGGAGGGGGGGAATCAGAGAGAAACAACAGTGCGCTGTACAGGGAGGGCGAGTGAGAGAAGGAGAGAAGAAAAGGAGGGGTGAAAACATCTGGAACCAATAAAAAGACAGAGAGTGTTTTCTAACACTTATGTTTTATAAAGTTGTAAATGTACAAGTTGTAATGGTCATGTTCAAATTATTCCAATGAAACCTTGCTTAATAAAGCATGCAGAATACAAGTTCTGAAGTTGTTACAAGAAATAAAGTTTTTCCGGAGCTTAAAATGAACTTTTTTTAGATAGTTTTTTATAAAGTTGTAAATGTACAAGTTAAAATAGCCATGTTTAAATTTTTCCAAATAAACTTTGCTTAGAAGCTTGAAGTACTGGTTTCTGTTTATTGAATACCTTTACAATTTTAGTGGATTTAATGTAATGTTTGGGTTTAGGGGTTTAATGTAAAATAAGGTAACCCAAACAGACAAATATATTAGCCCATATGTATACCTGTTGTGGCCCATAAGAGACCTACATAATACCTAGTTGGGTCCCATCTCTAACCCATGTAGGCAGGCTCATGTAGGCACCAAATGGGAGCTACCTGGTTAACCCATATGGGCCCTATATGGAGCCCATCAAGGGCCCATCATCAGCCCATCTGTGCTAACCCATGTGGGGCCACCATGGAAACTGAGGACAAAATTAGCTGGGTCCCAGTTGGGTAGCCCAGGTGGGCCCCAGATATCAGCCCAGTTGCAACCCCTATGGGCCCCACATAGGTGTGTTGGCTGGGGCTGGTCTGGTTACTGGTATTGGGCTATAGCCAAACCGTTAAAATTAGACCACAGATTGCCTCAATTTCGCCAGGTGAAAATAAAAAGAAGACTCCATGTAGCCCGTCTAATTTAGAGCGAAATCGTGGCTACATATAGACCATGTCGTGAAATGACACTTATATCTTTGTAGATTTTATTGACACTGTGAACACGATGGGATATCAACCATCTCATGCGCTACCTGGCCAAAAACTGGATACACATAGCTGGACTAATGGGTCTAACTTACGAGACATTGAATGACCGGCTAATTGCTTGCTGGTAGCCAATATAACAGTAGCTAAGCCATTTCTGACTAGAATTTTCAGTACCAACACTGAGTGTTGTTTAAAAGGGATCTGAATTTGGTTGGGGAAAATAATGTTTTGACAAATTGCCTAACATGTAAATGAACATCAAATAACTAAAAAAATATTAGACTAAAATTATAGGATAAATAGGATGGAAAGTGATATGAGAATTGATAACCAGTATTACAAAATGTGTGAGGACTGTAAAAAAAAAAAAATTATAAATAAATAAAAGTTTGAGTTATATATTATATATATTATATCTATATAATATAGATATATATATAGTATATAGATATTATATATATATATAGAATATTATTCTATAATTTAACGATGTGCAAAAAGGGCATTTAAAAGGGTCTGTTTTCCTCCGGTGACACTCATGCAGTAGCCATGTCGCATTCAGGGTGGTACCGTGGAAGGATGACCAACCCCCGCCGACAGCTGTGCTGGCGCAGTGTTTTTGTGACTTTCGCAGTCTGTACCGGTACCATGGCGTCTGGCGAGGAGGACAGAACTGTTGAGGAAAAAGAAACCAACAACAAGAAGCGGACGAAAGGCGCCATCGCAACGGCATGGCTCACGTTCTACAATATCGCCATGACAGCTGGGTACTTGCTGGTGAAAGTTTAAGTTTGAACTGCTTTTATTTAATGTACTCGCTGACTGCAATCGTGTGTCTGTTTATAGTTTCTGACCATTGTAAATAATTCGACTAGCTGTTAGGTTACCAAAGACTACTTTAAAAGCTTCAAGATAGACTGTGTTAAACACTCACAGTGCGCGTACATAATTGTTAGTTTGTTTTATAAAGGTCAGTTGTTACAAAGTAACAGGAATATTCTTCACAGCTACCGAAGGGTGCTTAGCCTTTCCTAATACGGTTGACTGTATTGCACGTGTCTCTCCTCGACTGTCGCTGTGATATGTTTAGCGCTGACACTTTAACTCTGGCCCGGCATGGCGAAATGCTCGACAGACAAAATGTAACTAAGAAAAGTGAAAGACACGATAATTATAATGAAAACGCAGTGCACCCGTTTTTCAGTTCAACTAACTTACGTGCTCTAAACCGGTGTGGACTTAAAGACACAATAAAACACGTTAAGTATTTATATATTATAATTTTAACTGTAGTGTGTTTTTGAATGTTACTTTAACAGTTACAGCATTTTAAATGTTCAAAATCCCAACTTAAAATGTGCAATGCCACATAAATACATGACAAGATTCAGTAAAAAATGACATTAAAGTATATTTCAGTTTAATTATGACTAAAAATGTTTTTTATCATTCAGAAGTACACTAGCTATATTTCAGAAACAAAATAAGTGATTATGAAATTCTAGATGTATTTAAGTCATAGTTAAGTTGATCAAAAAGGTCTCTAAAATTAAGCTAACTTAATTTAATATAAATGTAAACTATAAAAGTTAATTCTTCATGTAATTGCAATTAACGTGCAAATGTCCCAAAAACATTTAATTCAGTTTGCACTTAAATTATTTGAATATATATATAATTTCCGTAATAGTACTCTTTTTAAAAGTAAGCTGATAAAGTGTACTTTACTTGTACTTTTTCCCTAAATGTTGTGCTTATTGTCTTCCATATAGATAATAAAGATATTTAGTTTGTTACAATATCCATGCTTTTCCCTACTTATTTGTAGTTCACATTAGACATTATTATTTTCTTTGTGGTGGGATAAAAATAATACTTGATTTCCACTACAACCACTCAAGTGTGTGCTTGAGGAAGGCACTTAATCTCTGGATGTTCTAAATTGCCATTGCAACTAGATTAGTGTAGACAGCTTTTTCTCTAAATTCTAGAACCTTCTACATGACAACGAAACTTGCTCTCATATCCATCACTAAAGCTGTAAATTCTTTAATGTTTAAGCATGGGAAATGACATGGCTTATAAACTGTACCCAAAAGTACATGAACCATGGATATGTTTTACTAATGTTTGATAGAAAATCAGTGCGTGCAAATATCTTTTGTTTTTAAATTTTAACTACATATTTATTGTTAATTTAAATTGTAGAAAGCTGTATTTTTTGTTAACTGATTTGACTTAAAATATGCAAGTGCTACCTCTCTTTAATAGAAATGTCACTTAGTTTGATATTTTATTATCCTGTGCAATGACTTTCATGCATAAAAGTGTGACTAACTACTTATACACATATACTATGTGTATGTATCTTAACCTGGAATTAAGGTGAAAAGAACAGCCTATACCACATACATTATAGGCATTTTAATTAGTGTTGGTGTTAAAGTCAAAGTTTATTATTTTATTGGTCTTTTATTGCAGATGGCTTGTGCTGGCTGTTGTCATGGTCCGGTATTACCTTCAGAAAGGCACCCATAAAGGCTTGTTCAAAAATATAGCAAGGACACTTAAATTTTCCCAGACATTTGCACTACTAGAGGTAAGATCAGCTGCCTTATGACAACCATTGTGATATAAACCTGCACTTTATTTTACTCTATAATTTTGCAGTATATTTTTTGAGTATTAGTTAATAAACACCGCCTTGAAGGAAAACAAAAACTGCCTATATACGTCGGACCTACGCCGTAGGCTATGCATAAGTTGTCATTTATACTTCTGCGTCGCTGTTCGCGTCAACGTGCAGTACACATGCAAACCGCTAGTCTGCAGTATCCACGGGCATGTTGCTGGTGTAACCCGCAGTACCACGGAAAAAGCCGAAGAAGAAGCAGCTCGTCGGAGAAGCATTATAGCCATGACGGCGGCAAATAAATATCAAATCATTATTTAAAATTATAAAAAGGAGACAACAACAGAACAGGAGATGATGGCATTCGTTCAATCTGCACAAGGACTTGTACCATGGCAGATCAACATTGTTTGTTGCGGACAACTACTGATGTATAATGCTATGTAGTATAATAAATGATAAGACACTTGTTCTTTGCTTTGTTCTATTTTATATAAGAATGTGTAACATTAAAATATATTAAAGTGCACACAAACACACACAATTCTCAAGTACATATGGAGGGAGGGGTTCATGCAGACCAATCACAACGCTTGCGGTCCGCGTAGAATTGACGTATGGCAAGCCGTTTTAGCATTAAATACTCCTTGCTGTACTAGTCATAATTTAGTTTTGACTAGTCAAAATTCCAATTCCAGATATCTATTCTGCAATTTTGACTCGTCGTAATTGGAATTAAGATATCTACAATGTGATTATGACTAGTCATTATATGCATTGAATATATCTACAATGTTATTTTGACTAGTCATAATATACATTTGAGATATCTACAATGCTATTACGACTAGCCATATTGTTCCATTGACTTCCATTGGAAAATATTTTCAGATATCTACTAAAGAGTTTTGACTAGTAGAAATTGTAATTAAAGATTTCTATAATTGATTTTGTACTAGGCATAATTCTAATTAGAGATATCTCAAATTACAATTCTACTAGTGATAATTAAATTAGAGATATCTCTAACTGAATTAACACTAGTCAAAAATATAATTCAAGATATCTCTAACTGGTGTTTGACTAGTCTTAATTATATTGCAGATATCTTTAATTCATGATTTCTTAAATATATCCAAAATACATTTGTAGATATCTAAAAGTAATTTATTACTAGTCAAATTACAAGAGTAGAATTTTATTTTTGACTAAGCAAAACATAATAAGAGATATATCTTGAACTGGAATTCTTCCTAGTCAAAACTCAATATACCTGCAGTTTAATTATGGATATCACGATCTGATTTTTGACTAGGAAGATCTTTCTCTGGAGATATCTGCATTTAGCTTTGTGACTAGGAAGAATTTCAATGTAGATATCTGGAATTAACAATGTGACTAGTCAAAATTCCTTTATAGATATCTAAAATGTGCATGCAAATGCACCTTTGTTAAGCCCCACCTTAAACATTTTATTAACCAATCCCAGCTTGGAAACTGTTGTCATACGCCATTTTGTCTAAGAGTTGTATAATAAAAGTCCTGCGTCTTTGGGTCATTTTAAACTGTTTAATACAGCAGTAATTCAAAAGTATGGAAATAAAAATATAGCTGGAGCATGTGTAAAAGTGGTAGAATACACAGAGAGGACTCAGACAGGCTTTTCTTCTATTCTATATTGTAATGTTGAGACGTGCGTGCTGTGGATTAAATTATGTTAGACTTTATTTACAAACGAACACATGCAAAATCAGTAGCTAAGGATTTGTATAAGCCTCATGTCAGCTGTTGCAACATTTGATATAATGTTAAAAGAATACATTGGCGTTCATCATTGAACATAGCAGAAAATCATCATCATGGATCTCTTGCTATAACACAATACAATACTCCCACCTTGTGGGCTACTTCCTATGGAAGCGCTCCGCCACTAAATAAAGAAATAATAAATAAACAGCGATTTTTTATTCAACAATTCTGACTTTTTTTCTCAGAATCGCAAGATATAGCTAAACACAATGCAAAGATTTGTGAGTTATAAAATGTATAACTCGCATTGATTATATCTCGCAATTCTGAGAAGAAAAAAAAGTCAGAATTGTGAGATATAAAGTCGCAATTACCTTTTTTTTTTTATTCCATGGTGGAAACAAGCTGCCATAACAACACAAGTAAACCTGAATCCATACACAACGTAATGTAACCCACTAATAAATGTCATCAATGCCAGTTAAACTTTTATCAAATTGTAATCTTTTTAAAACCAGCCTTCACCTTTTTTGACTGCATCTGATTATTAAGCATTGTTCTTGTCCGTCATGCATTCGTACTATTTTTCATGTTTTTGTTGTACAATTCCATTGTACTTCATTATGTCTAAATATATAACTAAATTCAGACGAGCAGTTCGTGGTTTTCTGCCTTTATTGAACATTACAATGCATTTGGTCCGTTTTGCAACATGACTCAATTAAAATCACAGCGCTATACATACATACACGCTGGAGACCTTTTACCACATAAGGCTACATCCAGATATTATTTAAAAATCCCTGAAGCACTTCATCCATTAGCTTTTCTTTCAATGACAAGAAAAGCAGACCGCTGTTGTTAGCAGTTAGCACTAAACATCAGTTGGGGAGGGGCTCTGGGAGGAGCTGAGTTAATTTAGTCTCACGTCACACAACAGCACATTCGACTAGGAGCAGGTACAATTCAGATATCTTAAAATATAATTGTGACTAGTCGAAACTGAATGAGCGATATCTCTAATTACCTTTGCATATGTGTGACGCCCTATTGAAGATATCTATGATGTCATTACAGATATCTTAAATGGAGTTTTGACTAGTCATAAAGTATTTAGAGATATCTCTAATCCGATTTCTTACTAGTGCAATTACGGCTTGCCATATTGACACGCTGTTAGATTTTTGGAGAGACGAGATTTTTTTTGATGCACATCAGGCTACGGCGTAATGGGCGTATGCCTGTGCATCTATGCCAGCAGTGGCGAACTCCGGTCCTGAAGAGCCACGACTTTCCCACTTATTATTATAATAATTATATACACATTTTCATGTTATCTTTATTTTACGGCATGTATTTGTGAAAATGATTAGGCAGCCGCAGCACACACCACATAGAATAACGCTGCGCATTTCAAGGCACTTCAGTGGACCTTAAAGTTACCTGTTTTGTCAATGTTAAAAAACTTTTTAATATATCACAGTACAACAGGCTTTTACTTTTACTCAAGTCTTTATCACTTTATAAAAATTAAGCAAAACAAAACAACAAATGTTTACTTTCACAAGCCGTCAAGTATAGGCTTGTAGTAAGCTGTCTCTTGCTCAATTAGGCAACAGAAAATGTCGGGAAACGACACCTCTGGCCATTCCGTTGGGTCATTTGTCCAGTCACAGATACCGTACGGACAGTCCGACCAAATACGGCTCAGTTTTTATGCGTATGTTGCTCTGTCGAGCGGCAGAAATGATTTTATGTAGGCCATTCTGAGTCAAAACCATGCTTTTCCAATGAGGGGAAAGGACTGTTTTCCCCCACGCCGACTCCGCCCATACAGCTATGACGCGATACTGATCAAGTCTATTATGATTACGTGAAGTCTAGACTAGTGCGCATTTAGAGTGCGTTCTTTCACTGCTTGATTCAGTCTATTAAAATACATTTACAATGATCACAAAATTCAAGATATGGAGCAGAAAATTTATATTTATACCACTTCATGTAGTTAATCATTTTCACATGAAGTGTCATTTTTTTTCTCCAAAAATTACCATGATTACAAATGTGATATTGATTTTTACAACCGTTCAATAAACTAGAAGTTAATTAAGAGACTTACGTTTTAGACAACATATTGCTTGTGTTTGCTCTATTTCGCCAACAAAAATAAATCCTAACACAGCCACAGCACTGTTCAGCGTCTCTGAGCAACATGACGGTGTTTCGTTTTCTTAATTAAACAAGCCGTTCAATGATCAGTCAAGCGCAATGACCACATATAAACATGACTTGCTGCCACTAATGGTGTTTAATTTAACATTTTTAAGTTACTTTTTTTTAATAATTTCAAATATCAGTATTCAACGTTTTGTTTAATATATCAAAACATTATTTATGCATTTGTAAAAATAGGCCTTTGTAAAGGTAAATAAAAATATGCAGATTTAAGTATGTAAAAGCTGATAGAACACTGAAAATATTGCTTCAGAATAAATTATTTACACCACCAAAAATCTCAGTGATGCAGTGCTTTTGTGGGGATATTTTGCATGGAATATTGTCTGCTGATATGAAAAGTTCACTGTATATCGTAGTAATACATATTTAGTATTGTGTTTTCTTGTTAGTAAACATTAAATATTACATATATGTATGTAATATAATGTGTATTTCTATTACAGGTTTAGGTCTTAAATTTCATGTAAGGTGGTATTAAAAAGGTCTTAAGAAGTCTTAAATATAACTTGTTTATGTCTGTAGAAACCCTGTGTTTATTCATTTAGTTAGTTATCTTATAAATATTGTGCCTCACTCTGCATGTTAACATCATGTTTTATTTAGGTGAATTCCAAACTGCATTTTTGCGCACTTGCAAGAAGGTGAAACTACTTTCAAAGCAAAAGTGAGCAACCGAATCCTTTCAGAAAGGGATTTTGGCAGTTATGATCACATGATCCTGAGTGGTGCATCCTCATAGTTCACTTTGAAAACTGAGGTGATCTATTTATATCCAGTGGGTATCGGAAATATCAGGACCCCTTTTTCACTCTTTTTTATATTTCAGCCATTTTCTAAAATCATTTAAGTTTTTTTTTTTTCATCATTAATGTACACACAGCACCCCATACTGACAGAAAAACACAGAATTGTTGACATTTTTGCAGATTTATTAAAAAAGAAAAACTGAAATATCACATGGTCCTAAGTATTCAGACCCTTTGCTGTGACACTCATATATTTAACTCAGGTGCTGTCCATTTCTTCTGATCATCCTTGAGATGGTTCTACACCTTCATTTTGAGTCAAGCTGGTGAGACTAAGAAGACCTGGTGAGAGAGGTAAAGAAGAACCCAAAAAAATCACTGTGGCTGAGCTCCAGAGATGCAGTCGGGAGATGGGAGAAAGTTGTAGAAAGTCAACCATCACTGCAGCCCTCCAACAGTCGGGGCTTTATGGCAGAGTGGCCCGACGGAAGCCTCTCCTCAGTGCAAAACACACGAAAGCCCGCATGGAGTTTGCTAAAAAAAAAAACACCTGAAGGACTCCAAGAAATAAGATTCTCTGGTCTGATGAAACCAAGACAGAACTTTTTGGCCTTAACTCTAAGCAGTATGTGTGGAGAAAACCAAGCACTGCTCATCACCTGTCCAATACAGTCCCAACAGAGAAGAATGGTGGTGGCAGCATCATGCTGTGGGGGTGTTTTTGAGCTGCAGGGACAGGACGACTGGTTGAAATCGAGGGAAAGATAAATGCGGCCAAGCACAGGGATATCCTAGACGAAAACCTTCTCCAGAGTGCTCAGGACATCAGACTGGGCGAAGGTTTACCTTCCAACAAGACAATGACCCTAAGAACACAGCTAAAATAACGAAGGAGTGGTTCACAACAACTCTGTGACTGTTCTTGAATGGTCCAGCCAGAGCCCTGACTTAAAGCCAATTGAGCATCTCTGGAGAGACCTAAAAATGGTTGTCCACCAACGTTTACCATCCAACCTGACAGAACTGGAGAGGATCTGCAAGGAGGAATGGCAGAGGATCCCAAATCCAGGTGTGAAAAACTTGTATCTTTCCCAAAAAGACTCATGGCTGTATTAGATCAAAGGGTGCTTCTACTAAATACTGAACAAAGGGTCTGAATACTTAGGACCATGTGATATTCAGTTTTTCTTTTTTAATAAATCTAAAAAAATGTCAACAATTCTGTGTTTTAATTCTGTCAATATGGGGTGCTGTGTGTACATTTTAAAAATGGAGGAACAAAAATGACAAATAGGGCAATAACAAAGAGGTGAAAAATTTAAGGGTGGTATGAATACTCCATACCACTGTATATATATCTATTATATATGATATATAATCTATATATATAAGCACCCTGGGATTTAACATAATTTAAACCAATGGAACAAAAATATTGTGGTTTTATTCAGATATGTATTTACCAAGTGCAACCGTGACCCACAGACATTCAAATAATATGAATTAAACACAGAGATTTTACACTGTTATTGGTTAGTTTTTTTGTCTACAGGCAATCTACAACAGCTTTAAACAACATATTGGTTGCCAGATGACATTCAAATGAAACAATGTTAGATCCAGCCTCAACTATGTCAGGAATGTTAGATCCAGCCATGCTGAATCTTTCTCTTTGTCAGAATGTAAGCTTGATAGCCAAAATAATCAACACTTTGTTACCTACCAAAAGACAGTACATGCAGGCAGAGTCAGGGAAAGAGAAGCATGCAGGAAATGCAGTAATGGTAAAAATTTACATTTTTTTAAATTATTATTATTACTTATTTATTTTTATAATCTTAGTATCCTTCTAAAGTTTAGATCCTTCAAAAATAAAGATGCAGTAGCAATTGGCTTTGTGTGGGTTATTGCAAATAGCCATATTTGAGTTTTAAATAAATGAAGCAGTGTGTATGAATACTCAATTCACTAAATTGTTTTTCAAGTAAATTGCCTATCCAGTGATTTGTGCAGTGCCACTAGTTCACTGCAGTAAATGTAAGTGTTATGTTAAGTCTGAACATTAGATGGTGCTTGTCATTTAAACATTGTAACCTTACCTCTAAATCAGCCTAGTCAGATATAGAAGTAGACATAGAAGACAAACTGTTGTTTACTTCCAGTTGTACTGTTAGTGTGTTCTAAACCTATGGAATAAGGTTATCTCCATACCATACATGTCTTTTCTGAGCCGGACATTGAATATTATAAATGCCTGCTGGTGATGTAGTATTGTCTGTGTTTTTGTTGCTTTTCACTCTCAGAATAATACTTTGTATAAATGAGGAACTGTTACCTGGAAGCAATATTATGAGGCAACTTACCCACAAATTGGCTAAAATATGGTGACTGAAATGTTTTCAATGATATTTAATAATTTATGGGACTGGGTAAAAAGACATGAAGCATCAAAATGGGTTCACTGGATAGTTGTGTCTTTTAGCATGCTTGCACCTGTGTTCTTAATCTATCTTCATTTTTTTCCTCTTGCGTTTATTATTTTTCTGAAGGAAATGTTCTTAGCTCCTTCTGTTTTTATTTCAGGTTGGACACTGTGCTATTGGTATGTACTGCATTTTTAAGTGTTATATAAGTATTTAATTCCAGAGAAATACAGAGAAATACAGAGATTTCCAGGTGTTATTTTTGGTGTTTTAAAGGAATTGTGCGGACATCTGTAATTGTGACGGGGGTCCAAGTATGTTCTCGGATATTCATGGTTTGGTTTATTACAAACAGCATCAGACAGGTCAGTGTGCATAATATAGACATTAATTATGGAATTATGGAAATTATTCACTGTTCACCTGTGTACAATCTCTAAATTGGCTTTTACATTTTACTATTTTTCCTTTCATTTGAAACATATGCTAAGATTCAGAACGAGGAGAGTGTGATCTTGTTCGTAGTAGTTTGGACGATTACAGAGATCACTCGTTACTCTTTCTACACTTTCAACTTGCTCAATCATCTGCCATACTTCATCAAGTGGGCCAGGTACAAATGTGGCATGTCACTAAATTTCCCAACAGAATAATCTGCATGGCTTGGGTTCACTGGATTCACTCTGCATGGTGTTATTTCAAGATGTCTTATTTTAGCTCTTGTGGCAGAAATGATCTCAGAACCATAAAATGATTTTACTGAGCAAAAACTGTTTATTTATGTATTTATTTATTTAGCCTGTGTGACCTTTTTTTTTTTTAACTACACAGGACATGTATTCAGTGTTTTTGGGGTGACATTAAGTTATTTCCACAAATTCAGGTGTGGTAACCCCTTTACACACAAGGTGAACACCCTTTGTGATGTGATTTTCTGCTTTGCATTGTGTTCTTTATCACATCAGTGGCACATAATTCAGTGTTTTCAGTGTCGCAGAGTGGCTTGTTTTGTAGTACGTTTCTCCACACAAACCCCATCTCTTTGAAAACGCAACACATACCAGCCATTTTCCAGCAAAATAATAGTCCTATGATTTACACATCCATAAATATCAGTAATGTAATTTAACTGTTTTCTGTAAAATTAGTATTAGTAGTTGTATTGCTAAATACTCAATGTTTTATTTGACAGTACAGCAAATATTTTGCTGCTGCTGTAATTGGTGAACCCTGCTGAGAAAAAAAACAGCATATGCTGGTTAGGTTTGTTTTGAAGCATGGCTACTGGTTTGAGCTGGTTTAAGCTGGTCATGTGCTGGTCCTAAGCAACTAGTCCTGCTTAGGACCAGCTTAGGACCAGCTTAAACCAGCTCAAACCGGCTGTCATGCTTCAAAACATACCTAACCAGCATATGCTGTTTTTTTTTTCAACAGGGAAATGAATTAATAAACACGTTTCCCCCTTTTTTTCTAATTTATCTTTATTTGCTTATGTATCTTCAATCGTTACTATCTATTCATTCTGTTTGCTTGCAGATTTTGTTTATACACAGATGAATAGGGTCCTCATCTAATCAGAGTCTATTCCTTGACATTTATGTATAAGCAAAGTGTGAGTCTGAGGTCCACAACTTAGAACCTTCAGAATCTCATGTGAATCCCTCTGCAGTGTAAATGTTTAGATTAGACTCATTTGAAATGAGCAAGTTCTGTGCAGAACTGATAACTGGTGATCACAACAAGGTGCATGGTGGTTAAAAATGCTGTCCAACTTGCAGTCATGTAAAGATGACTTTTGCCAAAATAGACTTGCAAGACAGGGGTGTCCAAACATGTTAACTGTCCTGCAAGTTTAGCTTGAACCCTAATTAAATACATCTAACTTTATACAATCTAACATGAACCAGCTAATCAGGGTATTCAGACTCATTAGAAACTTCTATGCAAGTGTGTTGGAGCTAATACCTGCAGGACATTTGCCCCCCCAGGAGCAGGATTGGAAACATTTAAAGTGAAGTGACCCACTCGGAATTAGTGCTATGCATTTATCCCATCCAAAGTGGACACACAACTTTTTGCTGCGGCACCCAGGGAGCATTTGGGGGTTCGGTGCCTTGCTCAAGGGCACCTCAGTCATGGAATTGAAGGGGGGAGAGAGCGCTGTACATTCACTCCCCCCACCCACAATCCCTGCTGGTACGAGACTTGAACCCGCAACCTTTGGGTTAAGAGTCCAACTCTCTAACCATTAGGCCACGACTTCCCACATACTGGGAAATTACACACAATATGGCATAACATTTGAAAGTATAACAACTGAATGTCTATGAAACTTCAATCAATAAAGCATTTTTTTTTTTATGAGTCAAGGAAAATGTCAAGGAATTTGACTTATGAGGCACTATATAAAATCGAAGACTGTTAAAGTATACGAGTTAACTTATATTTAAGTTTTAATGTTGTTTATCCTCTGCTTGAAGAGGGGGGTGATGGGGTCTGTTAAAGACTCAATAACATTCTCAATTGAAAAACACCTCAGAATGCCTGTCTTTTCGTGCTGCCTGCAGATTACCCTAATTATCATAATAAGCATGCATACTATTTTTGTCACAGTTGACTTCACTGGATTTCAGCACTCATAGTTCTATTTGTATTTTAATTGGGTTGTACTTCGAAAGTGGTGCATCAATATATCCTACAGTATATGCTAAGTGCTTATGAAAAGTTCTCACTGAATTTCCAACAAGTCACATGATGCTAGGGTTGCCAACTTCAGAAAATGAAAATAATGGACAACTGTGATTCTTTATAGGAAAATAAAGGAACAGAATAAGACCCACTTAAAATATTTGTTCTGTACCACATAGAGTATGTAATTTCCGTGTCTGCAGTTAAGTATGTGTATAAAAGGTTCTCAGAAATAATCACATTTGTTTTGCTTAATCTATGTACAATTATTCTAAAAATAAAGTTTAATGTCATACAAAAAATGCCACGTATGTTATACACAAAGCATCAGCCACGTATGTTATACAAAAAATGAGACTCGAACTCACAATCTTTGGGTTACAAGTCCATCGCTCTATCCATTAGGCCACGACTGCCCCCATACTGGCAAAAACTATACATGCAAGTATGGAATTTTAAAAAATTTGAAGCTAAACGCTGATGTCTATGAAACTTCAATCAATAAAGCATTTTTTAAAAATAATGACATTTAAAATTTTGAACTAAAATGTAGCCTATGAATTCATGAGAACATGGAGTGGTGTGGGCTGCTTTTGGTGCTTGAATTTGTTCTTCAATATTAATGTGGTCCAGGTTTAGGAGTATGCTAGAAGTTACAATTTTAAAAATGTGTAATTTTGTTTCTCTATTTAACAACATTAACTTACCATACTGAAAGACGTCTTCCTTCAGATAGATTGCATGTTTTCTTGCCTAGCTGGATGTTGTACTTATGATCAATAATCGCGTTCTTTGCATTCACCCAAATTGATTTGGCAAAATCAAAACACGGATGGTGAAGGGATTGCCATTAGTGCTCGCCCCGCTCGCTGTGAAGCGGGAGTGACCAGGGGGCAGGAGGACCTCTGCAAGGTCTTTAAGCCTCATTAAGGGCCTATGTCCAATCAAACAATGATTTGTGCAAAAAGAATGATTCATTTGTTATTTGAATATTCTAGATCAGTGGTCACCAACCTTTTTAGGCCCAAGATTCTTGACCTCGGCCTTTATGAAAGACAAGATCTATCTATTGAAGAATTGATAGAAAAAGAATCTGTGTATCATTCGATCATTCGTTTTTGATTTAATATTGAAATTAGAAAAATTAGAAAATGGCTCCTTTTTTGTTTTTTTCCAAAAAAACTAGAATTCAGCTTAAATTTTCGTTTTTTCATTCAGGGGTAGAAAATGGATAAACAGTTTGACTGTTCAATTTTCACGTGTGGGAGGGAATTAAACGCCCCTTTCTGCTGATTGGTCAGCCAAAGATCAAACCGTGCCATCATCAGTTCTTCTGCAGTATCAGGCAGCAGAATAATGTGAAATCCCATTACAGCACTGATAATATACGCAGACTTTTAAATGTTATTAATTTGTTCAAAATGAAGGGCACCCTGCACTTGTTCTCTCCCTTGATGCTGAAAAAGCTTTTGACAGAGCTGAGTGGGACTTTATGTTTGCCACTTTTGAAAATGTTCATTTTGGTTATTTTTCCTAACCAACAACTGACGCTCGTTAACCGATTGTTAACCGTTAAACGACAAGATTATTTTAAATTAGAATTAAATTAAAATTTTTTTAAAACAAAATTCGAATAGATAGGTGGCTGTGACCCATGAAAATAGCAGAAATTGTTACATTTGCATGCACATAAAGCAACATAAACATGGTCACATCACGCACCTGCAGTGCTTCTGCGAACAGAGAAAAACATAAAAAAAGCAATATACATATAAAGGAATACGGCCTATATGCAAAATATATGTTTCTTAAATAATGAATAAATTAACAAAATTTAAAATTTAAAAAAACTCTGCAGCAAGTAGCAGCCTATATGCAGAGTTTTGGTTCAGTTTTGTGATGCGCTCTACAAACAACTTCAGAAAGCGGCATCCTGTTTGTTTCTTATATTTTACAAAAGCACAATGTTTTGTTTGTATTGTGAATGTACACAAATACAAGTAATATTTCAAATTGTAATAGTAGTTTCGAATGATGTCTGCCTCTTATGTATATGACAACAAAGGAGTAGCTTTTTGTAAGTTGTTTTCACATTTATAAGGCAAAAATTCAAGTGATCATGGCTCACACAGTTCTAAGCTTTGCTAACTTGACAACGCAGCCTGTTTATTATCATAATAAAATACAGTATAATCCAAATATATTGAAAAACCACACTGCTCAATTTATATAGTCCGTAGTACAAATCTGTGACATTCATTGTACCCACCATACCACCGTGATATTAGGCCAAGCACATTTTGTTTCACGTGGATATTGGAACGCAAGTGAAGGACAAAACCTGGTTTAGCCTACATAATAAATAATATTTGGCACCAAATAATGGCAAATCTGGGTGAAACATTTAGAGTTTGTGTCGAATGAGCGAGATGGTTTGTGAGGCCATCAT
This sequence comes from Sinocyclocheilus anophthalmus, assembly GCA_018155175.1. Classification (NCBI taxonomy): domain Eukaryota; kingdom Metazoa; phylum Chordata; class Actinopteri; order Cypriniformes; family Cyprinidae; genus Sinocyclocheilus; species Sinocyclocheilus anophthalmus. The sequence goes on along the minus strand of JADLZN010001069.1, from coordinate 63,868 downwards.
CGTTTTTTTTTTTTTTTTTCAGTTTTGCCTTAAAATTAATTTGTTTAGGCTTGTTGTTTATAAAGTTTCTGTTCTGAAATATTTTCTGTTTAAAATATTTTTAAAAAATGACTTAAATTACATTTACATTTAGTCATTTAACAGATGCTTTTATCCAAAGCGACTTACAAATGAGGACAATAAAGCAGTCAAAACTAACAAAAGAGCAAAAATATATAAGTGCAAATGACAAGTCTAGGTTAGCCTAACGCAGTACAAGTGCAAGGTGCTATTATATAATATCTATATCTATACAGGTGCATCTCAATAAATTAGAATGTCGTGAAAAGTTCATTTATTTCAGTAATTCAACTCAAAATGTGAAACTCATGTATTAAATAAATTAAATCCACACAGACTGAAGTAGTTTAAGTCTTTGTTTTTTTTAATTGTGATGATTTTGGCTCGCATTTAACAAAAACCCACCAATTCACTATCTCAACAAGTGATTAGCATATATGGTGACATGCAATCAGCTAATCAACTCAAAACAACTGCAAAGGTTTCCTGAGCCTTCAAAAATGGTCTCTCAGTTTGGTTAACTAGGATACACAATCATGGGGAAGACTGCTGATCTGACAGTTGTCCAGAAAACAACCATTGACACCCTTCACAAGGAGGATAAACCACAAACATTCAATGCCAAAGAAGATGGCTGTTCACAGAGTGCTGTATCCAAGCATGTTAACAGAAAGTGAGTGGAAGGAAAAAGTGTGGAAGAAAAAAAAAAAGCACAACCAACCGAGAGAACCGCAGCCTTATGAGGATTGTCAAGCAAAACTGATTCAATAATTTGAGTGAACTTCACAAGGAAAGGACTGAGGCTGGGGTCAAGGCATAAAGAGCCACCACACACAGACGTGTCAAGGAATTTGGCTACAGTTGTCGTATTCCTCTGGTTAAGCCACTCCTGAACCACAGACAACGTCAGAGGTATCTTACCTGGGCTAAGGAGACTGTTGCCCAGTCGTCCAAAGTCCTCTTTTCAGATGAGAGCAAGTTTTGTATTTCATTTGGAAACCAAGGTCCTATAGAGTCTGGAGGAAGGGTGGAGAAGATCATAGCCCAAGTTGCTTGAAGTCCAGTGTTAAGTTTCCCCAGTCTGTGATGATTTGGGGTGCAATACCATCTGCTGGTGTTGGTCCATTGTGAAAACCAACATCACTGCACTCGTTTACCAAGAAATTTTAGAGCACTACATGCTTCCTTCTGCTGACAAGCTTTATGGAGATGCTGATTTTATTTTCCAGCAGGATTTGGCACCTGCCCACACTGCCAAAAGCACCAGAAGTTGGTTAAATGACCATGGTGTTGGTGTGCTTGACTGGCCAGCAAACTCACCAGACCTGAACCCCATAGAGAATCTATGGGGTATTGTCAAGAGAAAATGAGAAACAAGAGACCAAAAAAGCAGATGAGCTGAAGGCCACTGTCAAAGAAACCTGGGCTTCAATACCACCTCAGCAGTGCCACAAACTGATCAACTCCATGCCACGCCGAATTGAGGCAGTAATTAAAGCAAATAGGAAAGAGCCCTACCAAGTATGAGCTTACAGTACAGGAAATTTAACATACTTTCCAGGAAAGGCCAACAATTCGCGACTAAAAAATGTTTTTTTATTGGTCTATGAAGTATTCTAATTTGTTGAGAAATTAAAGTTTTTGTTAAATGTGAGCCAAAATCATCACAATTAAAAGAACCAAAGATTAAACTACTTCAGTCTGTGTGCATTGAATATATTTAATACACAAGTTTCACAATTTGACTTGAATTACTGAAATAAATGAACTTTCCATGACATTCTAATTTATTGACATGCACCTGTAATATATACTAATATATATATATATAATATAGTATACACACACACACAAAGAAAAACAAGTAGTTAGAACAGAAAAAATAGAAAGCTAGTTTTTTTATATAAAAAAGAAGATAAATAGATAAAGTAGAATTAAAATTAGAATAGAAAGAGCTAGAGTTAGATGGTCAAATAAAGATAGAAGAGATGTGTTTTAAGCCGATTCTTGAAGATGGTTAAGGACTCAGCTGCTCAGATTGATTTGGGCAGGTCATTCCACCAGGAGGGAAAAATTAATGTAAAAGTCTGTGAAAGTGATTTTGTGCCTCTTTGAGATGAACAATAATACACCGTTCACTTGCAGAACGCAAGCTTCTAGAGGGCACATAACTCTGAAGTAATGAATTTAGGTAAATGGGTGCAGAGCCAGTGGTGGTTTTGTAGGCAAACATCAACGCCTTGAATTTTATGCGAGCAGCTACAGGTAGCAAGTGCAAATTGATGAACAGAGGTGTGAAATGCGTTCTTTTCGGCTCATTAAAGATTAAACTTGGAGCGGCATTTTGGATTAATTGTAGAGTTTTGATAGAAGTGGCTGGAAGACCTGCTTAGAGAGCATTGTAATAGTCCAGCCTGGATTGAACAAGAGCTTGAACAAAGAGTTGTGTTGCATGTTCTGAAAGAAAGGGCCGAATCTTCCTAATGTTGTATAAAGCAAATCTGCAGGACCGGGCAGTTTTAGCAATGTAGTCTGAGAAATTCAGCTTATCATCAATCACAACTCCAAGGTTTCTAGCTGTTTTTGAAGGAGTTATGGTTGATGAGCCTAACTGGATGGTGAAATTTTGATAAAGTGATGGGTTTGTTGAAACCACAAGCAGTTCTGTCTTAGCCAGGTTGAGCTGAAGGTGATGGTCTGTCATCCAACAAGAAACGTCTGTTAGACAAGCTGAGATGCGAGCAGCTATCGTCGGATCATCAGGATGGAATGAGAGGTAGAGTTGAGCGTCATCAGCATAGCAGTGATATGAAAAGCCATGTTTCTGAATGACAGAACCTAGTGATGCAATGTAGATAGAAAAGAGAAGTGGTCCAAGAACTGAGCCCTGAGGCACCCCAGTAGCTAGATGTTGCGACTTGGACACCTCACCTCTCCAAGATACCTTGAAGGACCTATCTGAGAGGTAAGACTCAAACCACTGGCGTGCAGTTCCTGAGATGCTATTTTCCAATAGAGTTGACAGGAGAATCTGGTAGTTCACCGTATCAAAAGCAGCAGAAAGATCCAGCAAAATAAGTATAGAAGATTTGGAAGCCGCTCTTGCCAGTCTTAGGGCTTCAACAACTGAGAGCAAGGCAGTCTCGGTTGAATGTCCTCTTCTGAAACCAGACTGGTTGCTGTCATGGAGGTTGTTCTGTGTGAGAAAGGCTAAGGCTTGTTTGAACACAACTCGTTCAAGTGTTTTTGCAATGAAAGGTAGAAGGGAAACCGGTATGTAGTTCTCTAAAAGAGTTGGGTTAAGAGTGGGTTTCTTAAGAAGTGGGGTTATACGAGCCTGTTTAAATGTTGAGGGAAAAACACCAGTGTGAAGTGATGTTAACGATGTGAGTGCAGGTACAACGGCAGGAGAAATGGCTTGAAGGAGATGAGATGGAATAGGATCAAGCGGACAAGTAGTAGGATGATTGGAAAGGATGAGTTTAGAGACTTCTGCCTCAGAGAGTAGAGAGAAGGTTGAAAACGAGTGAATGTTTGCTGGTAAGATGTGCTTGACAAATTGTGCACTGATGGTTTTAATTTTATTAATGAAGAATGTGGCAAAGTCGTCAGCTGTTAGAGTTGATGAAGGAGGGGGAGGAGGACAAAGGACGGGGGAAAATGTTCTAAAGAGCATGCGAGAGTTAGACAAATTGTTAATTTTGTTGTGATAGTATGTCCTTTTAGCAGTGGAGACATTAGCAGAGAATGAAGAGAGAAGTGATCGATATACATTAAGGTCAGTAGGATTTTGTGATTTGCACCATACTCTCTCTGCAGCTCTGAGCTTAGAACGATGCTCACGGAGAACATCAGATAGCCAAGGGGCAGAAGAGGTGGTATGAAGCTGGCCTGGAAGACAAGGGGCAGACAGTGTCTAAACAAGACGTAAGAGTGGAGCAGAAAGTATCAGTAGCACTGTTAACATCAAGAGATGATAACTGTTCAGGGGAAGGAAGCAAAGATGAAACCATAGCAGATAGGGTGAGAGAGAGCGTAGGTTACGTCGAAAAGTGACATGTGTAGGGGTATGTGTTGTGTCAGGAACCATGTTGAGGTTAAGAGTGAGGAGGAAGTGATCCGAGGTGTGCAGTGGAGTAACCAGCACATGATCAGTGGAGCAGTGTCGTGTGTAAATAAGGTCCAGTTGGTTGCCTGATTTGTGAGTAGCCATAGTTAATACTCGCTTGAGATCAAAAGAGGCAAGCAGAGTGTGGAAGTCTGCAGCCTGAGGTTTATCTAGGTGGATGTTGAAGTCTCCAAGCATAACTAGGGGAGTACCATCCTCAGGAAAGTTTGAGAGCAGCACATCTAATTCTTCCACGAAGTTACCTAGTGGTCCTGGGGGTCGATAAACAACTATAAAATGGATTTTAAGAGGGTGGGTAATAGTGGCTGAATGAGATTCAAAGGAGCTGTTGATACCAAAAGATGATAAAGGATTAAATTACCAATCATTAGAGATAAGCAGACCAGAGATAAGCAGACCTCCACCTCTTCCAGTCAGACGGGGGGAGTGGGAAAAAGATAAATTATTGGAGAGTGCTGCAGGTGTAGCATTGTCCTCTGGCTTGATCCACGTCTCTGTCAGGGCCATGAGGTTTAGTCTTGAATGACTTGTAATAGAAGTAATAAAATCTGCTTTGTTTACAGCAGACTGGCAATTCCAGAGACCAATAGAAAAATAAAGTAGTGTATTAGTAGAAATAGGCAAAGTGCGCAGGTTGTTAGGATTGCGCTGCCTACAGTGTGTGATGCATGGTTTGCGAGTGGTAGTGATAGTAGGGATCTGGAAACACATAGTAAGAATTGGTTATAATATGGTATTTACACTCTTCTGTCTTCACACGAGGAGAGCTTCACATGAGGGCTGCTGCGTATACTAAGCTTTTTATATTCGTCTAACAAAACTCAAATTGAATTCAGCAGGACACACTTTCCTTTTTATCACAACAAATGGCCAAGCAAAACGCACTGAGAAGGAAAGAAATACACTTACTAGCTTGCTTTTTAATTTGATTGACTGCTTCTCTCAAAGAGTATTTCTTTACACTGTGTTTTGCTGGTGCTTGAACACACTTTCCTGTTTATCACACCAAAGGGCTAAGCAAGCGCACGACACTGACAAGGTACGCAATACAGTATGAGGCCAAACGCGATTTCAGCACGTCTCCACACAGTAAACAAATCAAGTGTTTCCTAGCAACGACAACTGCGATAAACACTGAGACAAGAAATAAATACATTTACGAGCTGCTTTTAACTTCTGCTGATTGACCGCTTCTCTCAAAGAGTATTTCTTTACACTGTGTTTTGCTGGCGCTTGAACACACTTTCCTGTTTATCACAACAAATGGCCAAGCAAAGCGCATGACACTGACAAGGTACGCGCGATACAGTACGAGACCAAACGCGATTAAAGCACGTCTCCACACAGTAAACAAAACAAGCGTTTCCTAGCAATGACAACTGCGCTAAACACTAAGACAAGAAATAAATACACTTACGAGCTGCTTTTAACTTCTGCTGATTGACCGCTTCTCTCAAAGAGTATTTCTTTACACTGTGTTTTGCTGGCGCTTGAACACACTTTCCTGTTTATCACAACAAATGGCCAAGCAAAGCGCACGACACTGACAAGGCACGCGATACAGTATGAGACCAAACGCGATTTCAGCACGTCTCCACACAGTAAACAAAACAAAATTTAAGCTTAAATACTTAAATGACCTTTTAAACAGTTTAACTGATTGTATTAATCAGTCAAAATTCTTATTGACGGTAAATGGTTAACTAGTTAATGAGCATCCCTACTAGGGCATAATTTTATCAGATGGTTCAGTTGCTTAACTCTAATCCTAAGGCCACAGTGGTTTTGAATGGTCTTACTCCAATACGCATATGGAGAGGCACAAGGCAGGGTTACCTTTGCTTTTCGCTCTAGTCATTGAACCCCTAGCAGAACTCATTAGACAGATCAAACCTTTCCATGGCATTACAGTGGGAGGAGAAGATCATCGAGCATCACTATATGCTGATGACGTACTAATATTTATTTCTAAACCAGAGCAGTCTATTCCAGTATTATTCTAATGCATTTCTTAATTAAGTAGTCTCTCTGGCTATAAAATAAATCTTTCTAAATCCATTGCATTACCTTTAAACATCTCTTCTTAGGAAAAACTACAATTAATCTCTCCCTTCCAAATATCGGACAATGGCTTTTTTTTTTCACAGCCACACTTAATGATCTTTTAAACAATAATTATACTCCTCTTATAGAAAAAAAACCAAGGGCAATATGAAAACACGGCATGTAATCCCAATTTAGTTTCTAGGGAGAATAAATGTCATAAAAATAAATATCCTTCCTAAAGTTTTTTTTCATTTATTTATTCCAACCTATACCTAGTTATTTAGCAAGTTAATTTTTGTAAGACTTTAATAAACACCTTTCAAAGTTTATCTGGAATATTAAAATGCTACGAATCAAATTTTCCAAACTAATGATGCCAAAAGACAAAGGTGGGATCGCCTTGACAAATCTTCAGTTATATTATTGGGCAGCCCAGATAAAATAATATGATTAGTTGGTGCAGTGAGAGGACCAATTCTATCAGGTATAATATGGAAGTAGCACCTTGCTCTCCACTACCAATTAGACTTCTACCATTTGTTAAGAACTATACAGAGCAAAAAAAAAAAAAGGTTTTGGATCATTTGATCATATCATGTTAAAACATGCTTTGAAATTCCGGCCTCTCTTTCCCTGTCTTCCCCATTTTCTTTTAATCCTGATTTTCCTTTGACATTGCAAAATATTGGGCTTTCGACATGGCTGAAACTTGGAATCTCTATTTTCTAATCTCTATTTTCTAATCTGTCTATTTTCAAAGGACACTCTAAAGTCTTTCCAGCAGATTGTGGAGCAATATAAAGTTCCAAAGTCCAATTTTTACAAATATCTTAACAACCAGAAATAGACAAAGGATATTTGAGAATTGATATAACTGACCTTTTACAGAACCCAATCTGTTTAAAGCGATCAATATCAAGGACATATTATATCTTGCCCAGTAATTGGCCCTCTGCCTTGCCAGGACTAATAGGTGTTTGGGAGAAAGACATTGGTCAAACTATTGAAGTGAATGGTTGTTGTATTGGTTGTTGTAATGTTTACCCTAAATGTACTTCCCTTGGGATCCATGAGCTCAAATTTAAATTCTTTAATAGGATATATCTTATACCAATGCATATTAAGAAGATGTTTATCAATGCTACAGGCCTGTGTTTCAAGTGTAAATAAGATAAAGGTATATTCATTCAAATTTTAAAGGTCAGGACCACAAAGTTGTTTTAGAGATGTGCCTTTGAATGAGGACCCGCAATCAAACACAACCTTAATTTTCTTTTTCCTCTTGAGGTTTACACCATGATGAGGTATGTACCACACTCTTCCAAAACTTCCTGGCAAATGATGCTCCTTTTGGCATCTTTTCAGTGTGCCATTTCACCAAAAGGTCACTCATGAATTCTGTATTGTCAGAAAAAACTCACACTATAGAATCTCTTCATGAGGTTAATTGTTCACTGTTCAGCTATCATCCTGTTGTTGGGCAGATTGACATCATCTTGATGGAATGGAAGTCGAAGTTAATAGTGAACATTTTGTTTGATAACAGAGTATGCTGCAATTTTGAAGAACATTCTATCCTCGACTGAATGCTCAGGCTTTTCATCACAGGCCTTCTAAGGGAAATCATGATTATACTGGCTCAAGAGAGGCTCTTCTTAGGCCCAATCCCAATTCTACCCCTTCACTTTCCCCTTCCCCTTAATTTTGCATGTTCACATAAAGGGGTACGGGTGTCTCAATTCTTTTTTGGCTGAAGATTTTTCAGGACCTCATTTTAAACGAAGGGGTATGATAAATTTCCCCGCATACGGAAATATGGCTGCCCGAGCAAGCAGAGAGACCCATAAATGTAAGTATTTTTGGCATATATAAGTATTTTGTGTTCATATGTATGGTTATGTTCTCTAAAGAAACATTTGCAAAAAATCGCTATGATAAAAGTTTGCTAATGTTATTGACTGCACGATAGTTTCACAACATATTTTATCTGCTAATTTGACAACATAAATACTAGTTGGGTTCAATCCTCCAGCAAACATAGTTGTTGAACACATCATCGTCTCCTTTGAGACAAGTGCTGAAGACAAATGCAAAAAAATAGTTGTAACCCACGCAATTGAGATCACTACAGCGGGTTCTTGGAAGTCTGTGATAAACATTTTCTTTGACGTAGGAGCTAGCGACGATGTGTGATGACAGTCACACAGTCCATGATGGACAGATCATTAATGGCTGGCATGTGTGGTAATAACATTATATCGGGCAGGAAATCCATTCGCCTATCATTTTTTTACCTTAAATATGTCTTATCTTTTGAAATTGAAACATGTTGTAGCAATTGTACATGGCTGCGTGCTCTAAAGTTAGCCTAAATAAATGTGCTCTATTAGGTGCATATCCAAGTGTTTGTGCATAGTGTGTAAGCTATTAGCACGCTTACTGCATGACAAGGATGGCGCTGGCACGATAACTTGCCTTTTGACAATCCCGATAACAGTGAAAACAACTTAAAATATGCCACCATTTGTTTGGGTCAATCAGTTTATTGTGACACACACTCCCCCCAACCCAATAAAAACATCCCCAAGTACAAATGATGGCACTTTTTTTAAAATAGAAAAACTTCTCAGGAACCAGACACCTGTCGTCCATCTAAGGTTTAGCGATATGGAAACTAAATCCTTCAGCGTGACCAGTGTCTGAAGCATACATCTAAACACCTAACACACCGAACATTGGCCGGTGACAGCCTATGATGTCATTACCCTGCGCAATCACACCAGTCAAAAGGGTGTGGGACTCATTCCGCTTCTTTCAGCTGAAGCTTCGCGTCTCGAATCATGGCAAGGAAACTAGAGTTACAGTGTCTCGTTCCCTTTCAGGAACCATGGTGTACCATGCGTACCTGAGACACTCCCCTTCAATGGAACTTCAAACTGCGTCCTCTAGAGGTCGCTATGGGGGAGAGTATTCCCACACTGCCATACTGAGGGGAGTGCATGCCAAAACTAAGGTGAGCACTAAGTACCAACTCAACCAAGTCAGAGGAGCTGCCCCTATGACGTTTTGACGGCTGTCATAACCCCCTACAGCCAAAGGCCTGAGCTGTGCACCAAACTTACCTGTAAGGACTGGCTTGTATAAAGCCCAACACCTGGGCCAGCTTCAAGGCCTGGCCTTTAAACGAAAAAAGGTATTCCTTAGGGATATCGCCCATGGTTGACCCCAGGGCTGAACATAACACCCATATCCTTGCCGTCACACAGGGACTGCCTCCTGCTCTAAGAACTGCTACTAGCCCGAGGATCACAATATACCCAGGAACTTAACACACCAACTCTCTCTGTCCTACAAAAGCTTGTTCTGAGAGTTCGAGGGCCCCAAGGTAACAACCGGGGCCAGAGCAACTCAGAGATGCACGGCACGAGGCCACAAGGTCACCCTTACCTAAAGGGGTTTAAAAAGGTGCAAAGGCTAGCGTGCACACTTACCAAGAATATGGACTTAGAGAAGCGCACAGAGAAACTCTGTGCGTGTGGCACTTACCATAGATTCGATTTAGAAATACCGTACTGTACCAACCGGAAACATAGTGAGTGGAGCCCAAGGTACCGGGGCCTAACCAACTCAGAGAAAGGAAACGAGGCTAACAGCACGAAACCCTTACCATACAGAATTTTAGAAAAGTGGGCAAAGCATAAAACGTGCACACTTACCAGCTATGTGGATTTTTAGAAAGTGCACAGAAGCTCAGCATGTGCACTTACCATAGCATGGATTTAGAAACACAGTTACGAAAGGAGTAGTTTTTTCAAACACCCCCCAAAAACTGTCCCTTAGACAGGCCTAGACCCTACGTAACTTTGGCCCGCTCAAGGAGTGACAATAATTCAGTAGGAGGCCGCATGCTCAGAGTGCATGTAGATTGAAAAAGGTGTATCTCATAGAAAAACCCTCCATGTGAGGGGAGAATCACCAACTCAACCATAACAGTCACAGGACAGACCTCAAACTGGGAGCAGCGTGCTCGTAGGTGACCCTCTAAGTGAGGGGAGCACTGCTAAGCTTGACCAATAAAGAGAGCAACCTAACAGGGAGGCAGAGAGAGGCCTAACAACCTGAGGCTGCTGCTAAATGGAGCTCCAAGGAGCGGAGGACCAAATGATAGGAGACCTCAGACGCTCAATTGGGAGAGGCGTGCTCAAAGGGTAACCCTCTAAATTGAGGGGAGCACTGTTAAACTCACCTAACAAAAGGAGAAGCCTCACAGGGAGGCAGAGAGGTCTAACAACCTGAGACTGCACCTCAATGGAGCTCTAAGGAGCAGAGGACCCGATGAGAAGAGACCTCAGACGCTCAATTGGGAGTGGAGTGCTCAACAGTAACCCTTTAAGGTGAGAGGGGCACAGCTAAACTCACCAACAAAGAGAGCACCCTAACAGGGAGGCAGAGAGAGGCCTAACAACCTGAGGCTGCTGTTCAAATTTGCGATGCTCAAGGATCGTGTGAGGTGACCGCAGATGAGATGGATGTCACCTCGACGCTCATTTGGTGTCGGGTCTGCATGCTCAAAGGTAACACTCTAAGGTGATGGAAGCACTGCTAAACTCACCAACAAAGAGAGCAGCCTAACAAGGAGGCAGAGAGAGACCTAACAACCTGAGGCTGCTGCTCAATGGAGCTCCAAAAGTGTAGGACCTGCTTTTCCATGAGGGGAGGCCTCAGACGCTCAATTGGGAGTGGCACGCTCAAAGGTAACCCTCTAAGGTTAAGGGAGCACTGCTAGGCTCGACCAAATAGTAGCAAATAATCAGGGAGGCAGAAATCGGCCAAACTACCTGATGTCGCTGTAACAGGGCTCAAAGAGCGGAGTGCTCGACCCTTAGCTAAAGGAGAGGAACCCTACTCGACTGAAGTGATCAATAGCCCATGGGCAAAGAACCTAACTCTCAAGTAGAGAGAAGAACTCACATAACCTGCCAAGTACTGGCGAGCTCATAAAAGACCCTCCCGCAGTGAGGGGAGCACAGCCATGTCTGGGGGGTTCGACCATAAGGGCAGTGTGACAGGGAAGACCCGCAGGCCTGACGGTCTATCAAACTCCACAGTGGAAAAAGAGTATTAGGCCCTCTCAGAGAACATGCATGATGGTTGAGAGGATGACTCATTGCAGGAGACCCCGTCGGGTGGCGAGACATTAGATATATGCATCCTGTGCCTGGGTGCAGCTGAAAACTGCTCACTACCCTATGACACTGGTAGGACTCAACGGGTCCTGAAGTTTGCAGTCTACTGCGGTACCTCGATCAGGACTAAAGGTGCCGTAGTGTTAAGCCCCACAGTCCGCCTGCTTTGGCAGTAAGCATGAAGCCGAAGATGCAGGGCTATCATCTAGCCTGGATCCAGTACCCATGGGTGAGCTACCATCACCATGATCGGTCAACAGCGAGAGTTTCTGACTTTGAAACACAGTCAGAAAACAGAAACAGGTCCAAGTAGCGCTGCAGTGAAACTTTAGTGAAGTCACATAAACTACAAGAGAAGATTAAATGATCGTACGTCCCAACCACGGCTATCCGGCATGATCACTGTGCATCATCTGAAGGCACAGCCCGAGAGCCTTCTGCTTAGTGGCACGAGAAGATCTGTGGTGGAAGTAAACTCGCCACCCTCTCTCATCAACTATACCACTCCTATGAGAACAAAGGAAATTACTGATATCGGCACCAAGTTCCCGTCAGGATCTCCTTTCCTCTTCTGCCCTCACCGTGCGAATCGCTAGCAATGGGCAACAATTCTCAACCATAACTGCACAGCATGCCTCAGTTGACAACTCACGCCATTCATTATTGTTATCGAAACATGCCACTTTGCGAATTAAGGTGAATTGTTACTTGGTCATCAGACATTTATATTTGTTGTTATTACATTAGCCTGTACCCTCAGTCGCTATCCCAGACCCTATGCACTTTTAGCGACTAAGACAATCAACAATGCAATAACAAAAGAAATCAAACCGTTATGCTTTTACAGATTTGGTATAAATTGTTTATAATGACTATATTGAGGAATAATTCTGACTTAAGACACGAGAGGGTCGGTTCTTTCCAATGACGTCCGAGGTTATTAATATACATCAAGTTTGGGATAGCAAGGGATATAAACTTGAAAAATGTTTCACTGCCATATATAACATGAAAAAATATTTTACAATTAAAAATATTTTCACGATCTTATTCTTCCTCTTGTCACTGATGCGTGTCCACGAGCGAACAGAACAAGACAGTTGATAACCTGATATTGTCACGTCATCCGTAGTGTAGTGAACGGGCAACATTGTGGCCAAGTATGGTGACCCATACTAGGAATTAGTGCTCTGCATTTATCCCATCCAAAGTGCGCACACACACACTGTGAACACATACCCGGAGCAGTGGGCAGCCTTTTTTTGCTGCGGCGCTCGGGGAGCAGTTGGGGTTCGTTGCCTTGCTCAGGGCACCTCAGTCATGGTATTGAAGGTGGGAGAGAGCACTGTACATTCACTCCCCCCACCTACAATCCCCGCCGGTACAAGACTCAAACCCACAACCTTTGGGTTACGAGTCCGACTCTCTAACCATTAGGCCATGACTTCCCCAAGTGGTGGAAGTATGCATTCAAAGTGCTAATTGGCTCACAGATAGAACCCTATAGAACCAAGATAGAGTTCGACATTGTAGATAGAACCTTTTTGTTTTCTAACTAAAAAAATCCCAAAATGTACACAGCTTAAAAAAATCTATCACATAATGTAAATAAGTTGTCACAGAATAAGAATATGTGAATTAGGGTTGTCACGATACCATAAACACTGTCACAGCCATCTGCTGGAGTGCCCATGAAAGCCACCAGAGGCCGAAACGTCCTGGCCGGTTTATTACCCATTACTTGTGGACTTCAGTTCCCATCACACCTTGCTTTAATTATTGGTCCATTACCCTCAGCTGTGTGTTGTTAGTCTCCTTAAGTTCCCTTATAAATACCTTGTTCTGTTGATCCTAGTTCGCTGTTATATTGCGTTCTGTTTCATTGTGCCTTTCGTTACCTTGTTGTTTTAAGTGCTTGAACTCCTTGGTAGTTAAGTGCTTGAAACACCACATGCTGGTGACACCTGCTGGTCAAAAGTGTGTAAAAGCAACAAAAACTCATGTCAAAACATGTATACAAACAGATTTTAAAACCCCATTGTAAATGTTTTATTGAAAGTATAATACATTAAATTCCATAAAAATGATAAAATACCATTAAATATGAAGTGTCTGGATCATATGGGTTTTTAGTTAAAAATAAAAAATTGTTTGCAGGCGATGTGCTGTGTGGTTTTTATATGAGACTTTGTTATATATCGTGCCAAAGTCTGTATATTACCACCTAGATTCCACCTACTTTTATTTACACAAATATCTTGTTAAAAATGTCTACAAATTGATGAAACTGATCCACACAGACGAATCATAGGTAACATGCCATCTGACTGGTTCCATTGTTTCAACACTGGGAGGCGATCTCAATGAACTTGCATGATTCACTGGTTCACAGAGATCTCCCCCAATGGAAAGCCATTGCAATTTCGAAACGTTTTGAAACAGTTATGACATAATGAAGCCTCGTTTACTGAAATCACATGACTTTGGCAGTTTGATACGTGCGCCGAACCACTGTTTCGAAACAAATTATTCGCAAAAGTTTCAAAGCTTCACGAAGCAGAGCTTCGAAAGCGGCCATCACTGTTTTATGGAGTCTATGTTTTTTGGATCATTGTCTGGAACTACAATAAAGCTGCATTTGGATCTTCAAAATTGACCTTAGAGGCCTGGCCAGGGGGGTCGGACACTAGGGTCTGCACCCACCATCTCAGATCCAGCAGCTAATATTCACTGACCTCTGAATCATGCGCATTCAGATTCTTCCCCCGGCTTCTAAGAAGGAGCGGAAGGCTCAGCTCCAGATGTCTCTTTGTCAACAGGGGATGGGAGTAGGAGGTCTTGCACAGACGTTTTGGACTTTGGCGGTAGGACTGGAACTTTGTAATTCCAAGCTCAACAAGATTTTTAATGAATGCTTGGATTACCCCTTGCCTCTTTGGGAGATGGAGGGACTGAAGACTCTTAACTTTTGGGGTTTTATTGACCCCAAATCTCTGAATCTCTGTTACCGCAGTTTAGTGGTTCCATCCGGTCAGACTGTGCCTGTTGCAGTGCCCCCGGAGAGTCTCAAGTCGGATTTAACTTTCCCAGAGAATAGTGAGGCTTCTTTGTCTTCATTTCGCAAGTGAAGATAGAGAAAGAGGAGGGTAGCAAGACCCACTCCGGTTGTTCCAGAGGCCGCTCCAGTCCGGGAGCCCTCAGAGAACACTCCAGAGCCTGCTCCAGTCCGGGAGCCTCAGAGTCCACTCCAGAGCCCGCTCCAGTCCGGGAGCCCTCAGAGTCCACTCCAGAGCCCGCTCCAATCAGGGAGCCCTCAGAGTCCACTTCAGATCTCGCATCACGTCATGAGTTGAATTCCAAGCTCACCCTCCAATCTACGAGTCCTCTCCAGAGTCCCACTAGGTATAGAGTTCTTCCAGCAAGCTCGTGCTCTCTGGTCGGGCGTAGACGAGTCCGCCCAGGAGTCGACGTGGTGCTGGGGCGGAGGGCACTCCAGAATCCGCCCCAGTTTACCAGTCCGCTCCAGAACCTGATCTAGTCCTTGAAACTGCTTCTGAGCCCACTCAAGTTTATGAGTTCACTTCTGAGTTCGTTCCATTCCAGGAGTTCACTCCTGAGGCTGCTCCAGCTCCTTCCGAGGTGGCAGCTTCTGCTGCAGAGCCTCCAGAGGCAGCGGCGTCTGCCTTTGAACTTTTTGCCAGTCCAGCCGTGGCCAAAGAGGCCATCTGTGAACTCTCTGACTGTCCTGTCAAGGCCAAAGAGGCCGTCTGTGAACTCTCATAACCGTCGTCTGCTCAGGCCAATAGAGCCGTCTGTGATACTCTGCTCTTGTCCTGGTTACTGCACAGCAGAGGCCTTTATGGTAACCTTTCTAAGCTCTCTGTTCCAGTTCTGCCTGATCCGCTTTGGTGGTTCCATGCTCCATCAGCACCACCCTGCATGGTCATGCTGCTCCCACCGGTGGGCGGATATTGGTTATGATCCCAACTGTTCAGCTGTGGTGGTCATCTGCCCCACCGTGGGGTTCTACAATCCCATCTGCTCTGCTGTGGTGGTCGTCTGCGCCACCGTGGGGATCTTCGGTCCTATCTGCTCTGTCCTGGTGGTCCTCTGCTCTGCCCAGGTGGTCCTCTGCTCCGCCCTGGCCTCCTGCTCTGCGGGCTCCACACTGGCCTTCTTCTGTGCCGGCCCCGCCCTGGCCTCTTGCTCTGCCAACTCTGTCCTGATTTCCTGGTTTACCTCTGGCACAAGGCCATCTTTCAACACATGGGCCTGGCCCACCATCCCTCCCCCAATCCGCCTCCATCCCACCTCCCTCCTGGATCATTTTACACTTGGTGGAGTGTCTGGAATCTGCTCCTTAAAGTGGGGGTCATGTCACAGCTATCTGCCTGAGTGCCCATGAAAGCCACCAGAGGGCACTACTCGCGGGTCCTTACCCATTACTTGTTGACTTCATTTCCCATCACCCCTTGCTTTAATTATTGGTCCATTACCCTCAGCTGTGTGTTGTTAGTCTCGTTAAGTTCCCCTATAAATACCTTGTTCTCTTGATCTTAGTTTGCTGCAGTATTGTGTTCTGTTTCATTGTGCCTTTTGTTACCCTGTGTTTTATGGAGTCTGTGTTTTTTGGATCATTGTCTGGAACTACAATAAAGCTGCATTTGGATCTTTAATATTTCCTTTAGAGCATTCCTTGACAAAACACTTTACAATACTATACCAGCTGAAGTATCACGATACCAAGTAATATCGCGATACCATGCAATAATGTATTAATTCATATTTCAAATCTACGAAATGAAGCAATACGTAGATATAAATGAAAACAGACCAAATTGTCCACAGAATCCTTTTTTTAATGAGAATGAATAACTGGCTTTTTGAAAAACTTAAGAACAGTCATGAAACAACTAATTCAATGTACCACGTACTTCATCTGTACAGTAATGCAAATTGAAACTCTCCACAGGGTACGGAGTATGAACACTGCATTAGGGAATGAATTTGGATAAGCAAAGTCATAAAACTGGGATTTCAGTGACGAATGAAAATGAAGAAAAAAAATAAGTATAATTCAGAAAAAGTCATTCTACTATTTCTGAGTAAATTAATTATAGAGCCTATACAGTTTAGGTGTCTAATTTCTTGACCTGGTGCAGATTCTTGACAAGAAACATCAGCATATCCACATGATGTGAGGTCTGCCTTGCACGGAGGGGTGAACATATGTTGTCTGATGTACTAAAAATGCGTTCTGATGCACAAGGCAGATATACACAGATATCTTTTTGCAAACGTTGACAGGACTGGAAAGCTACCCTCATTTATTCTCCACCATTTGAGTGGGTCATCCCTTGTATCTGTCTCTGGAATTTTGTGGTATATTTCCAATTCCCTCCTTAGATTTTGCTGTGAATACAAATACAGTTTAAGTACAAATACAAATAAAATAAGTCATATCTGTTCACATAATTAGCTACAGTGCTGTAATTAATTTCATATAAACATGCAAAATGGAGTACACTGCAATCTTACCTGTGGTTCTGCTGCAGAGGTAGTTACATCATCCTTAGTTGTGTATTGCGTTGCTCCTCTTTTCTCATTCATAATACCTACCAAAAGTCCACTTATCCCTGACTTTGGACACTTGAAATTAGGCTGCTAATTTGGGATCTTCGCTGATGGGACTGCATGTATCAAGCTTTCCTCAATCTGCTGCTGAAACTGTGCTTCCACCTCTTGTATGTTAGATACAAAGGTGTCTTTGAATCTCGGGTCTAAAAATGTAGAACAGTTCAATGTTGTCTGTACCTCTTTCTGATTGTATCTGTTTTGCATATCAGACCTTATGCAATCCTTGATCCGAAAACTTAGTTGGCTGTCAGTTGGCTGTCAAAATTGATTCAGTTTTCCAAAGCAGAGGCAGGACTGAGGAAATTGTGGGATGCTGCTCTCCACTTAGTGCATCAGTAAGTTCGCTTAGAGGTCCAAGCACATTTTTCTGTGCTTCCATTGTAGTAAAATCCAGTTATTTAGGCATGAGGTGCCACTTGTTTCTGTTATCAGCTAACACAGCACAAACAGCTTGCTGCTGTTCTAAAAAGCGTTCCAAGTCAAGTCAAGTCAAGTCACCTTTATTTATATAGCGCGTTTAACAATACCGATTGTGGTCCAACGCACTCTACAGTCATACTCAATTCATAGAAAAATGTGTGTCATTTAATGCAAAATTACAATATTAACCACTAAATTTTCTGTTAAGGGCAGTTCATCATTGAATTCAGTAATGTCATTATCCAGCTCAGTTCAGTTTAAATCAGTTCTGTGCCTACAAGTTCGACGATATCGCTGGAAGATCTAAACATGTCCCCGCACGCAACGCCATAGGCTACAGTGGCGAATGGGAACCAAAACTTCATCGGTGACAGAATGAAGAAAAAAACCTTGGGAGAAACCAGGCTCAGTCGGGGGGCCAGATCTCCTCTGGCCAGACGAAACCAGTAAATTCCAGGCTGCAGCAAAGTCACATTGAGCAGAAAGGACTCCACTGTTCCTGTGGTCTTGTCCCAGTGGCACATACTAGGAGACAAGGTCTTGACTGGGATCTGTCTACTGAGGCTCATACTAGTATGGACCTGACAATCATCAACCGCTAGACATTCAGGGCTCTAGGGTCATCTCTAGGCGTTGCTGATACCCAACGCTCTGTGCTGATACGGACTGGATCCAGGCGGCTGCAGTGACCACTGATCGGATTACAGACTGGATCTGGTGGGCTACAAATATGACACTCACAAGTCAAAAAGATCGACACCGACTATATCAGTTGGAAATTAGCATCTTCTAACTATGTACAGTACCTCGGAAGGTAGATTTGGGAAGGTGTTCCCAGTTCCGATGTTAACCACTATTATGCAGCCTAACATTGCCTTTAAAACCGAATTTGATATTAGAAATGTGATTAGCGATGTTATGTGTAAGCCAGTTAAAGTCGAGATGGTCTTAATCTAGATTTACAACTGTGTTCTGATCCCTAACATGTTAGCTAAGATTTATCCCTGAGGTTTGGGCGCTAAATAGGAAATTGTCGAATTGTGTATTCCAGAGTATTATCAGACATTGACACAAGTTTTGAGAATGCAGCGGACGGTGGAGGACTATAATGCCATAAGAGCTTGTTTAAAACATACTGAGGTGCTAAAACCAGTCAGAAGCTTTATAAGTACTACAAGCAGATTTTAAATCTATACGAATGTTTAGTGACCTTGCAAGGTGGTTGACAGAACTGGGCTAAATAAAACTGGTCAATTCCTGGTTTCTACCTACGTAACGAACTCACTTCTACGTACTGCTGCGTTTTGACCCTGGAGTTTCGTTTTATTACGCATCTGGCAGAAACAACCAACACAATAAGGCATTACAATAATCTAACCTTGAGGTCGTGAACGCATGAATTAACATTCCTGCATTTGACATTGAGAGAATAGGTAGTAATTTAGATATATTTTTAGCGGTTAAGAGCCAGGACAATTTTAAATATACTGCGATTGTGTTTCGACCACTGAACAAGAGGAATGACAGAAATCTTGCCTAGGTGCCCTGGGGTGAGTAAATCTATGTGCTAAGGGTAGAGTAAATCACAGGCATAGACGCGATCCACATACCCTCAACATGTTGTAATACATATAAACGGTCACGGTTTCTCTTCATCTATTATGTGGCTGTAGTTTTTTCCTGGTGTGCAAGACTTTTTCAAAAAGCATGCTACGATAGCTTGACTTATCACACATGCATCCTTATGGTGCATCTCAATAAATTAGAATGTAATGGAAAATGTCATTTATTTCATTAATTCGACTCAAATTGTTAAACTTGTGTATTAAATTAATTCAATTCACACAGACTGAAGTAGTTCAAGTCTTTTTTTCTTTTAATTGTGATGATTTTGGCTGATATTTAACAAAAACCCACCAATTCACTGTCTCATCAAATTAGAATACTTCATAAGACCATTAAATTTTTTTTTAGTGAATTGTTGGCCTTCTGGAAAGTATGATTATTTACTGTACATGTACTCAATACTTGGTGTAGGGGCTCATTTTGCTTTAATTACTTCCTCAATTCGGCGTGGCATGGATGTGATCATTTTGTGGCACTGCTGAGGTTGGTATGGAAGCCCAGGTTTCTTTGATAGTTGCCTTCAGCTCATCTGCATTTTTTTGTTCTCTTGTTTCTCATTTTCCTCTTTACAATACCCCATAGATTCTCAATGGGGATCAGGTCTGGTGAGTTTGCTGGCCAACACCAAGCACACCAACACCATGGTCATTTAAAAAACTTTTGGTGTTTTTGGCAGTGTGGACAGGTGCCAAATCCTTCTGGAATATGAAATCAGCATCTTCAAAAAGCTTCAAGGAAGCATGAAGTGCTCCAAAATATATTGGTAAACGGGTGCAGTGACATTGGTTTTCAAAAAACACATGACCCACCCACAGATGACATATGGCAACCACCAACTCAATCACGACTGTGCTACTTGGGCTATGAGCCTTTCCACCCTTCCTCCAGACTCTAGGACCTTGTTTTCCAAATTAAATACAAAACTTGCTCTCCTCTGAAAAGAGGACTTTGGACCACTGGGCAACAGTGCAGTTCTTCTTCTCCTTTGCCCAGGTAAGTTGCCTCTGATGTTGTCTGTGGTTCAGAAGTGGCTTAACAAGAGTAATACGACAACTGTAGCCAAATTCCTTGATACGTCTGTGTGTGGTTGCTCTTGATGCATTGACCCCAGCCTCAGTCCATTCATTGTGAAGTTCACTCAGATTCTTGAATTCGAGTTTGCTTGACAATCCTCATAAGGCTGCGGTTCTCACGGTTGGTTGTGCATCTTTTTCTTCCACACTTTTTTTCTTCCACTCAACTTTCTGTTAACATGCGTGGATACAGCACTCTGTGAACAGCCAGATTCTTTGGCAATTACTGTTTGTGGCTTACCCTCCTTGTGAATGGTGTCCATGATTGTCTTCTGGACAACTGTCTGATCAGCAGTCTTCCCCATGATTGTGTATCCTAGTAAACCAAACTGAGAGACCATTCTGAAGGCCCAGGAAACCTTTGCAGGTCTTTTGAGTTAATTAGCTGATTGGCATGTCAACATATTCTAATTGGATATGTAACACGCAATCAAATGTTTCCCTCCACCGAGCTCTATAGAAAGAATCCAATTTCACTTTGTTACTCACAACATCTGCCACTTTTATGAGAGCTCCCTTATTGTTTTCTATTGCAGTTATGGGAATTATTTAGAAGACCAATAATTCTCACTGGAGTCTGTATCTTTGAAATTTGAGTTATCAATTTGTTCAACACAATGAATTCTTATTCTTATTATTATTATTACTTCCTTCAGTGATTTACCTCTCTAATCCCAGTGTTTTAATTAATAGCTAATCTTCACCAGGCTCATCAGAAGAGGATCACTAAAAGTATCTGACCCCTGATTTCCACCTGAACTTTTGCTGGGCGGAGGACTTATCACCTTTTATAGAAGTTGATTAGATTGCCTCAAATATTTTAAAATAATCACAATGTGTTTTCTGGTTAATAATTTGAAAGGTAACACAAGGCATTTTGGTTCTTTCCATAGCAAATTGCTTTTTGTCCAAATTATGATTTCTCCCAAGCTAAATTCCTCAAAACTCCACAGCCTCCTCAAATGAAATTGCGACCTGTAGCCGTCACTCCTCCTGCCTAAATTGAGTAAGTAAAAGATGGGGTTAACTCTATGTAAAATCCTCCTATACTGAATATTCCACTGTTCAATTCGTCTTTCATACAATATTTTAAGTTTAATTTTTCCATAAAGTCAATTAATAATCTTTTTTCTTGTATTGATAGAATACAAGGAATGTTTTAAAGGAGATGAAATCTTCCTTTAAATCTATACAACAGCACTGCAAAAAATGCTTTTCTAGCTTGGATCTTTTGTCTTGTTTCCAGACAAAATATCTAAAAATTCTTTTAAAAAAAAAATTAAGAATTTTTTTATATTTTGGCTGGAAATTTGGCCTTGCAAGGGAACGCAAAGTTTCTCAAGGGAATGCAAAAGTTTTGCGAGGGAACGCAAAAAATCTGACAAATATTTTTTCCTCCCACCCCAAATTTTTTCACTCAATCTGATTTTTTTCCACCACCATGTCCCTTTAGGGGCTCCATACTAAAGCATTTATTTGTAAACTTTTGTCTGCTTTGTGAGAACATGAAAGCCTCAATACCTATTGTCATAATATTTAGTCTAGAAGGTGTGATGAAAGAAAGAAGATGAAAGAAAGATTCTTTTGAAGCAGGGTGAAGCCAGTTCGTGTGTGGATGAGTGAGAAAGAGAGAGTTACACTCCAGATTGGATGCAATGATAAATGATTGGGGGAAAATGAAATGCAAACACAGTCCTGGATGCAGTTCAGGTAGGATGAAATATACAACTTGTAATACTCTCCCAATTGTGTTTTTGTGTGTGTTGTGTGTGTGTGTGTGTGTGTGTGTGTGTGTGTTAGCATGAGTATGCATGCATCCAAACATGAACAGGATCCCACAGGCTTTATGTATTTGCAGGCATAAATACATACGTGAACATGAACATGATCAACATGCTCCTGAACACTAATAGTTTCTATTAGTTTCATTCTTTCCCATTCACTTTGAATGGCTGGACATTTTTGACACGGAACACCAGAAGTGTGACTTTGTGCCATTTTATACAAAATAAAAGCATTTAAAAGCAAAATCCCTGATTAAACATTAAAGCACACTATTGTTATAAACAGTGCAAATTTCTTCAGTTTTTATTTAATATTGTAAAAAATTATTCATAAATAATGCTTTTTTCACTCAAAAAATGAGGTGCCTACTTTCAGATAAATGAGGCCTACGATTAAACAGATGCAAATATAAATACAAAACCAGTCCTAAATGAAAGATAAGAAGTTGACTAAAAGATTGAATCCAATCTTTGTTGATAATATAGCATAATGAGTGATTTATAAGCATTTTTTTGAGGCCGGGTCATTTTTTACCGGCAACATCGCAAGTGTAACAAGGTGAAAAATCTCCCCCAGAGAAGTATGAAAATGATCCAAATTTTTTTTTAGAAGTAGTTATACCCTTTGTGAACGAAGTCACAAAATTTCAGTCCAAAACTAGTTAACATTAACTAGTATTTTCGGGGGGGGAAAAAAATTTTCAGAGCAAAAAGGACCCCAACACCACATGAGGGTTAAAACATTCCAAATAAAATGTAAACGATTCAGTAAATAATTTATCATTTAAAAGACTCGTATTAAAATGCCAGTATGCACTTTTAGGATTCACTGAATTTAAAATAAATTTACAACTTACCATTTTATGATCAGTAAAAGACAAATGTGTGATAAAACATTTGTTGAACATCTTCAAATGATGTTTAAAAACCTAAAATCTGTATAATCTAGGCAATGATATATAATAATCACGTGTATGTGCCCATGTGCATTGTCTTTAATTACCATTCATAAATCTCCAAATGTCACATAAATCGTATTTCTCAATCAAATTAATTAAATGCTTGCGTGAAGCCATATGAGGTTCAACATGATTTCTATCTATATCAAGTTCAATTAAAATCAATTAATTAAAAGCAATTAAAATCACCAAACACAAACAGAAAATCCTCAGAACAGCAACCTTTTAATGTTGAGCAAAGAGTATCTAAAAACAATAACCTTTCTATAGATGCAGTTGGAGTATAAACACAAATAAAAATAAACCCAAGATTTTTGTAAACAGCTCTGACTTTTAATAGTCTACCTTTCACAATTTCATCTACATCATACGAGACTGGCTTAAAATTCTTTCTAAATAAAACAGCAACCCCACCACTCACATTTGAATAATGACTTAACACAGATAACCCATTAAATTCCTTCATCCAGTCAACCACATTATCCATACTACTATGAGTTTCTTGTAAAATGCTATGTCTATTCTTATGCTCCATTTTTTTCCAAAAATCAGTTTTTTTTATTTAGAGTTCTTCGCACCATTAACATTCATTGAAGCAATATGTACATCACTCATGGCGAAGACAAATAAAAAACACCGTTCAGCACACAAACTGAAAAAGAATATTAATTTTATTCATATTATACAGCATCATTTTTTAGGGTGCTGTTTATGTTCCTCACTATTTTCTTCAATCTATACACATTTGTGTTGGTAAATGAATCACTAGCCATCAAACTTTTTGCTCGATCAACAAATTGCTTTGTCAGGAAAATATTCTTGCACTCTTACACCCCTTTTATTTTTTGTTGACCTGAGGAACAATGTTATGTCCTCAAGACCATAACTGTGAGCAGTAGGGTCACCTTGGGAAAAACTCTGCATTCAGACGAGTCACTATCACTTTGTAGTTTAACTGTCTTACTTACTGACTTGTTTTTCATCTTTCTTTTTTGAGGAGTCTTAAAAATAATCTACTCTTGCTCTGATGTTAATTTTGCTTCCTCACTCATTACACTAAATTGACTCTTTTCAGCATTTGTACCTTCCT
This sequence comes from Sinocyclocheilus anophthalmus, assembly GCA_018155175.1. Classification (NCBI taxonomy): domain Eukaryota; kingdom Metazoa; phylum Chordata; class Actinopteri; order Cypriniformes; family Cyprinidae; genus Sinocyclocheilus; species Sinocyclocheilus anophthalmus. The sequence continues at coordinate 39,858 of JADLZN010001069.1, read as the reverse complement.
TTTTACCTTCTAAAGGGGAAACCAAATTCAATTACTTGAATCAGTAATTGTAGGTAAAACATTAGAATTTGACTCAACTTGCTCAGTCCGAGATGAAACTGACTCAGCCTCAACTTCTACAGGACGGTCCACAACATTCTTTGTTTTATCTCTAGTTTACTTCCTCTCCATCAGTATTTTTATTCAGACAATTCTGAATTAAGTGCCCCATATTTCCACATCCAAAACATTTGACTTTTCCAGTAGTGACAAAAATAGCAAAGCTAAAATCATAATTTCTAAAATTCAGTGTTAGGTCTTTGTCGGCATCGTCTGGAATAATCATGTAGACGAATCGCCCTAAAAGAAAAAATATGCTTCAATAAAGATGACTTGCTACTGATTGGAATCTTTTTTATTGGGGACACCAATTTTCCATAGCGTGTCAAAGCTTGTGTTAGAATTCCATCACTAACAAATTGTGGCACATGGTGGTAACAAATGGTGGTAACCTTTTTAACTGGCAAAGAGAGTGGGAGAACTGAAATAAATTCCCCATCAATAACAATTTCCCGCTCCACCAAATCATTCGCCTTGTCTACATTATCCAGAAAAACTACTATTGTGTTGTTCATTCTAGAAGCGGTCAAAACACTAGAGTGTCCTGTTCAATTTCTAACTGAACATTTGATGAAAGCCAAAGGACTATGGGGCATGGTGATGGAGACTGACAACGTGTCAGAGGGAGCAAATGCACAGGCAGAGCAGAATTCGAAAAACAGAAAGAAAAAAAAATTCTGTGTTGGTGCTGAATGTGAGTACACCCCAATTGCAAGCTGTAAAACCCCTAAATAAGTATGGGACATGCTAATAGGACATTTTGAGTGAGACACTCTTGCAAATCTGAAGAAAAAATACTTCAGATGTGAAATGAAGGAAGGAGAAAGTATAACTGAACATTTGAAACAAATGAAAGCACTAACTGATCAACTAGGAGCGATAGGTGCTGTGATTGAAGAGGAGGATCAGATTGTAACAGTCCTTGGTAGTTTGCCATCAAGCTATACTACAATTGTCACTGCACTGGAAACTAAGTTGGACAATTTAACACTGCAGTTTATTCAGCAAGCATAAATAAATGAAGAACAAAAGCGAGTGCCTGGTGATGGTTAACAATTTCAGTACGATGTCCAGTGGCGCTGCATCCGGTGGCGCATCAGCGATGTCAATGCAAGTTCGCGGTGATATGCAGTCCAACTCCAAGGCAATGAGAGCTGACAGATCCAGCTCGTGGAGATGTTACAAGTGTGGGAAAGAGGGACATATCAAGCGTGACTGCCCGAGTAAAAAAAAAGGAATAAAACTCACAAGGCCAAAAACGTAATATGTGAACATGCTGAAGACTAATCTGAGAGTGCTTTTATCGCTAAAGAGGCAAACCAGGATAAAATGATGCAACAGATCAAGTGGTTGATTGACTCTGAAGCCTCAAAGCACATGACATGTCATGAAGAAATCACCAACCAAACCAAAACTACTAGCAATTTCCAAGACCACAGTCTGTGAAACTCGGTGACGGCAGAGTGGTTGACGCCCTAGGACTTGATAACGTTAAACTGAGAATGACATTCAAAGTCAGTGATGTCAAAAATGTCACAATGTTTGATGTGCTGTATGTTCCCAAGTTATTCGGGAATCTCTTCTCAGTGGGAGCTGCTGTCAGCAGAGGAATTTCAGTGCAGTCTTGCTGTCACATCTGTAGCAAAGATGGAGTTCTCCAAGGAATTGAAGCACAAAGATCTGACGGGTTGTATCAGTTGGATGTCGAGGGAAGTTCGCCCGACTGTCACTGTGCCTCAAGTGCTTTAGTGACAGCCAGCTTGTGGCACCATACCACAAAATTGAAGGAACTTAAAAATCTGGTGAATGGAGTGGACTTTCCTGCAAAGAAAGAAGTTCCCTTCCGTGAAGCCTGCGTGGAAGGCAAGTTATCTAGGAAGCCTCACAAGCCAGTGGGAGAAATCTGTTCTAAACGCAAATTGCAGTTGGACCATAGTGACATATGTGGTCCCATGCAGACTGAATCTATTAGTGGGTCAAAGTATTTTGTGCCTTTTATCGATGACTATTCTAGATGTTGCAAGGTATACTTTATGAAGCAGAAGAGTGAAGTTCTTAGCAAATTCAAGGAATTTGAGAAAACATTCTCCAATTAGTGCATACAGAAAGTGACAAGACTAAGAATGGACAATGGTGGGGAATACACATCCAAAGAATTCCAAGAATACTTGAAGGCTCAAGGTATCCATCATGAGACAACTGTACCTCACACACCTCAGCAAAATGGTGTTGCAGAAAGAAAAAAAATAGGACATTAATTGAAGCAGCAAGAACCATGCTCTCTCATGCTAAATTGCCAAAGACAAACTGGGCAGAGGCTGTATCGACCGCAGTTTACATACAGAACAGGCTCCCCACATCTGTTCTGAAGCAAGAGACACCCTACCAGAGATGGTGCGACAAACAGCCAAATGTGAGTCACATGAAAGTGTGAAGCTCCGTTTCGTGGGATATGCCAACAATGCAAAGGGCTACAGCTTGTTTGATGAAGAAAAATTTTGGTTTGGCGGTATGGTTCTGTTCTGGGCAAAAAACTCCCTGCCCATCCAAGCAGCCTGTCATGAATGAGCAGGGAGAGCAGCAATAATAAGCCCCCTAGGGTTAACAGAACAGAACAAGGCAGATATCATTAATGCACTTAATGATATTTAAGTGTAACACTTTATTCAAGATAAAGGAGTCTGATTAGCAAGGAATATCAGAAAGCCAAGTCCTGACTGTGGTTAAAGGAGGAGCTGGGCTGGAGAGGGTAGTCATTTGCTCTGAGCAAGTTGAAAAGCCTGCGGAATAGTACTGATAAAGCTTAGAGGAATGCTGCGATAGGTGTCATATTCCTATAGGTAGATGTGATCAGCAGAGAATCAGCTGATGCAAGCTTGACTCACGTGACCTGCCAGAACTAACTATAACATTTAATTTCTGTCAGGACCACTATCGTCAAAATGATAGATACTTAGCATAAAGTTTGGTTTGGCGGTATGGTTCTGTTCTGGGCAAAAAACTCCCTGCCCATCCATGCAGCCTGTCATGAATGAGCAGGCAGAACAGCAATAATAACCCCCCCAACACAACGATAGGCCAGAATCGCCCAAACCACAACTGATGGCATTCTGAAAGAAGCATATCCTTCTTGAATAACAGAGACTGGGGCAGCAGCAACTTACAGGAGAAGGCAGCGAAGGGGTGCTCTTCTTTATAAGCAGCTAAGAAGAGCACCAAGCCCCTTACCGGAGGAGAGTAGTAGCGAAGGGGTGCTCTTCTTTATAAAGCAGCTAAGAAGAGCAGTAAGCCCCTTTAATGCAATACCTGAAAAAGATGCAGAAAACCCACTAGAATTGGCAGCCTAGTTTGCAGCAAACATGTGTACTGCAGCCATAGAAGCGAGCAATAAATGGATCAGAGATCACAGATTCTACCTGGCCTAAAAGCTTCAGCATCCATTTAAAAGTCTATGACAACAGCATATAATAACTCAAATCAACACATCAGTTTACAGGTTGTCCGTCTCCCATTTACATTTGTACACGTGTGTTACGTGTCCTCAATCTGACAACAATCTGAGCATAGACAAAAATCCTTACCAATACACTAAATAGCTTTGCAACAAGCATGTTGCTTGCTTAATCACAACATGTTGCAGTAGTCAGAGAAACTTAAGGAAATAACATTCCCAATACTAGATGAGCCATAAGCAGCAAGCATAATTTCAAGAACAATCGGATGGCCTAAAACACAGCTTAAACATTAGCTTCTTGCTGCTGCAAGTTTACCCGGATACCAGTACTTGCAGTAACAACCAATAGCTTAAAGCAACAAGCAAGTCTAGCGACAAACATGATACTGAACACTAGATAAGCCCTAACAAGCAAGCAAAATCCCAATACCCTAATAGCTTTAAAGCAAAAGACCTTCTGAAATAGCATAGACTGGGGCAGCATGCCCTTTAAGAAGAGAAGCAGTGAAGGGGTGCTCTTCTTTAATAAGCAGTTGAGAAGAGCAGCATGCCCCTTTAATGGAGTACAGCATATGGTCAATACCCAAAGTTTAGGCAACAGCATGTTGCCCTATACAGATAATCCTTAGCATTAATAACACCTTTAGTAGCAAAAACTACATACTGCAAGATAAGTATCAAGCACATTACCAATACACTAGTTAGCTTAAGCAACAGCATATCACGGACTTAAACACAGCTTGATGGAAATAATCATACATACAGGATGTGTTTAATGAAACCGCATCCTCAATACTAGATGAGCCATAAGCAGCAAGCCTGTTTCATATCAGACAGTCTTAAACAGATTTAAAAACAAGCCTCAGCTGTGGTAAGTTTAACTGGGTAACGTTAATGTTACCAGTGTGTCAAAATACAATCAATAAGCCTAAAGCAACAGCATGCCTAGCAAACAAACATGTTACTGAACAACTAGCCTTAAACAATGAGCAATATTTGACAATAGCATATTTGCCAACATAGCATTAAACAATGAAAATGAAATAAGAAACTTAGCAGGAAATGTTGCTTAATAATATATTTATGGGGGAAGCATCACCCCAAGCTCAGCAAGTGAGGAACCAGAGGAAAATGACTGTAGTTTCTGTCAGGGAGAAAGAATGAGGATTCAATAGCGAATGTGCAAAACAACGTTTATTGGGAATTCCCAACAAGGAAGATGACGAGAGTCAGACAGGTGAAAGATGGAGGTAACTCCAGGTAGCGCAGGGACACAAACGGGCAGCCGACTCTCGAGGATCCGTGCAGCGAAGCCCACGGCAGAGGAGAGAAGGAAACTCCAGGAACTGGTCAGAAACAGAGAGACACGAACTGAACACGGTAACAACATAGGACGATCTGACAACACCGGACAGAAAACACAGACATTAAAAAGGCCAGCTGATAAGCCACAGCTGGTGCTAATCAGCTGATGGCGCTGATCACCGGCAACACAAACCATACCCACAATGACACGGAGAGGGCTAGAATGAGTCAGTGAGCCCATGAACTGTGACAGGACCCCTCCCCCTAGGAGAACTTACGTGTTGATTGTAATCATCAATAAGGGAGTGGTCCAGAAGGGTTCCTGCTAGGGACAAACTTCTCTCCTCCGGACCGTAACCTTCCCAGTCCACCAAGTACTGAAATCCGCGTCCCCTCCGTCTTGAGTCCAGAATGCGGTTAACCGAATAGGTGGGTTCCCAGTCTACGAGACGCGGCGGTGGGGGAACTGGGAAAGCAGGCGGATTAATGGGTGAACGAAAAACGGGCTTCAATTTGGAGACATGGAACACGGGATGAATTCTCCTGTATGCTGGAAGAAGTTTGAGGCGGACTGCCACTGGACTAAGAACTTTGGTGACAGAAAACGGGCCAAAAACTTTGGGAGCTAGCTTATTACAAATGGGTCGGAGAGGAATGTTCTTGGTTGAAAGCCACACTTTTTGACCAACGACGTAAATGGGAGGCTTCGACCGGTGGCGATCGGCCTGAGCCTGGGTGCGCGTCCTCATTTGGAGAAGAGTCTCTCGGGCTCTTTTCCAAGTGCGACGGCATCTCTGGACGAAGGCGTGAGCGGAGGGGACTGCGACTTCGGATTCCAGACTGGGAAAAATAGGTGGCTGGTACCCTAAGCTACATTCAAACGGAGATAGGCCTGTGGATGACACTGGTAACGAGTTGTGTGCGTGCTCCACCCATGAGAGTTGTTGGCTCCAGGAGGAAGGATTCTGAGTAACCAAACATTGCAACGTTCTCTCAAGATCCTGGTTGGCCCGCTCCATTTGGCCGTTGCTCTGCGGATGGAAACCAGAGGACAGACTGACACTCGCCCCCAGTAATCTGCAAAACTCCTTCCAAAATTTGGAAACAAACTGGGGTCCCCTGTCGGAAATCCCTTCCATCGGGAGGCCATGAATGCGAAAGACGTGATCAACGACAGTAACCGCTGTCTCCTTGGCTGAGGGTAATTTGGACAAGGGAATGAATTGTACCCCCTTCGAGAAACGGTCCACTTCGGTCAATACAACCGTATTGCCCTGGGAGGGCAGTGACAAAATCGAGCGAGATGTGGGACCAGGGTCTCGAAGGGACCAACAGCGGTTGAAGTAACCCGTCAGGGGGTCGATTGGAAGTCTTACCACGAGCGCAATCTGAGCAGGCCAAAACAAAATCTCGGACGTCACGAGCCATAGAAGGCCACCAGAATCGCTGTTTTACGAGGAAACTAGTCCGATTCACTCTGGATGACAAGCCAAGCTGGAACAATGACCCCACCGAACGACGTCGGACCCTAACCTCTCCGGCACAAATAATCGACTCTGTGGGCAACCGGGTGGAGGCATTGCCCCTTCTAAGGCAGTGCGGGCCTTCGACTCGACCTCCCATATTAGAGTGGAGACGACGAGTCTCTCAGGTAAAATACTCTCGGGAGTGGATGGGTGCTCGGAAAGTAAAAAAATATGAGACAACGCATCGGGTTTGATGTTCTTAGAACCCGGACGATAGGAAAGTGTAAAGTCGAAGCGACCGAAAAAGAGTGCCCACCGAGCCTGCCTGGAGTCAAGTCATTTAGCGGACCTGATGTACTTGAGGTTCTTATGATCGGTCCAGACAATAAAGGGTACCCCCGAACCCTCTAACCAATGACGCCACTCTTCCAGTGCTAACTTGACCGCCAACAACTCTCGGTTACCAATGTCATAGTTACGTTCGGCAGGTGATAAACGATGGGATAAAAACGCGCAAGGATCCATCTTGTCGTCCGAGGAAGAGCGTTGGGATAGCACCGCACCTACCCCCACCTCTGACGCATCGACCTCCACCACGAATTGACGTGTGGAGTCAGGGGTTACGAGAATGGGAGCCGAAACGAAGCGGCTCTTGAGGTTGGTAAATGCAGCTTCGGCTGCACCAGACCATCTGAACGTAGTCTTAGTGGAGGTCAAGGCAGTCAGAGAAGCGGCTAGTTGGCTGCAATTGCGAATGAAACGCCGGTAGAAATTGGCGAACCCCAGGAACCTCTGTAGGGCCTTACGGGACCCTGGGGTTGGCCAATCCACCACAGCCTTAACCTTGTCGGGATCCATGTGCATTCCCTCGGACGAGATGATGTACCCCAAAAACGGAACTGACTGTGCATGAAACACGCACTTCTCTGCCTTGACAAAAAGCCCATTCTCGAGCAGCCTCTGGAGCACTCGTCTGACGTGCTGAAGGTGTTCCTGGAGAGAAGAGGAAAATATCAATATGCCATCCAGGTAGACATATATGAATTGATCAACCATGTCTCTCAGCACGTCATTAAGGAGTGCTTGAAAAACCGCGGGGGAGTTGGATAACCCGAAGGGCATAACAAGATATTCAAAGTGCCCTCTAGAGAATCAGAAATATATTTCTTCATGACCTCCCTTTCTGGAACAGAAAGCGAATATAACTTGGCAGAGCGTACCTGGCACTAGATCTATGGCACAGTCATTGGGACGATGCGGAAGAAGGGAAGCAGCCCGGGACTTACTGAACACTTCCTTCAGGTCGTTACTCCTTGGGTTCACCGGCTCATTCTGCAACAAAGAAGACACAGAAGAACAAGCAGACATCAGACAAGAAGCATAACATGAGTCGCTCCACGCCGATATGGAGTTCTGACCCCAATCCACCCTGGGATCATGCTGAACCAGCCAGGTATGACCAAGGACAATAGGCACCAGTGGGGACTCCGTGAGCAGAAGGGTGATTTCCTCTGAATGGTTTCCTGAGGTTATGAGAGTGATAGATCCCGTAGTGGGTGTGATACTGGGACGGTTATGTCCATTGAGTGCGTTAACGGAGATATTGTGGCGGATAGGAACTATGGGGATTTGAAGGCGAGATGCCAGACTGTAGTCCATGAAATTACCCTCTGCCCCGGAATCCAGCAGGGCTTGGCAGTTGTGGAATCGGGCTGCCCATTGTAGTCTTACCGAGAGGAGAGTTGATGACGAGGATTTCTCCAAGGATAATCCACCCGACAGTAACCTCGGTTCTACTGTCGGGCTGGGCCTTTTACTGGACAGTGAACCAGGATGTGCCCCTCAGAACCACAGTATAGGCAGAGTCCCATAGCTCTCCGGCGGTTACTCTCCTCACGGGAAAGCCAAGCTCTACCCACCTGCATGGGTTCGCAATTGGATGTGGGACTGACCGTCATACTGGAGTTGGCAGCGGAGACAACAGGAAGTCCCAACCTAAAAGTGGAACAGCCTCGTTGATCACATCGCTGAAGATGCATGTCAACGCGAATGGCTAGATCGATCAGTCCATCAAGACCAGAGGGTAACTCCATCGCAAAAATCTCCTTCTGAATACGGTCAGCCAACCTATGCAGGAACATGTCCCACTGCGCCTCTTCGTTCCATTTACATTCTGCCGCCAGGGTGCAGAACTCGATGGAATAGTCAGAGACAGTCCTGTCCTCCTGCCATAGTTCAGCCAACATGCGTGCGGCCTCACGACCCGTCAACGCACGTTCAAAAACGTGTTGTTAAAAAGTTCTGCAGATCCATCGCATTCGCTGAATCCATAATGGTCCGATCGTTCTGTCAGGGAGAAAGAATGAGGATTCAATAGCGAATGTGCAAAACAATGTTTATTGGGAATTCCCAACAAGGAAGATGACGAGTCAAACAGGTGAAAGATGGAGGTAACTCCGGGTAGCGCAGGGACACAAACGGGCAGCCGACGCTCGAGGATCCGTGCAGCGAAGCCCACAGCAGAGGAGAGGAGGAAACTCCAGAAACTGGTCAGAGAACAGAGCGACACGAACTGAACAGGGTGACGACATAAAACGATCTGACAACACAGGACAGAAAACACAGACATTAAATAGGCCAGCTGATAAGCCACAGCTGGCGCTAATCAGCTGATGGCACTGATCACTGGCAACACAAACCACACCCACACCCACAATGACACGGAGAGGGCTAGAATGAGTCAGTGAGCCCATGAACCATGACAGTTACATGTAATTTTTATTATTATTATATTTCTGTCAGGACCACTATCGTCAAAATGATAGATACTTAGCATAAAGTTTGGTTTGGCGGTATGGTTCTGTTCTGGGCAAAAACCTCCCTGCCCATCCATGCAGCCTGTCATGAATGAGCAGGGAGAGCAGCAATAATAACCCCCCCAGGGTTAACAGAACAGAACAAGGCAGATATCATCATGTACTTAATGATATTTAAGTGTAACACTTTATTCAAGATAAAGGAGTCTGATTAGCAAGGAATATCAGAAAGCCAAGTCCTGACTGTGGCGAAAGGTGGAGCTGGGGATGGAGGAGGGTAATTTGCTCCTGAGCAAGCTGAAAAGCTGCTGAATAATACTGAATAGAGCTTATATAGGAATGCCACGATAGGTGTCGTATTCCTATAGGTAGATGTGATCAGCTGAGAATCAGCTGATGCAAGCTTGACTCACAGACTGCCAGGAACTAAGAGCTAACGCTACGCTTGATTTCTGTTAGGACCACTATCGTCAAAATTATAGATACTTAGCATAAAGTTTGGTTTGGCGGTATGGTTCTGTTCTGGGCAAAAACCTCCCTGCCCATCCATGCAGCCTGTCATGAATGAGCAGGGAGAGCAGCAATAATAACCCCCCCAACACAAACGATAGGCCAGAACCGCCCAAACCACAACCGATGGCATTCTGAAAGAAGCATATCCTTCTGGAATAACAGAGACTGGGGCAGCAGCAACTTACAGGAGAAGGCAGCGAAGGGGTGCTCTTCTTTATAAGCAGCTAAGAAGAGCAGCAAGCCCCTTACTGGAGGAGAGTAGCAGCGAAGAGGTGCTCTTTATAAGCAGCTAAGACGAGCAGCAAGCCCCTTACCGGAGGAGAGTAGCAGCGAAGGGGTGCTCTTCTTTATAAGCAGCTAAGAAGAGCAGCAAGCCCCTTTAATGCGATACCTGAAAAAGATGAAGAAAACCCACTAGAATTGGCAGTCTAGTGTAGTAAATCAGCTCAAAAGGGAAATATTTATGACTAATCATAACTGGTTATGATTAGTTGTAAGGATAAATATTTAGATTATATCTTCAAATTAACTGTAGCAGAATCAATATTAAAATTATTTGATCTGTCCGTCCACCGAACACAATATAATAATTTATCAATTCTAGGAAAGATTATTTTCCTGACCAAGGAAGAATAAACTGTCCTTCTTTATGCAGTGCTAGCAGTAATTTAGCATATGTAGCAAGGGTTCAAACATTCATTGACTTCGAATTGTGAGCAGCAGACAGAGATCCGTTTGTGATATAAGGGATTTAATAAATGAAACTCTATCTAACATATAACTAAGCAAAACAATTCTATATACACAGAATGAAACAAAGTAAGGAAAAGAGAGAGGAAAGGAAACAAAGGAAACATCTCCCGCTCAAAAATTCACACCTGGTATTGGCCAGTCCACCCAGAATAGGAACCCTCAAAAGTGATTAGCCTGAAATAATCTTTGCTCAGAAACCCTCTTCGTTTGACACAACACTTTTCCAAGACTCTGAAGACTTTCCTCTTGAGTTATATTTTAACTTCAAGTAACTTTAGTCGCTGTGGACTTTTCCTTCTTCAGAAAAACCAGAAGTAAAACTTCCAGCTCACTCCTAACGAACTCATGAAAGACTTCCGTTGTCTACCGCATCAGGACTCTTGGACAGCAATCGAAACCAATGCAAGTAACCGTTTACAATTATTTAAATGCGTGTTTAAGTCTCAGCCCCTTTTAAAGCAACAAGCAAGTCTATCGACAAACATGATACTGAACACTAGATACAGTAAGCCCTAACAAGCAAGCAAAATCCCAATACCCTAATAGCTTTAAAGCAAAGACCTTCTGAAATAGCATAGACTGGGGCAGCATGCCCTTTAAGAAGAGAAGCAGTGAAGGGGTGCTCTTCTTTAATAAGCAGCTGAGAAGAGCAGCATGCCCCTTTAATGCAGTACAGCATATGGTCAATACCCGAAGTTTAGGCAACAGCATGTTACCCTATCCAGATAATCATTAGCATTAATAACACCTTTAGTAGCAAAATCTACATACTACAAGTTAAGTATCAAGCACATTACCGATACACTGTATAGCTTTAAGCAACAGCATATCACGGACTTAAACACAGCTTGATGGAAATAATCATACACATAGGATGTGTTTAATGAAACAGCATCCTCAATACTAGATGAGCCTTAAGCAGCAAGCCTGTTTCATATCGCACAGTCTTAGACAGATTTTAAAACAAGCCTCAGCTGTGGTAAGGTTAACTGGGTAACGTTAATGCTACCAGTGTGTCAAAATACAACCAATAAGCCTAAAGCAACAAGCATGTTACTGAACAACTAGCCTTAAACAACCAGCAATATTTGACAATAGCATATTTGCCAACATAGCGTTAAGCAATGAGAATGAAATAAGAAACTTAGCAGGAAATGTGGCTTAATAATATATTTATGGGGGAAGCATCACTCCAAGCTCAGCAAGTGAGTAACCAGAAGAAAACTGGTTGAACTCAATAATTCACGCCTGGTATTGGCCAGTTCACCCAGAATAGGAACCCTCAAAAGTTACATGTATTTTTTTGTTTTATATATATATATTTATATATATTTATTTATTTATTTAACGCGTTGCTTGTACTTGCTTAGAATAATTGGACTATATTTAAATCCCTTGTGTCCATTTGAGCGCTCAGTCATAACCTTCCAATCACCACCGAAGTGAATTTTATTTTATTTTATTTATTATTTATTATTTTTTATAAATGAACATAGCTTGATCTCAGCCAGTTGATCATGTTTAATCAACACGTCATATCACCCTAATTTCTCATGCTCATATGCTCACATTACTCAGCGTGATCACATATTCAAGCGGATCAGAAATTATGAATCTCTAATAAGTATTGAGTGGCAGTCCAGCCAGGGAAGCAGACCAGGTAATATACACAGCGATATGGATTAAAACAGCATTCACTTATCTTAGATGTGGATTTCAGATGTTCTGAAACACGCTGCAAAAGTTGATTTGCGAGCAGCGATGCTTAATTTGCTCCGGAGCAAGCTGAAAAGCTGCTGAATAATACTGAATAGAGCTTATATAGGAATGCCGCGATAGTTGTCGTATTCCTATAGGTAGATGTGATTAGCTGAGAATCAGCTGATGCAAGCTTGACTCACGTAACCTGCCAGAACTAACACTAACGCTTAATTAATGGCAGGAGGCAGCTGATTTGGAATATGAATTGCTGAATGAAAATGAGACGTAGGATTTAGTGGAACTACCAAAGGATCGGAAGGCCATAGGTTCAAAATGGGTGTTCAAAGTCAAGCATCAGAGTGACGGATGAGTGGAGAGATACAAGTGCTGACTCGTCGCTAAAGGATACTTACAGAAGTATGGTGCTGACTACAATGAAACTATTTCACCTGTGGTAAGATTTGTGTGAGCTCAATTCGTATGTTGCTGTCCTTTGCTGTCCGGAATAACCTACATATGCACCAGATGGATGTGGTAACCACATTTCTAAATGGACACCTGGACGAGGAAATCTAAATGGAGCAACCAGAGGGATTCATCAGACCAGGGGAGGAACATTTGGTATGCAAACTGAAGAAGTCAATATACAGGCTGAAGCAGTCCCCTCGTTGTTGGAGCAAAACTTTCATGAAGAACATTGGCTTCAGACAGAGTACTTCAGACCAATGGGTGTTCGTGAGATCTAGACAGGAGCTGGAGATATTGCTGTATATGTTAATGATTTGATCCTGATCACAGAGTTGATGGAAAGCATGAAAGAGCTGAAACTCACTCTTAAGAAGCGCTACGAGATGAAGGACATGGGAGAGCTGTCCTATATCTTGGGTATCGCTGTCATCCAAGACAAGGAAATAAACTGTGTGTTTCTTCATCAGAAGCATTATATTGAAGCCATTCTTCAAAAATATGGCATGCATGATGCCAATCCCGTTGCAACTCCAACTGATGCAAACTGAAGCTGAAAAAGAATGGAGAAGGCTAATCAGCAAGCCTATGAACTCAAGTACTTACCAGTCCATGGTAGGTACTGTATGCTGTGATGGCCACAAGACCTGACATAGCACAAGCAGTGAGTGCTGTATCAAAGTTCAACGCAAATTCAAGTGCTGCTCATCTGACGGCGGTAAAGAGAATTCTACGGTACTTGAAGGGTACTCTCAAGTATGAGTGGTCAGAGTCTGGAATTTTGATTGGATTCTCAGATGCTGACTGGGCTGGAGACCAGGATGATCATCACTCGACATGTGGTAATGTGTCCTTACTGGGTGGAGGAGCCGTGAGCTGGCTCAGCAGGGGCTGAGTACGTTGCACTTAGTCAAGCAGCTCAGAAATGTGCCTGGCTTAGAAGTGACGTGACATGTGACATGACATGTGGCCAAGTGACCCATACTCGGAATTAGTGCTCTGCATTTATTCCATCCAAAGTGCACACACACAGCAGTGAACACACCCGGAGCAGTGGGCAGCCATTTTTTGCTGTGGTGCCCGGGGAGCAGTTGGGGGTTCGGTGCCTTGCTCAAGGGCACCTCATTCGTGGTACTGAAGGGGGGAAAGAGGGCTGTACATTCATTCTCTCCACCTACAATCCCTGCCGGTATGAGACTCGAATCCGCAACCTGGGTTATGAGTGTGACTCTCTAACCATTAAGCCATGACTTCCCCAGAAAGAAGACTACTGAGTGATCTTGGAATGGATGTTACGCCTGTGGTGATTCTGCAGGACAACCAAGGAGCCATTGCAATTGCAAAGAATCCTGTTGATCATTCACGGACTAAGCACATAGACATTGGCTATCATTACATAAGTGAATGTGTGCAGAATGGACAAATCCAACTGCAATACTGCCCTCCAAATTACATGAAGGCAGATATCTTGACCAAGCCATTGGTAAGACAGAAGTTTGAGTATCTTAGGAGTGAGATTGGACTTTGTTTCATTTAATTCTGTTTAGTCTAATAATAAATAGGCTAGACTGTGTTTAGTGTTAAATGTTACAAAGCAAAACTGTTAACATGGCAAAAAGACAAAAAAGGACCTTACTAGTTTGTGTTATTATGATTTATTGTATCTTGACATTACTAAACAATTTGGCATTTTTTGTTAAAAGTAACAATTTACTATAACATGGCTTAATGCTATTGTAAAATTAAGTGGGAGTGTTGAAATATAATAAGTTATTTATTATAAATAATAAATAATATAATTATTATTATAATAATTCACTGTTATACTGTCACCATTGAGTGTTTCACTGCTGTTCTGTTCTCTTCCTGCTTCCTTTTCTTCTGTTGTGTTAATAAAAAACACGTGTGACGGGGCCAGTTCTTCTCTGGCCAGACGAAACCAGCATGGCGTGGTTAATTCCAGGCTGCAACACAGGTGCAAAGATCTTGTCTGGTTCCGGTGGTCTTGTACCGATGGTCGTCGAGGTGATGAGGTCTTCGCAGGGGATCTGTCTCTGGGGCGCATCTAGTTGACATGGTCTCCGCTGACATTCAGGGCTGTAGAGGTCATCTCTAGGTGCTGATCCACCATCTGGTCTGGATACGGACTGGATCCGGGTGGTTATGGTGACCTTGGAATAAGAATGAGACAGACTGATATTAGTGTAGATGCCATTCTTCTTATGATGTAACAAGTACATTGTGTGTTATTGGAAGTGTTCCCAGTTCCGGTTGACAGTTAATTAATGCAGCCTAACAATCCTTTTAGCGGATTTGAATTATAGAAATACAATAGTATATTATGTGTATACCAGGTTAAAGAGATGGGTCTTTAATCTAGATTTAAACTGACAGAGTGTGTCTGCCTCCCGAACAATGCTAGGTAGATTGTTCCAGAGTTTGGGCGCTAAATAGGAAAAGGATCTGCCGCCCGCAGTTGATTTTGATATTCTAGGTATTATCAAATGGCAGCAGTTGTTTTGGATCACAGCGGATGTGAAGGACTATCAATGTGATATCGCTCACTCAAGTACTTGAGGAGCTAAACCATCAGGGCTTTATAAGTAATTAAGCAAGATTTTAAAATGTTTCGATTGGGCAATAGGGAGCCAGTGCAGAGTGGATAGAACAGGCTAAGGTTGTTGTACTTCTGGTTCTAAATCGTATGATCTTGGAAGTAAATGAAGTTCATAAATTCTTTAATGCTTGCTGTTGGGAAAGAGCTGGGTCTGTTGATGCTTAGTTTTTAGTTAATTAACCACGTATTGATAAATGAAAAGTATAGATTAGCAGAGTGTTAGAGATTTTCTTAAGTAGAAGTACGTTTCCTCCTGCCAATGCGAAATACATTCATTTTGTTTTCTTCAAGCTGACGCTTAATTTTCCAGGTTGCTCTCTTTTAAGGCGCGAGCGTGCTCGGTATAACATAGTGTTTGGACTGTTTTCCTTAATCCCTTTAAGTGTAAAGGAGCACCGTATCTAAAGTGCTATAAAGAGAGAGTCATATTCTGTTCACCATTTTTTTTTCTGAGCTATTGGATTTGCTAGGAATTGAGAGTCAGGAATATTATTTACAAAGCAGTTTTTTGTGGTAGAAGTGGTGGTTCTACCATATTTGTAACAAGGATTTGAGTTTGCAGCTTTAGCTATATGGAGTATGCACGAGACTAGATAATGATCTGAGATATCAACGCTCTGCTGCAGAATTTCAATTCCATCTATATCAATTCCATGTAATAGTATTAAATCTAAAGTATGATTACGACAATGAGTAGGCATAGGAATTACGTGGGGTCTTAAAAAGTCCTAAATTTAGTTGTATCAAATTTAAGGCCATAAAAAGTCTTATATTGTATAAGAAAGTCTTAATTATGATTTCAATAGGTCTTAAATTTGGGGATGGAAAGATAAGAATTGCGATACGGCTTAATGTGACGATTAAACTTCAAAAGGATTTCTTGTAATAAATATGAGCGCTGCACATTTCAAAGTCAGATGCTGTGCTGTTTTGTGTTCTGCTGTTACCGGGAAAGAGTTATATTTTTGCTGTTCCGAAAGTGCCTCCTGCTGGTAGAGAATGAATGTGCATTTTCAATAAGCCTGTTTTGTTGAAGGTATTCCTGCAATACTGGAGGCTGCAGTTCAGGACCCACAGTTCTAGGTCCCTAGGCTAGTTTTTTAAAATTATTATTATTCTATTATTTAGATTTTTTTATGTGTATATATTAGCAGCTCATACTATTCTATAGCACTTGCTATTCAATTTTGTATATTATTATTTTTAAGGAATTATGTAGTTATTTAATTGTATACACTTAATTATTGTCCTAACCAACTCCTAACCCTAAACATACCCGTTGGTAACCCTCTTGAAATAGTTAACATTAAAGTTATTTCAATTATAGTTATATATATATATATATATTATCTTATATAATATACTAGATGTATATGTATATGTGTATACTGTATATATGTCATGGATGCACCAACCACAGCCACAGAACCAGTCACTCAACCACGCCCTCAATCACCAGAGTATTGAGCACCTGCACTCAATTACCTGAGCACAATAAGAGCACACTCACCACTCTAGTTCATCGGCTGGTCTCGAGGTTACTCTTTCAGTGTTCTCTCCTTCAGCTCTGTGAACAAGACTGTCCTCTTGCTTTCTCTGCATTATCCTTCTCAGTTGCATTTTCGGAGATCCCTGCGTTGTTATGAATTTGTGCTAACATTATTAAAGAGAAGCTTACGTTACATGCATCTACCTTGTCCTTGTCCTTGATATACTGTGACAGAAGACCTGCCCTGAACATTATGGAGAACAAAAAACCTCCTGAACTGGATCCGTTCATCGTACTCATCACTTCACTTCGCACTGCACTTCAACCATCAGTCACTTCACCTGCATCCGCCTGTCTCATGCCTAAACCAGCAGTGTATTCGGGTGAGGTGTCAGAATGTAACGGTTTCCTGTAGCAATGCCAATTGTACTTTGAAATGCTTCCCCATCAGTTCTCCGGAGACCGCGCAAAGATATCCTTCATAATCTCTCTGCTGTCTGGAAGAACTCGTCAGTGGGCAGAATCTCTATGGAAATCTAAAAGTCTGGTAATTCAATCCCTAGATTCTTTTGTAGCACATTTTAAAGATGTGTTTGGCACTGGTGCCTCTCTCTCTGTGCATGGCAAACTGTTTAGGCTACGGCAAGCTGAACGGACCATACGCGAGTACACATTCACTTCCACACGTTAGCGGCATCCAGCGGCTGGAACGAGATTGCACTCCTCTCAGCATACACTGAACTACAAACTCCGTCAGCAGACGGCGATTTATGAAGACTCTGTGGGACTGGAAATTTTCATGCTAAAGGCACAACACATCTCTCAACATTTATTCGCGGTCTCCACCTAGGAAAATGCTTCTGACACCTCACCCTCCAACAATCCTCCAGCACCAGAAGGCATGCAAACGGATCAGTATAATTTATCCACCACTGAACGCCAATGTCATATACAACAAAAGCTGTGCTTGTACTGTGGCGAAAATGATCATCTCCTTCAAACTTGCCCAGTCCGTCCTCCACGTCCAGCGGTGAGTGCTATTCATATCAGTTATGTGGTTAATAACCCACGATATCATGATGCTGTGTTAATTTATGCAAATTATGAATTATTTTATGTCTTTCCCAGTTAAAATCCTCTTCGATTCTGGTTCTTCGGGAAATTTCATCACTTCACGCCTACTACCTACCTTCAAGATTCCACACGCTATCAGATCACTACTATTCAGGTAAATAGTATTGTAGAATATAATAGGGAAATAGAGTCGGAGTAGTGTTATCCCAGTGGAGAGGTGAGCCCCCTGTACTCCATCCATGTACCTACTTCTCTAAAAAACTATCCCCGGCGGAGCAGAATTAAGCTGGCCCTCGAAGAGTGGCTGGAGGGAGCAAATCACCTATTTGAAGTAATTACTGACCATAAGAACTTACAGTACCTCAGAGAAGCAAAGCGACTAAACCCCAGACAGACTCGATGGGTGTTATTCTTCACTCGATTCAACTTCATAGTCCCCTACCGTCCAGGTCATAAGAATACGAAAGCAGATGCTCTATCCAGAATCCACTCACCCGACCCTGTATCTGAGGAACCGGAACCGGCGCTCCCTCCAGACCTATTTGTATGTCCCATCATCTGGTCTCTCGATGACAACATCCGTGCCGAAGAAGAACCTGCTCCGCCAGGAGGTCCAGAAGGTAGAACATATGTACCAACCTCCTTCCGAATTTCCTTCTGGACTCTGTACATGTGTCTCCGGGATCCGGTCATCCAGGCAGGCAGTGAACACTCTCACTCCTCGAGGGAAGGTATTGGTGGCCCAATATGGCCCAGCACGTCGCCCGATTTGTGAAGGGATGCACAGTCTGTGCCATCATCTCAACACCTCATTGTCTGCCTGAAGGCAACCTGGTACCACTGCCTGTTCCGCGTCGACCCTGGTCCCACCTAGGAGTTGACTTTGCCACCGACTTACCTGCTTCCAATGGCTTCACCACCATCCTCGTTGCAGTAGACCGATTCTCCAAGGCCTGCAAACTCATCCCACTCAAAGGTTTACCTACAGCCCTTGAAACAGCAGAGGCCCTTTTCAACCACGTCTTCTGACATTTTGGCATTCCAGAGGACATAGTGTCAGATAAAGGGCCTCAATTAATTTCCAGGGCATGGCGTGCATTCTTCCGATTGTTGGGAGTGTCGGTTAGTTTGTCTTCTGTATACCACCTGCAGACAAATGGCCAGACTGAGTGGAAGATTCAAGAGGTCTGGCACTACCTCAGGGCCTACTGTCACCACCAACAGAATAGTTGGAGCCAATACCTTCCTTGGTCCGAGCATGCACAAAACTCTCTTCGTCAAGAATCTACCGGCCTACCCCCTTTCAGTGTATACTCGGCTACCAACCACCACTATTCCCGTGGAAAGGAGAACTGTTTCGAGAGAGTGAGAGGGTATGGGACTCAGCTCACGTCCATCTTCAGCAGGCAGTCTGACGTCAGAAGATACAGGCAGATGTCCATCATCGGGATACCCCTCTTTACCATCCGGGTGATCGAGTTTGGCTCTCCAGTTGAGACATCCGCCTGCGACTGCCCTGCAAAAAGCTGAGTCCCCGCTACATGGGTCCTTTCACCATCTTGAGGCAGATTAATGAAGTGACTTATGAACTCCAGCTTCCCAGACAATACCGTATTTCACCAACCTTCTATGTGTCATTACTCAAACCTGTCACTGATCCTGTTCTCCCTCCTTCCACAGAACCAGAAGTACCTCCTCCCCCGCCCGAGGTCGACGCCGACGACACCATCTACCAGGTCCGGGAAATCACAAATTCCAGGCGATGAGGCGGCCGTCTACAATACCTTGTCAACTGGGAGGGGTAAGGTCCTGAAGAAAGATCTTGGGTTGACCGAGATGACATCCTCAACCCTTCGTTATGTTGATGGTTACCACCAACTCCACCCGTACCGTCCCGCTCCCAGGGGCCGAGGTCGCCTCATCGTCGTGGTTCTTGGACGTCTGGAGACGCCCGTGGGGGAGGGGGTACTGTCACGGATGCACCAACCACAGCCACAGAACCAGTCACCCAACCACGCCCTCAAATCACCGGAGTATTGATCACCTGCACCTGAACTCAATTACCTGAGCACTATAAGAGCACACTCACCACTCTAGTTCATCGGCTGGTCTCGAGGTTACTTCTTCAGTGTTCTCTCCTTCAGCTCTGTGAACAAACCAACACTTAACTGACACCTCTGCTCTTCCTTCCTCGTGAGATTTATTGGACTGGAACCTTGCACCGCAGATACGACTGTCCTCTTGCTTTCTCTGCATTATCCTTCTCAGTTGCATTTTCGGAGAAGTACTTTTCCTCCGTTGTTATGAGTTTGTGCTAACATTATTAAAGAGAAGCTTACATTACCTGCATCTTCCTTGTCCTTGATATACTGTGACAATATAGATATATGATCTCTCTCTCATATATATAATTATTATTACTACATTAATAAATGTAAAATAATTTGAATACAAATACTGGTTTACAACATCCAGCAGCACAATTAACTGTTTTGCTTACCGAAATAGGCTAAATGGAGATTGCTGACATCGCCTCACACGATCAAGTTCACGCCAGCTCTTACATCAAAAATAAGATGGAAATAGAAAAAATGAATAGTTTCCATGGATCTAGTCTTTGCATATTTTCGTTTGTTTGAATCAGGTCTAGAAATGTGGTCCTGAAACTGCAGTCTCCGGTATTGCAGGGGGGAACACATTTTAGGTCAGTAGAGCACACCTTTTATCCCAAGCTCTAAACAATGAGACAATAAAAGCAGTCAAAACTAACAAAAGAGCAACAATATGTATAAGTGCAAATGACAAGTCTTGGTTAGCCTAACGCTGTACACGTAGCAAGATGTGTATATATATTATAATAATAGATCCACACACACATAATATATCACACACACACCAACAAAGACCAACAAGTAGAATAGAAAAAATAGAAAGCTAGTGTTGTTTTTTGTTTTTTATTAAAAAAATAAAAAAAGATAAAGTAGAATCAAATAGAATAGAAATTGTTAGAGTGAGAGGGTCAAATAAAGGTGGAACAGAAGAGTTTCTTGAAGATGGTTAAGGACTCAATTTGGGCAGGTCATTCCACCAGAAGGGAACAGTTAATGAAAAAGTCAGTGAAAGTGATTTTGTGTCTCTTTGGGATGGCACAATAATGCACCGTTCAATTGTAGAACGCAAGCTTCTAGAGGGCACATTATTCTGAAGTAATGAATTTAGGTAAATGGGTGCAGAGCCAGTGGTGGTTTTGTAGGCAAACATTAATGCCTTGAATTTAATGCGAGCAGCTACTGGTAGCCAGTGCAAATTGATGAAAAGAAGTGTGACATGCGTTCTTTTCGGCTCATTAAAGATTAATCTTTGCAAAGTCAGCTGATCATCAATCATAACTCCAAGGGTTTTGGTTGTTTTTGAAGGAGTTATGGTTGATGATCCTAACTGGATGGTGAAATTTTGATAAAGTGATGGTTTTGTTGAAACCACAAGCAGTTCTGTCTTAGCTAGGTGATGGTCCGTCATCCAACAAGAAATGTCTGTTAGACATGCTGAGATGCGAGCAGCTATCATCGGATCATCAGGATTGATTAACACAGTATTGGGTTTGTTTTTGTTCAGACCAATGTGAAAATCGACCCATGTTTTTACCCTGCAAACAAACAGAGTTGTAAATGTGAACTGGTGGATTGATAAGAAGATAATGCATTATAAAAATCTAAAGAGTAAAATGTATTTATATGTTCTTTATTATATAAATAAGTTTGTGATATAATTGTTTTAAATTATATAATAACACTTTTGCTGAAATGTGAAGTGTATCATTTTATAAAACTTGTTTTTGTGAAAACTTGTATCTAAACTTTAAATCATGCTTTTTACAGTCATTTTAGTTTAATATGTTACTATAGACATTGCCCTACCCCGTTCATATGGTATTAATTTTATTTGTGCATGTCTTAAAAAGGTCTTAAATTTTAGCTTAAAAATCCTGCAGAAACCCTGAGTAGGCCGACACGTGTTTTCTGACCCCGATGGAGTTCAGAATGTCTATAAATGCTGATCCCAATGCATCTTTTTCATTTTTAGCATGGATATTAAAATCACCAACCATTAAGACTTTATACTTGAAACCAGAGCTTGGAGAAATACTGAAAATATTACTATACATTTTAGCAACACCTCCCCCTTTACCTTTTGGACACGGCTCATGTTTATAACAGTAATCTTGGGGGGTAGACTCATTTAAAATAATGTAATCATCAGGTTTTATCTAGGTTTCTGTCAAACAGAGCACATTTAGTTTATGATCAGTGATCATATCATTTGCAAAAAGTGCTTTCGTAGAAAGGGACGTGATATTCAATAAGCCAAGCTTTATCGTTTGTTTATCCGTATTACATCTGTTTTTTTTATTTGTTGAACGTCAATTAAATTGTTACCCTTAAATTGTTTTGGAAATTTTTTGTATTTGCTAGTTTGGGGAACAGACACAGTCTCCATAGTATGATATCTAGGTTAAAGAATCTCTATGTGCTGAGAATTAACTGATTTCTGTGATGTGAGGCGGCTAGCAGACTATTGGTTTAGCCAGTCTGTCTACTTCCTGACCTCGGCCCCAGTTGACCTATCGATTAGCCCCTCCCCTCGAACGCCGATGAGCCAATGGCAGTCGAGTATCAGTTGCACGGGGAGCAGAACTCAGACATCTGTAGGTTTCAGCACCATAGAGAAACATTGGAAGATCCAAAGCTTGCATCGTTTTTATGGGGTTTATGCTTCAAAAATGGAAAAAAGATGTGCCTGGGGTACTTGTAGCAGTGATTCCAGGTATCCTGAGAGGATAGGCAATGGAATTTATTATATTCTATTTCCTAAACCCAAACAAAACGGAGCAAAATATCCCAAAGCATTCACCCCCCAATCCCAATGAAGACCAAACCGTTCATTTTCTGGTTGTCATATTCTCATTAAGTTACAATTTTCATCTGCTCAAGCAGAACGTTAATGTAATCTTGTGCTTTAGCAAGGTATCTCTGGCTAAAGCTAGCTAACGTTAAAGTTAGTGAGTCCATTCTAATGTACAAACCTAAATGGCAGACTGTTCTCGCATTTTGTACAGTGTAGGGCAAAAACACATAAACGTGGTCTACATTTCACTGTCTCTTCATATTAAACAACCTGTTTGCACATTCTTCTCTTGTACATTCCTGTGCATCTTAATATTTATTAAGTCTACAGTATACTGTCCTGCGCATTTGATTTTATTCTTATTTTTTTATCTTACTTGTTCCATACCTGTATTTATATATAATTTTCTTGTGTTTGTATTCTTTAATAATTGCACTGTCCATGGAGCGGACCTGACTTACATTTCACTGCTGGTCATATATTCTCCATATAACCATATATGTGACAAATAAAAAATCTTGATCTTGAATATTAAACTGTTAAATTGTAATTAATTTAATCATACCTGGCGATACATGAACTGTTGATTTGTTGTTATCCGCGATCGTGACAACGTGACCTGAGACTTCTCCCGCTTGCATTGGTGATCTGTCAACCCTCACTTCCAATTCAACATTAATACCCACAATAATTTTTTTTTTTATCTTTTATATATCCCTCCATGGCATATTTAAGTCTGGTGGTCCTTCTGTGTCCAAAATGTATCAAAAGGATACAGGGACAAGGTTTTCACACTGACAGCTGTCATTGTAAGACAGTTATCAACTCCGTTTGTTTGTCCGAGTTCGCCACAGTAACTAAGGGGGGCGGGGCTTACCGATAGGTCAATTAGTCAAGTACAAACTCTAAGAGAAGAGCGGCACCACCCCTGAATGGATGAAGACCATCTCTTTTCAACAGGTCAGATCTGCCCCAATAATTCGTCCAGTTATCTATGAAACCAATGTTATTCTGCGGACACCTCTTAGACATCCAGCCATTGAGTGACGACAGTCTATGTATCTCGTCACCACAGTAAGCAGGGAGGGGACCAGAACATATTGCAGTGTCTGACATTGAACTCGCAAGTTCACACACTTCTTTAATGTTATTTTTAGTGATCTCCGACTGGTGAAGTCGGACATCATTAGTGAATAACAATCTTACTGAATTTACATTTTATAATGTATAAAGTCCCTTTATAACACCAAATCAAATCAAAAGAAACAAGATCATTAATGGCTTTAAAATATCGAAAATCAATTAAAGTTCTAGACTTCACTAAATTGAAAAGCACTGCCTCTAAATTACAACTCAAGTTTGTTCAATTTTGTGTTTTCTAGTATAAATTGTAATTTTAGCCTGGCCTAGCAAAAAGTTCAAAAGTTGACACTTATATCGGTGTATCCGAACATATTTAAAACCACAAATAAAAATTCCAACGGAAAAAGTTTCTCCAAAACAAAAAATTTATAAATTCTGTAAAACAGAAAACAAAGGCTTTAGTCTGACACATTGCATAAATGCATGGAACACAGTTTCTCTCTGATAATAAAATGGGCAATCATGACCAATAATTGGATTTAAAATTAAATAAAACCATTGACTGCAACTGCACCATGTAAGATTCTCCACTGTAAATCCCCAACTTTCTTGGTTAATGGTGACATATAGAGCTCTCCATTCTGGTTTTGTGCCCTTCTTCATCTGGAGTATGGTACGCCACGGAGTATTAACCCTATTATGTAAAGCACTCCTATTCCAGGATTTCACACAGCTTTTATAGAATGCTTTTCCAGAAGCCAGCTCTGAACCGATTAATGTCAAGTTTTCAGAATACAAAACACTTTTACACTCTTCTAAATTAGGTAATAAAAACAGATTAGGAAATTAATCTCTGGAGTTTGGAACAATCAATCCCTCAGCATAGTCCTCCAGCAATTTGAATTCTTCCACTGTGAGAGCAGACCTCCACATTTCAAGAAGTTTAACCACTAAGCGTGTTGAATGAATACCCAAATGTCCAGCTACTGAGTCAATATTCTTGAAGCCTTTTCCTGCTAGCCGCGATAGATGTCCAAGGGCCATCACTCCAGAAGAGAAAATAATTCCATCAAGAGCAGGGAGAAGGCGTATCTGAGACATATCCAGCGAGAGCCATAAATTAAAGGTTCTTGTAACACCCAATGCTAGGAACTTGTATTACTGAGTCTTTGCACTATAAATAAAGTCCAGACATTAAAAAGGTTACGATAAAAAATGGGCAACTTGGACAAGTTCATCTTTTTATGATTTAGCCAGAAGGCTTCAGGCCAAAGGCTTGTCCAGGCCTAAGCCTTCAAAATACTGCAGGATAGCAATAGCAATAGATTTCCAGTTTGAGTCCACTGGACCATTCAGAAGTCTCTGTGCAAATTGCAGCCGAAAAGCTGCTGTTCTGCTCTGAAAATATATGAGTCCATGGCCTCCTTCTTCCTTGGGCAAATACAGAACAGCTTTCGGAACCCAGTGCAGCTTGTCGCAAAAAAAATAAATAACAACAATTAAAATTGACTGAATTCTTAACAAAAAATCTGGTGGAGGATCAACACAAATAAGCCGATGCCAGAGAGAAGATGCTACCAAGTTATTGATGTTCAGTGCAAAAATCCCCCTAAATGGCATTTTTGAAAACTAAAATTTCAAATTGCCAATACAAACATTTATTTTTTCAAAAACCCCTTAAAAGATTTTTTTTACAACCATTTTATTCCATAATATCACTCCAACGTATTTAAAACCTTCCCTCATCCAGGTTAAACCATCTGGGAGGTTTGGTTCTCCGCTTAACCATCTTTCAACCTGTATGGCTTCACTTTTAGACCAGTTTATTTTTGTTTGAAGAAAATACTTTCAAATCCTTTAATAATTTTAATAATAAATTCACATCTCTCTGACAACTGATTAGGATTACAAGATCATCAGCATGTGCAGATAATTGAAACACATTTGAACAATTGGGAATATACAATCCATACAAATCTGCTCTAAAACGGCTCTATTGCTAAAACATAGAGCATACCAGACAGGGCACACCCTTATCTAACACCTCTTAAAACTTTAAAAGGAGCACATAAGTCATTGTGTGCAATGTGTGCAACCATTAACTTTCAATATGCTCTCAACGTCACTGTACAAAACCTTTATCATAGAAATAAAATTTGGACTAAAGCCAAACGCTGCTAAGACATTCCATAAATAATTGTACTCAATAGATCAAAAGCCTTTTCCTGGTCCAAAGACACCAGACCAAAATCTAAGTTGAGATTCTTACCAAAATCCAAAACATCCCTAATAAAAGATATGTTATTAAAAATGTGTCTACTAGGTAATCAAAGTCTGCTCATGATGGATCATTTGTCCCAGCACTTCTTCCAATCTATTAGCCAGAGCCTTGGAGAGTAATTTATAATCACTGCACAGCAAACTCACCGGTCTCCAGTTTTTTGTCGTTAAAGTTTCCCTTTTTTGGCAGCAAAGTGAGGACCGCTCTACGGCAACTTGTGGGCAGCCCTCCATTAGCTAGGCTTTCCCCAAGCACCTCCAGTAGATCAGGACCCACCTCTGACCAAAAAGACTTATAAAAGTCAGCTGGTAGCCCATCGACTCAAGGAGCTTTGCCACACTCCATACTTTAGAGAGCTCTTTCCAACTCCTCCAGAATTAAAGCTTTACTGAGTTCAGCATTAGCTTCTTTGGATAACTGAAGTAAATTCTCAAGGAAGACATTACCAACAGTTAGTTCATGGGTGAGTTCACTTTTGTACAGTTTTTCATAAAAACTTAGTGCTCTTTTTCAAATGTCAGAGGGGTCTGACAAACAAAACTCCGGTATCTGAGCATAAGGCATAAACAAACTTTCTTTGCTCATTTTTCGTCTCTGAATTAAAGAAAAAATTAGAATTAAAGAAAGCATGACATAACCAGAGCTCTTTGTGTAACTGTATCTAGTAGTTCAGCTAAAGAGTTTTTTTTTAACATTAAATGTTTCAAAATGAGTCAAATCTCCTGTACTATCAGCAAGCCCCTGAAGTTCTACTAATTCTTTCTCTATTGCTTTTATCAAGCATGTTATGTCTCTCGTGACACTGGGAGTATATTGTTGGCTGAGATGGGCAGTATTTAAGTTACAAGTATTTAAATACGTATTTGAAATACAAAATACTATTTTGCATGTTGTATTTAAAAGCCTTTGGCAAAAATTAAATGTATATTGTATTTAAATACATTTAAGATTAGTACTTTTTAGTGCTGGGCAACGATTATAATTTTTCATCACAATTAATCGCAAAATTCAATAATGAATTCAAAAGTATTGTATTGCGCACTTTTATTTTAAAAGTACTCCTGTATGAACAAAAGTGCAATAACATATGGTTTCCAAACACTTTAAACAAATAAGGTGCTTTTTACAGCAGTATTCCCTTTAGTAGCAGTTAAAATATTTCTTGTAAATCTCAACTTAAACATTAATTTAATCAAATCAAATTAAAATCTCCTTTTCATACAACTCATGTATTCTTCTTGTGATGGTGCCTCTTGAGGGAGGCTCATACGTGCCGTCATTCGTTGCGATCCTAATAACGTTCGCCTATTTTTGATGGATGCCGCGTCCAAGCCGCACACAAAATAAAAGTAAAAAAAATCCTGTCAATTTCAAAATAATCACCCTGTGCAGTCTCCCAATCGTATTTCACATCACTATATCCCACTATATATATATTTATTTTGGTGTTTTTTCCCTCGTTCGTTTCTCCCCTTGGCTCATACGAGCCCCGACCCGATTGTTTTCGCGAGGGCGTTCGTGCCGCTCGCCCTCACCAGCTCCCTCGAGGGGGAAACCCTTGTGACGCTGTTCCGGCTCGGGATCACATACCATCACCCCGCGGAACTCCCAGACACCACCAACCAGGACTGGAAGGAGGCGGTCATCCGGTGTCTGGAGAGCCTCCGATCCCGATCCGGGACCCATTTGCCGGCAGTTCCCGAGTCAAGTCAGCCGGCTGTTGATGTGGCAAGCCCATCGAATGTTGATGTGGCAAGCCCATCGAATGTTGATGTGGCAAGCCCATCGAACGTTAATGTGGCAAGCCCAAAGGGCGTTAATATGGCAAGCCCGCTATGCGTTCATGAGGCCCCAGTGTCGGTTCCAGCCCCAGTGCCTGCTCCTCGTAAGCACCTTCCAGAGCCTACACGCCGTGTGCCCGCTTCCTCTAAGTGTTTTTGCTGTGTCCACAACTGCTACTCCAGAGCACCCTCCTATGCCATCCCCACGTACAGCGCTGTACCCTGTGATCCCCAGTTCAGTCCAGGGAGGGCTCCTGATCCCCAGTTCAGCCAAGTAAGGACTCCTGTTCACGAGTATAGCCCAGGGAGGGCTCCTGTTCCTGAGTATAGCCCAGGAAGGGCTCCTGTTTCCCCGTTAAGCCCAGGGAGGGCTCCAGATTCCCAGTTAAGCCCCGGGAGGGCTCCTGATTCCCCGTTTAGCCCAGGGAGGGCTCTTGATCCCCAGTCAACGCTTTCTAGAGCGCCATCTAGTGCCCACTCCTCCAGAGCGAGTTGTGCGGCCCCCAGGATTTTCCTATGAGATCTTCTGCCCTAAGACAATTATTGGGGTGTTGGGGCTGCAGGCTGTCAGCCCAGTTTCCGGCTGTCTCAGCTCCATTCTTAGCATTGGGTGATGTGACTTTTTCTAGTAATAATAGGTACTAGCTGCTTGAGGATGTCATGCAAGAGTACAGTATAAAATATGCCGTGCTATTCTAGTATTTGCCTTCAGGTTTTAAACATAAAGAATAAAGAGCACTGACATATGGGAAAAATAGCGTTTGTTTTAATAGTTAATTGGTTGTTGTTTTTTTATCACTAGCGGGTCAATGTTTTTTAAAAGCATTAATGGCTGTTAGGCTGGGTGATATGACCATACATATTGTGGCAGATGATATAAAAGTTGAATCCTTGCAGCTTTTAGTGCCAGGAATTATGCAACGTGGAGTGGAAACGGAAGCATGGATGAATGAGTAATAGATTGTGATGTGCTTGGTGCAATTGCACTTATAAGTGTATATGTGTGTCTTTTATACTTCTATGGCTCTCAATAGATTGAGTGGTTGGAGTTGGGTTAATACTCCATGAAAAGTTCTGTTGCTACTTTCTCATTACCTTTCTGGCTACATTTAAAATCAAAACATATTGATCATTTAATAATTGTTGTAATGCTAAAATATTTGTTTTCAACTTCCAAATAAGTGTCCACTGATTGATCAATAAATATTTGATTGCTGAATATTGTACTCTAATTGAAGTAGCTGTTTAGTAGGATCATGATTTTGCATACCATTGCATGAATGACTGCCTGACACATAATATATTATTATATTTATGATTAACAATCAAATGATTAACTAGTTGCTATGAATACAGGTGCCATCAGCTTTCTTCTTATGAATGACTTGTTTGTCATTAAGTCAGTGTTGCTGATGCAAAGTAGGTAATTTGTTACCAAACACCAAGTAACTAATTAGAATACAATTATGAGTCATTCGCAAACTGTTAAATATTAAACTGTTGGTTACTTTAAAACTAGCCTTCATCTGGGAGATCACAGGGATATGTGAATATTTGAACTGTTAACTGGTTGCATATGTCAGATTTATTGCATGAAAAGCTGTTGCTATCACACATTGGTTTACTTAATCAACTGAGTTAGTGTAATGGTGAAGGGATAGATCAAATAGGCCAATCGATGGAAGGTTATGGCCAGCCTAAGGCACAGCTGTGCAATAATCATGCTGTCTAATCAGCATCTTGATATGCTACACTTGTGAGGTGGATGGATTATCTTGGCAATGGAGAAGTGCTCACTAACACAGATTAGACAGATTTGTGAACAATATTTGAGAGAAATAGGCCTTTTGTGTACATAGAAAAAGGCTTAGATTTTTGAGTTGAGCTCATGAAAAATGGGGGCAAAAACAAAAATGTTGCATTTATAATTTTGTTCAGTGTATATATTGTGTCTGATTGGTCCAGACGCTACAAATATCCCCCCTTTCGAACGTTGTTGTCCATCCAATAGACAACAGCGAGCGACGTCAAAGGTGCAGAACAATCGAACACACACCTGACACTCACGGCTGGGAGCCAGTGGCGGATCTTTGGCTGTTGGTGCCTCCAGGAGAGGTTGTGGTGCCGTGGTGGATGCTGTCAAGTGGTGCGATGTGGTGATGTAGGCTGTAGCAAGGTATGGGTCCTCGAGCTTGTGCAGCAGGTGTCGAGGCTGTGTCACCTGTCATCCTGATGTGAGTTAGTCCGGGTAGGATGTTTTTTTTTTGTTGATGTTGTTAGCCAGTAGGCTATTTGTGGTACCCGTGATGTGGGACAGCCTGGTTAGACTCTCACTGGTGAGAGTGCTGGTGGTTCCAGGGATTGCAGGTAATTTTTATGGAGATTTTGTAGTGTGCAGAGATTTTCAGACTGACCTAGTGATGATGGCATGAGAGCAGCAGGTGGTTGTTAGCTCTATGTTCTGCCCGAACGTCACTAGAAATATGATGTTTGCAGTGTCACTTTGCTCATGTGGCGGCACCGACTTGAGCTTGCCTATTTGGTGTTGCTATATGTTTTGCTGTTGACTGGGGCCCGTTGCTCCATTCCACCTTTGTCCTGCTGCTTCTGGGGTTGTCGACCGTTTCAGGATGCTCCTTCCCTTAGGAGGGGTCTGATGCTGTGTTGCAGCAGGCAAGGAGTCAGAGGTTTGTCTTTCTCAATACTCCTTAGTTGAGTTTTTTGTTCAAGGAGCTCTTTTGCGAGTTTCAGCAGCTCCTGTAACCCAGAGGTAGGTGTGTCCAGCTGTCCTTGTGTAGCTTCTGTTCGGCACCTGTGTGAAGGGTGTGGAGGAGGATGTTGTGGTGGGCTGCTGTTGGACATACCATGGTGTTTGCAGGATGAGGATTCCCTTTTCCATGGCTTCTCCCAGTGGTTGATCTGGGACTTGGGTCTGTTGCTATGGCAACGGCTCTGTCCTCCGCTGGCTAGTGGCTTTCTGTAGAAGGGCCTCGCATTGTGGCAATGCTGGGTGCCTTCTGGTTGCCCTCTTTGGATTCTGAGTTGTGAAGTTCATACTCAGTGGGGTTTGACAAACACCTTAGTGGAGGCCTTGTGCTTGTTAAAGGCCTTCTGTGTCAGGTCACGCAGTTGTTGAATAGGCATTGTGTGGCAGGCTATAATGCCTAAATGGTGACTTACAATAGGATGGAGGTTTCGGAGGAAAAGTCTCTTGAAGCTGGTGTGTCCTCCGCCATCCCAGGGTAATTGCGAGCTCCGAAGTAAGCACGTCAAAGTCTGTGGTAGTAACCATGGGGAGTTTAATGCCGGCCCTGTTTGGTGTCTAGGGCAGTGATCAGTCCGAGTTCAGACTCTGGGTCTGAGAATTCCTTTATGATGGCTTGTTTAAACTGCTGGTGAGGCTTCAGGATCAGTTCCTTTGATGTCCTCAGGATCTCTGCAGTATTTAGGTTGCCAGATGTATTGTCTCTGGCCAGCTCGTTGGGGTCTGTGGGGCCACACAGTGTGTGTGTCTGCAGTGATCCTCTGGAAGGGTCCCTGCCCCAGCCCCCAGTGGCTGCTGGCTGGTGACGTGTGAAGAGTGGGCTCTCCCCCCCCCCTCGCAGGTTCGGACTCTTGGCTGAGGGGGCCTGGGCCTGCTTGCCAAGGGAAGTTCTGTGTCGTGTTTTCCCTGTCTGTTCACCTTGTGGTCTGCAAGCATATTTCAGTTCATTTGTGACATTTAATTCACCTTGGCTTCATTTGACTTTACCCGATTGGTGTTTGGAGTTGTCTCGCTGCTGAGCAAGGACTTGGCTTTCAGCTCGGGCTGCTTGCAGGTGGCAGTCATAGGCGTTAACTCAAGTGTCTTTCTCATTAAGTTCCACATACGCTGTTTTTAACAGTGATTTTGTGTGAAATAATTATCTTTCCAAGTCCTGTCTCGTGGCTTTTTCAAGCTGCTCTTGGTGTCAAGCAGCTGTTAGTGCCTCCTGAAGACTGGTGATTTCCTTCTGTTGCACCATTCTGTGAAGGTTCCTTGCATCTGTTCTGTGCCTTCTCTCGTTGAGCAAGTGTCAGTTCCCTGTAGAATTCTGTGACTTGCAGGTTCAGTTCATTTACCTCCTGTCTGAGGCCCTTGAGGGTGTGGGCCAAGGAGAGGATGATGCTGGTCAGATCCTGGTGGTTCAGGCTGGGTGTCAGGTGTCCACTTGTGTCACAGTCTTGCTGTTCCTTTCTCTGTCATTGCAGGTCGTTGGCTGCTTTGAGCTGAAGGATGTCCATTACAGTGCTCTGCTGGGTTTCCAGGTGGTCCTGGTGAGCTGGCAGGGCTGGATGTCTGTGGAATGTCTGCGACATACTGGCACACTTGTAGGAACACCAGAGAGAGAGAGGCACAAGGCAAATGCAAGTACGTACAGAGGTGTTAAGCTATCTCTATGGGGAACGGCTGTGTAGGCCATGTAAGGTATGAATAGCTGGTGAGAGGCAGCTAGTGAGGTAGGGTGCTATGTTTTTGTGTTCGTGAACACAAAGAGAGAGTTTGAGTAACTTTGTTGAGGGGGCAGTAAGCAGGGGTCAGCTGATGACCGGGCTATACGTGTGGTCAAACTATTACTCAAAGCACTGATGGTTCACGGGTTTGGTCACTATGACAAAACTGAAATAAAATAAGATGAAATCAAAAAAGAAAAGGGAAGGAAGATTTTACCTATTTTTTTTTTTTTTGCTAGGAGATATGGCTAAGCAGGCGTCATTTGTGGGTGGTGCTGCAATAGACTCATAAACCTAGGGTTAGACTGTTAGCTAAGCTAGCAGGGACACACCAAATACCTCGAGATCAAAAAAAAAAAGAAACAATGGGAATTGTTCCTAGTTCTATCTTGGCCTACATTGTGTTGAACAGTAACTGCACTTCAATGTACTAGGCCTGGCACTGAGGAGTGAGGAGAAGTAGAGAGGAAACAGGGATTAGGCTACTAATAACCTGTATGGCTCATTAAGGATACAACAGCTGCTAGAACTGCTATAATCCTTTACAGAGAGGTAAGATGGTGATGGTCAAACAAACTAAAATAAGGTAAAAGTCAAACGAAAAGGTCCTAATAGCTGTAAAAAACTAAAAGGGAAAGTAAATAAACAAATTGATTTAATTAAATCTCAGATTTAATAAAAATCAATTTAGCTGAATTGGTACATGCGTGCTAAACAAATGTAAATAAATGCAATAAAATCAAAGATAGGTAGAATAAAGTCAAAACAAAAATAAACAATAACACAAGTAAAACCAAAGTATGTGGAGAGGGACCGCCAACTGAATCCAAAGAGAAGGTGATAAATCATAAAAAGGATGAAACCAGATGGAACGTTGATAGATAAGAGAGGGAGAGAGATGTGTGGTTAGAAAGTTACACTTTACATGCCTATTTAAGTGTTAGTCAGATGCTAACAGCTATCAGTTGAGGTAAAGGGCTTAGCTTAAATGCCTGTGCAGCTGCTAAAGAGTTAGCGTTGGCTACACGCAGTTCTTTGTTTATACAAAGGTCTGTGAAGTGGGTGCTGTTGTCAGATTAACTTGAGTCTGCTCACACTTCCGGGGTCACTTGTTGCTAGGAGACCAATGTAAGCTCACAACAGGTGCAAGTGGAGCAAACTTGCACTGCTGTGAGCATGCATGGGAAACTCATGCGGGGCATAACAGTCAGTTATGACATGTCCCATACAACTTCATTCACTAATCAAAACAGTACATTCAGGCAATGGTGAATTCATAGTTAGCTACGCTAGAATAACACCATTAATTTGACGTAAATGTTTCACATGAGCGGATCAATATGAATACAATGATACGTAACACATAATAAGGCCTTAAATCAGTGAAATGAGGAGCATCGCTCAGATCACCTACAACAGTGCTGAAAAGGGGATTTCTTCGCCCAAGATCAGCCTGATTTATTCTGGTACCATTTATATGGGTTGTTAATCTGAGATTTCTTCGTCAGAAAAGGCATACTCTCTACTAACAACAGAATTTAGGATTTCTTCGCTAAAATCAGGTTAGTTTCTTATCGTACGATTTAAACACACTATAGCACTGAAAACTTTCTACTGCTTGTAGGAAGGCACATTCAAGCTATAGTTTTATCTGATTATTTTTATTATTTTTTTTCCTCACTTTATTTACAAATTTTCAAGTATTACAATTTTTTTCAATATTTCAACAACACAGTTTAAATAACATTTTAACACTAGGTATAAAGAAAAGGGATCCGAATAAGAAATCGGAGACTAAGAAACTATCAAAATAACAGATACAATCAATTATCCCCAAGTAGTAAAGCGCAATTAGTTATCCCTAAAAAAAAAATACACAAATTACCCTCAGCAACCCCCCACCCCACCCAAAAAAAATAAAAATAAATAAAATAAAAATAAATAAATAACACCACATTCTGCACTTGTGCCAGTTAGTAAGAAAAAATTAAACACTACCTAATACAAGTGTGGTCACCTACTAGGGGGAAATTGAATAAAATCCTTATTTTCAGTTGAGCAGGGGGGTATACGTTTCCATATACTCAAGAAAAGAGCCCCAAATTTTATAAAAGTTCTTTGAAGAGCCCTTCAGTGAATGTCTAATCAATTCCAGTTTGATAAAGTGAAAAATCTCTTTAATCCACATTGAGTGGGTAGGCGACGTAGATGATTTCCAATGCATTAGAATCAAACGTCTAGCCAGAAGTGTTACAAAGGCCACAAAATCTGCCTTGTAACCTATGTGATGAACTGGTAAGGGAAGTGTACCGAAGAGTGCTGTTATCGCTACAGGTTTGATGGTTGTTCCAACTACCTGAGATATTGTCTCAAATATTTGAACCCAATATCCATGTAAACTTGGGCAGAACCAGATCATATGTGCCAAGGTTGCGGGACTCTGACGACAATGGTCACAGATAGGATCAACATCTGAGTAAATTTTAGATAGTCTGACCTTAGTCCAATGAGTGCGGTGGAGTATTTTGCATTGGATCCATCCATGATTGGCACATAAAGATGAGGAATGTACCCTGTATAAGATACTTTCCCATAATTCCTCTGGAATATCTTCTGATAAATCTTCTTCCCACTGAGATTTTATAGATGTTAGTGAACTTCTATGTAGGGAACATATTTTGTCATAAATATATGAAATCATCCCTTTCCCAATAGACCTCGGTTCTAGGAAAGTGTCCAAGGGAGTTGTAGTGGGGAGACTAGGGAATTGAGGATGCTTATCACAGATAAAACTGCGAACCTGCAAATACCGGAAAAAATTGTTTTGGGGCATTGAAAATTTATCTGAGAGCTGTTGAAAGGATGCAAAAACATCATCTATATATATAAATCTTAAAACATTGATATGCCGTATGTTGCCCATTGGGAAAAGGTCCTGTCCATCATTGATAGTGGGAAAACAAAATTTGATGCTATGGGGGCAGCCATAGAAAAAAGCTTGTAATCCAAAATGGCGCCTAAACTGTCTCCAGACTTGCAGTGAATTGGTAAAGAGAGGTAAAGAGAGAATATGAACTGTTAATAGGTGAATGTAGCAGGGCTGTTAATGTAGTGGGCAGACACAAGGCTACTTCCATGGCAAGCCACATGGGTAAACACTGAGACTGAGTTGGTTTAGTCAATATTGAAAGTTAGTAGCCTAGTAGTAATATTGAAAGTTGGGCAACGCCATCCCTCCTAGAGACTTGGGTCATTGAAGAAGTGTTTTACGAATTCTAGCAGTCTTTTTATTCCAAATAAATTCTGAAATTAATCCGTCGAGTCTCCGAAAGAAGGACTGAGGGAGAAAAATGGGGATACATTGAAACAAATAAGAAAATTTTGGGAGGATATTCATTTTTACAGTATTAATTCTGCCAGCTACGGATAAAGGAAGTACGGACCATCTTTCAAAGTCCTTCTGAACTTGGAGCAGTAGATTATCAAAGTTAAACTTAAACAGATCTTGAAATCTATTGGTTATCCAAACCCCAAGGTATTTAAATCTACCTTGTGCAATCTTAAATGGCAAAGTATGTAAAAGGTATTTTTTGGCAGCTGAGTTTAGTGGGAAAAATTCACTTTTGGTTAGATTTAGTTTATAACCCGAAATAGAGCTAAATGAATGTAAAGTATTAAGAACCGCAGGAACTGACTCAGTAAAATCTGAAATATAAAGGAGAAGATCATCTGCATACAGTGAGACCTTCTGCTCTATACCAATTCTTGTTATTCCTTTTATTAACGGGTTAGCTTTTAAAGCAGTGGAAAGAGGTTCGATGGCAATAGCAAAAAGAAGTGGGCTCAATGGGCATCCCTGACGAGTGGATCTGTGGAGGTTGAAGTATTCGGAGCGAGTATTATTAGTTCTAACTGAGGCCTGGGGAGCAGAGTATAACAGTTTTATCCATGAGATGAAATTTTCACCAAAACCGAATTTCTTTAAAGTATAAAAAAGGTATCCCCATTCTACCTGATCGAATGCTTTCTCCGCATCTAGTGATATTACAGCTTCCGGGGTAGAAGGGGAAGAAGAATTATATACCACGTTACATAATCTTCTGATATTAAAAAAAGAATGTCTACTTTTAATAAAACCGGTCTGGTCTGGAGAAATAACTGATGGTAACATAGATTCCAGTCGCATTGATAACAGTTTTGATAACAATTTAAAGTCTACACTGAGTAAACTAACAGGTCGATACGAGGAGCATTCCAGAGGATCTTAATTCTTTTTTAGGATCAGAGAAATTGAGGCTTGATTAAGTGTTTGAGGGAGTTTTAGTAGCTTCAATGATTCATTATACATTTCTATTAATATGGGAGCCAATTTGTTCATGAACTTCTTATAAAATTCTACTGGATACCCATCTGGTCCAGGGCATTTGCCACACTGTAAGGAGGTAGCAGCTTGGATGAGTTCCTCAATGTTGATGGGTACTTCAAGTTGATCAACTAAATTAGAATTAACTGTAGGAATATTAAGGGTACTAAAAAAAATTATCAAAATCAGAGGAGTTAACGGTTTGCTCAGATGCATAAAGTGAAGTATAATAGTTCTTAAAATGATTGTTGATTAATATGGGATCTGTTGTTATCCCTGAGGGCGTTCGTATCTGGGGAATAAGGTGGGAAGTTGATTCCTGCCTTAGCTGTAGGGCTAAAAGCCTACCTACTTTGTCACCCTCTTCATAATACCTAGACTTAGTTCTAAGTAATAAATTTTCTGCATGACTTGTTGAAAGAATATCAAACTCTGCCTGTAATGACTGGCGTTCCTTATAAATATCTGGAGACGGGTTGACCGCTAATATATTGTCTAATTGGGTAATTTTCTGTGTTATCTCAGAACGCCTCTTTTTGTTTAACTTTGTCTTGTGACTGATATATGAAATTATTTCTCCCCTGAGGAATGCCTTCAAAGCCTCCCAAAAAAGAGATGCAGATATCTCTGGACTACTATTTGTGGATATGAAAAAGTCTATTTTATTAGAGACAAATTCCACAAAGCTTTGGTCTAATAACATACGAGTATTAAGCCGCCACAATGGATATGTACCATCGAGCCCCTCAAAGTGAATATTCATGGTTACTGGTGCATGGTCTGATATTACAATAGTATTATAATCACATGATTCTACTGACTGAATAAGTCTATTATCTATTAGGAAATAATCAATGCGTGTAAATGTTTGGTGAACATGGGAAAAGAAAGAAAATGCTTTACCATGTGGATTAAAAAAACGCCAGGGATCTGAGACTGAAAACTCCTTCATAAGAGATTGAATTGCACGAGCAGATTTTGAGGGTGAATTACGCTTGAGAGATGAACGATCAAGATCTGGTTTAAGCCAACAATTGAAATCCCCTCCCATAATAAGAAAATATGAAGATATATCTGGCAGTGACGAAAATAGATATCTAAAAAAGTTGGCATCGTCCCAATTAGGGGCATATATATTAACTAAAAGAAGTGCGGTATTGCCTATTCTCCCTGAGACAATGACATATCTTCCATTTGGATCCGTTTTAACCCCTGAACATACAAATTGCACAGATTTATGTATAAGGATTGCTGTCCCTCTAGCTTTACCCTGAAACTTGGAATGGTAAACTTGACCAACCCATCTTCTTTTTAATAATAGCTGGTCTTTGGCTTTAAGATGAGTCTCTTGGAGGTAAACAATGTGTGCCCCTAAGTGATGAAGATGGTGTAACACCTTGCTCCGTTTCACTGGCTCGTTTACCCCTTTACAGTTCCAACTAACAAATCTTAGATTACTTTCCCCTGGCCTATATACCACCTTAGGTTGTGCCATATGTACGGTGACTGTGTAAAATCAAATGTGCAGAGAGAATAATGATAGAATAAAATATGATAAAATAACAATGTTGGTAAAAGCATCTGACACAAAAGGCAACACACCTGTAGTTGGCACACCCACACAAAAAAATAAAAACGGGTAAAGAAAAAAACAAAAAACAAAAAAAACAACAACAGCATCTTCTCAAAAAAGACACATGCATGACCCTTCCTTAACATGAACCTTCTTACGTAACACATTGAGGCAACGTGAGCTTTAACACTAACAGAGAAGGCAACAGTATTTGAACGGTAACAGTTCAACGGGTAACAGTACATTGAACAGCACTTGTGAAATTGTGTTAATAAGCCCGGTCCATCATCAACATAAAATGTTTCACTAGAATGACCATAGAGGGACCTTTAATAATAAAAAGAAGAAGAAAAAAGTTAAGAAAAACAGTTTAACCCTCAGAATACACTTCACAGTCTTTGTGAATTGCCAATAATAGAAGACCAATATTACAACTAGGCATATTGATATCCAGTACCCAGGTCAGACCTTGCTCAATCCATGAGCTATGTATCATTACCTCCCGTTCCTGTAGATTGCACGGTTTTGCGAATGAAGTCCAGTGCCGCAGACGGTTCCACAAAATTGTGTGAAATTCCATCAGCTGTAGTGATCCTCAGGACCGCGGGGAAAAGTAAGCCAAACTTGAGACCAGGACATGAATGGAGAACACGTTTGACATCTCTGAATGCAGACCGTTTCTTAGCCACCGCCGTAGTGTAGTCAGCAAAAATAGACAATCTCTTTCCGTTGTAATTAAGAGGAGAGAGTTCCGCAGCCCTTTGAAGAATCTCAGTACGAACGTGAAAGTAATGCACTCTAATGACGAGAGGGCGAGGAGGCTGGCCTTTCTTTGGTTTCTCACGCAGTGTCCTGTGCGCGCGATCCAACAGGGGCTTATCCTGAAGCCGCAACACTTCCTGCAGAAGTTGGGTAACATATTCAGATGGATGAGAACCCTCGCTGCCTTCAGGTAGACCCAACAGGCGAATATTGTTTCTCCTAGAGCGACCCTCCAAATCTTCGCACTTAGCGTCCAGATGGGTTAAGCGATCTTTGAGAGACGAAGTCAAATTCTCCAGTTCCGTTATGCGATCGCTATGATCCGAAGAAGATCGCTCCAGTTCTTTGATGGTATTAGTGTTGGATTCGACCATCTGTTGTAAAGGTTCCAACCAGCCTTTAACGTCTGACCGCACTGTGGCAATCTCCGAGCATAAGTCATTAGATAATGAGTCTATTTTCTGACAAATCTCGTTCTTGACAGAGTCCAGTATCGTCTGAAGACAAGTTATATTCCCAGATATGTTATCCGCGGCGCACTCATTTGTCGAGGACTCGTTAGCATCGCCTGAAGAGACCGGGGCTTTGTTGCGGCCTCCCTTACCCCCGTCAGCTTTGGAGCGAGACGTCGCCATGTTTACCACTTATGATTAATGTAAGTGTATTCTTAGAGCATTTCAGCTAGTTTTAAAAAGTTTTACGAAAAAAACCCCCCCTGTTGTACCGTTGAATAAGTGAATAACTCTGCTGCCTTCTCTGGGAGCGATCGAAACACGTCCTACATGCTTTACGCGCAACAGCGCCTCCCCGTTTTATCTGATTTTGATCAGAAACTGGTATGCGCATAGATAAGAAGTTACTAAAACTTATGAGACAGACACATAA